>BROE01000026.1:10277634-10328885 GCA_036571765.1 Plecoglossus altivelis
ACTGTACGAATACTTACTGATGTGCATGTGCATAGAGTATTGTACATGTGCGAAGAATGATATGTGAAATGATATGTGATACATGATACATGATATGTGAAATGAACGACAGGATGAATTACTTAATTACAGCTTCTAAACTTTTGCCAAATCTAACAATGTGTGCTGCAAAAAATGGCTTCCTTTGTTATAGAGTAACTGAATTCAAAACTAAATTCCGCAATGGGCTGGGGTGGTGTTCCACAGAGTTAAAGGTTTTAGGTTCAAATCGAGCCAAAGTCTTTTGACCAGCGATTATTTTGATGATCTGTTAAACAGGACTGCATCATTCTGAAGTACCTTGCGTAATTTCACCTTGATATGTCAACATAAGACTAAATGACAGCTGATTAAACATTGTCCCAAAGCTGTGCAATGCTAATAGTCTGCCCTTTCTATTCAGTATGTACTCAAGAGATGATATGTAGCAAAGAGGATATACAAGCTGACTTGTAACCTTATGCTCTTCAATGCAAATCTCCATGCAGCCAGTTGATGGCCAAACATAAATTAATTTTGCTCTCTTGATGTCCAACTCTTTATATTATACAATTTACATTTGTATAATAAATGACGTTTTACGGAGGAATCCATATCACTGTATGGAGCTATGTCTATTAATATTTATTTTCAACCCCAAAGGATTTCTCAATATTTGGAATAAACAGACACAGTCGGTTTCAAAAACTTTGTCTCGGTAGAAATTTCATTGCTTGTGTTCTGTTGTACGTTCAGTTAAGCAGTTTAGGCTTGAAGTTTTTGTGGCGAAAAGTAAAGCTTTTCCACACAGGCCTCTAGACTAAGACCTTCTTTTCCTTTCAGCTCTTCCTTTCAGGGGTTGCCAAAGCAAATCATCGTCCTCCATCAAGCCCTATCCCCTGCATTCCCTTCTCTCAGACAGACTTCATGTGCTCCTTCATTACATCCATAAACGTCCACTGTGGTCATCCTCTTGGCTTCCTACCTGGCATCTCTAACCTTAGCATCCTTTTACCAATATGTTCACCCTAAATACTCTGAACATGTCCAACCATCTCAACCTGGCCTTTGTAACTTGGTCTCCAAAACATCTCACATCTGCTGCCCCTCTGATGTACTCGTTCCTGATCCTATCATTCTCGTCACTCCCAAAGAGAACCTCAACATATTCAGCTCTGCTACCGCTAACTTCCTCCCGTCATTTTACTCTACTCTATTGCCATTTATCCTAGACACTTCCATACCTCCACTGGTATGTCCTCTGGACCAACCACCTTTCCTCTCCAATCCTCTTTAAAGCTCTCAACTTCACCCTTTCTAATCCTTTTCGCATCCTGTTCAACAATATTTGACTTACTACTACTCTTCTCTCCTTGTGTTTTTCCTAATTTATGAGTTCCCCAAAGTACCCCTTCTTTCTTTTCCTCACCTTTGACAATTGGTGGATTTTGGCTTCTAATCTTACCGACAATGAACGCCTACAGTAAAGTTTTTCTGAATGAGCAATTTCCCCTAAATACATGTTGCAAAATTGTTAAAATTTTTGGGGCCTATTTTCAGTGAGCAGATGATACTGTTTGAATCGAGATTCCATCTGAGATATTGCAGATGACAACAATCTTAAGTCAAGTCAAGTTGAGCTTTATTATCATTCCACTACATGTAGTATAGTTTGTATTTTTTAGTTTATGTATAGAAAAAATGTGTATATATATTTTTACTTGATAGCTGTATGCCTGTATTTATGTAGCACCGTGTTTCTCTGAGGCACGGCATTTCGTTCCACTGTACTGCGGAAATGCCAGCAATCCTCCCACTTTCAAGTTCAAGTTCAAGTTGAGCTTTATTGTCATTCCGCTATATGCGGGGGCATACAGTGGAAATACAAACTATACAAACTATACGAATTCTTTTAGATGAATACTGTACATGTGCAAAGAATGCTGTACATGTGCAAAGAGTACTGTACATGTGCAAATAATATGAGCATGTCAACATACATACGTTACCCATATGACTGAGTCTTTTAGTGGAATTTGTGTACACACAGCAGTGTGTGTGTGAAAAGTGACTAGTGCAGTGGAAAGTGACTGGTGCAAGTTCCAGATGGTCCATGTTTCAGGTGGCATGGGGTTTGTATGGGGTTTCAGAGAGGGGCGGGGTGATTTGAGTTCAGGGCTCTCACAGCCTAGGGGAAAAAGCTGTTCTGAAGCTGGCTCTGATGCTCCGTAAACGTCTACCTGATGGTAGGAGCTGGAAGAGGCTGTGGGAGGGGTGAGTGGAGTCCTTAACGATACTATTGGGCTTGCTGGAGCATCGTGTGTGGAAAATGTCTAGGATGAAGGGGAGAGGGGCGCCGATGATCCTCGCAGCTGTGTTCACTGTCCGCTGGATGGTCTTGCGGTCTGCTGCAGTGCAGTTCCCGTACCAGACAGTGATGCAGCTGGTCAGCACACTCTCGATGGTGCCCCTGTAGAAAGTGGTGAGGATTGGTGGAGGGAGACTTGCTCTCTTCAGCCGGTGGAGAAAGTGTAGGCGCTGATGTGCCTTCTTTGAGAGTGACTTGGTGTTGGTGGTCCAGGTGAGGTCCTCTGTGATGTGTACCCCCAGGAATTTGGTGCTGTTGACTCTCTCGACAGACGAGCTGTCGATGGTCAGTGGGGGGTGATCCGCGGAGTTCCTCCTGAAGTCCATCACAACCTCCTTTGTCTTGCTCAAGTTGAGGGACAGGTTGTTTGCCCCACACCATTTCGCCAACTGTGCCACTTCCTCTCTATAGTGTGTTTCATCGTTGTTGCTGATGAGACCTACCACTGTTGTGTCATCAGCAAACTTGATAATGTGGTTGGAGCTGAACTTGGCAGTGCAGTCATGGGTCAGCAGTCACACAGCCTTGTGGGACACCTGTGCTCAGTGTGGAAGTGCTCGAGGTGTTGTGGCCAACACGAACTGACTGAGGTCTTCCGGTTAGAAAGTCCAGAATCCAATTACAGAGGAAATTGTTAAGGCTCAGTAGGTTTAGTTTATTTGTGAGCTGTTGTGGGATTATTGTGTTCAATGCTGAGCTGAAGTCAATGAACAGCATTCTAGCATAAGAGTCTTTATTTTCTAGGTGGGTAAGAGCCAGGTGGAGGGTGGTGGGAAATCGCATCGTCTGTGGAGCAGTTTGGACGGTATGCAAACTGGGGAGGATCGAGTGTGTTGGGGAGGCTGGTTTTGATGTTGCATACTACTTAAAATAAGAATGTTTCAAAGGTGATGGTTTATTCATTCTTATTAATGAATGAATTCAATATCAGGCTAAATGCTATAAAATATTACTAGAAGGGGAAAACTAAGGATGTTTAAGTGTTAGAACTGAGTCCTCTCAAAGAATGATTTGTTCCTTTTTTATGTGGCCACACATCAGGACTGAAAATGCATAGGCATAGTTGAGTAAACAGAAATGAGTCGTTCATCTCTCAACTGGGTCTTCGGATTTCAGTCTTTGGATCATTTGTCACGTGTCCTAGGCTCAATACTGGAAGCTTGAGGAAACATACTTGAATCATATGTGTATTCCTCTTTGAATTTTCCATGTAATTCTTTTAAATCTCAGACCATTTATTGCATTTATTGCACATTTGTTTTTGATCATATTTTGAATGAAAACTGTACAGTAAAACACAATTGTTTCATTTTAAAGTGTAATTTATTATCACATTTAGTTATCACGCCAAACAATTACACTGCACTAAACTGTAGGTATAAATGTCAACAAAAACTAAACCAAACACTTTTGAACAAATATCAGTCACATCTGACAACTAAAGACAGCAGTCACGCAAAGGGAATGCGGTATCTGTTTCCTCTACTCAACCTATGCAGGTCATGTGAAAAAAAATTTTTTTACTTAGCAAAGGAATGGTCTTTTACCTAAAGTCTCAGTTGGCAGAGGATCCGGATCTTTAACCCGACGTTTCGGTCAGCATAGGATCCAGATATTTAACCCCAAGACTGTCATACTTCAAGGTTTTCCTTTTTTTGCAAACCTCAACTACAAAGAAAGATTTATTAGATATAAATTTTGAAATGTGTACTAACCTTTTATTATATTGTACTTTACTTTATTATACTTTAATTCTCTGCACATCAATCGCTAGATTATGGCTAACAAGTGTCACCCAGCCAGCATTTCCATATGGAGTGTCAATTCTCCATTTTGAAATTGTAAAACCTAGAAATGTTATCCCTTGCCAATGGCTGCTACTTTACAAGAAACAAGAAACCAATTGGATTGGCCAATGCCCATGTTTAATGCGTCTCATTTGCATGAAGTTGAGAAAGGTTGGTCCGATCAAACTGCGCTTGCTTGAATCTCTGGCTTGGGAAATGATGAGAACAAGTAACTCACTGACACACTGTTTTGGAAATTGAGACTACCAACTTCATACTGATAACTTACTAGCTGACCATCATTGTCTTCCACAGTAGCTAACATTAGTACTAGCATCCTTAAGCTAAAGCATCTGTACCTACTTGTTCTCATCATTTCCCATGTGAAGGGCACGAGATTCAAGCAAGCAGACATTGATTTAGGAAAACCAGATGCTAATTGAGCAAAATCACAATTAATTTTGTATGGAAGACTGATAGTGCTAATATGTCAAACTGAACATTTGTATACTAACAATAAAAGTAGATCTTGCACAGACATAGAAAATGAACAGGTACAGATGACAAAAATAAAAGTGTGAAAACATAATAAATGAATGTCTGTACTTGATCATTTTTACGTCTGTCCTGGGCGATTGTGCTAAAATGTCTGTGAACAGTCTTATGGTGATTATGTGGGCTCTTATGCAGCTACCATTTAGTATTTGGGACAGTCCATCAGTCTGGGGGAGAGCAGCTTGTCACCAGCTACTTCAGTCTGTCCAGAGTTTGAACGACTAACAGCATTATTAAATTGGTTTGCCAAAGCATGTAGGCTTTTCTGTCGGCCCATTTTTAATACAGTGCTGTAGGGTAGAAATATATAAATGGTTATATAACTGGTTGATGTGTGATGTTTACTCCCAGGTTGTCTGCTAGAACACAATTGACTCTCCATAACCGTTTATCTCTCAATGGATTTATTTGTGTTGGTGCTGAAACAACACAACAGCATGACAATAAACATCACATGCTTTAATGACACAGCATGTAGACACATTATGCAAAAAATGATTTCATCGTAATTTAACAAATATTATAACGTTTATTCACATTATATTCCTAAAATCCGAGCACTGTCAAAAAAGACTCTAGAGAAGGGGCGCCAGTAATAGCAAAGAAAAGACCTAATAATTATAATGCCAATAGAATTTCAGGATAGAAATACTCGGGGGTGTGGGGGGCATCACAAAGGACTTATGCTTAAGGCACCAAAATGGTTAGCAGTGGCACAGGATTTGTTGGCCAATATGGATCAAAGAAGAGCAGTCCATAGAGGGAGAGTGCATGGAGGACAAAGGAGAGGAAGGCCAAGAGTGGTGATCTCTGATGAGATAAGAGCAACAATATTTGACCATGTAGTAAATTATGGTCTCTCTTTGAGAGAAGCTGGTCTAAGGGTGCAACCAAATCTGCCACGTTTAACAGCTGCATCAATAGAACACCTTTTCTGACTGCACAACAGGTGAGATGAGCATCCCTTAATGATAACTGAATTACACATTAGAGTAAAATACAATACAATGTGTAAATTTTTACACATATTGACATTTTGAAGCCTATTACAATACAGTAATAGTTGTGATTTACTCCAAAGGTTGCGCACAGGAGGATGGAAGAGGAAGAATATTTTCTGATGTGCAAGAAATTGCCATTGTGGATATGGCAATTGTCAACAATGCAATAAAACTGCGGGAAATTCGAGAGAGAGTTCTGGCATTATGAAACTATTATGAAAATGTGAATATGGTTAGCAGAACAACAATTGCCAGAGTCCTAGAGAAACATAAAATAAGGTTGAAGCAACTGTACACTGTACCCTTTGAGAGAAACAGTGAATGTGTGAAAGAACTCCAGAATCAATATGTCCAGGCAAGATGTCTGTTCAGTAACCAAACAGGGTATATACACATTGATGCATAATATCAATTACTGTGAAACCCTTTGCAGTTGAGAGGGTTATGGATATGGAAGCCAGACGAACTCCACATACTTTTATCTTTGTGGATGAAGCTGGATTCAACCTGCCAAAAATACTACGCAGGAGAAGAAATGTAATTGGACAGAGAACGACTGTTTAAGTCCCAGGCCAAAGGGGAACTAACATTTTGACGTGTGCAGCAATATCCAAAGAAGGTTTGCTGTTACACTTACTACTCATTAGCCCCTACAATAAAGAGAGGCTCATTTAGTTTCTAAATGACCTATATATTCAACTTGTACCAGCAGAGGAGAGAAGCAAAAGGGCATCAAACTCCCCTTCCTTCATTGTCTTGTGGGATGTGGCATTCCACCACAGAGTGGTTTGCGGCACATCCCAGGATGCCAGTATTATACGTGCCTCCATACTCCCCTTTCTTAAACCCCATAGATGAGTTATTCTCAAAGGGGTCATTCTAAAAATACATTCTGCAATCTTATGCACATGTCATCCATACTGGTAAACACAAGTAGCAAAAATCTAATACAAATTAGAGGTCAGAAAGCACTCATTAAAGATAATTGGTTTACTTTTTTTCAAATGATGTGACACAACCTATATGACCCAGCTCTGAGAAGAAACAGGTTGTTGAAGTTGGGAAGGAGACAATCTGAGAATGTAAATAAGAAACAATATGAGATAGTATTGTATATCAATAAACAGTGCTTTGTAAACTGTAAACTGTACTACCCGTAAAACTTCAAATAAAAGCCCAGGCTTCTATTTACCCAAATCACCGAACTGCACCGGCTTGTATATGAGACAGGCGTCTATAAGAGACAGGCCTTTAATTTTGTCGTCTTCCTCGGACAGACGTTGCAGTTCAGCTTTATTTTTATGCCGTTCTCGCACTCTCTTTGGATCAACCGAGAAATGTCTTGCCGCTGCTTCTCCTGAATTTTGTTCGGCAAATTTGACAACTGTCAGCTTAAATATCATATCATAATTTTTTCTTTTTGTCTCCATGGTGGTATTGAGAGAATTAAGAAAAACTGAAGACTAAAAGAAAGTTCGTTAACCTCTTTTTTATGTTGCCATAGTGATGAGTTGTTTGTGAACTGTTGTCATGTCTGTCACGTGAAATCGAATCAAAACGTAGAACAGACGATCCGACGGGTTTGAGAAGATCAAATACAACTCCATACAAAAAACCCAGACCAGGCCTTTATTTCAGACCAGCTTTTATTTTCCCAAACCTGTCGTCACACCAGGCGTTTAAGGTTTCAGGTTTAGCACTTGAAGATTATAGTATGGCACGGAACATTGTTGATAAGATGTGTACTCTCATTTGTTCTGAATCGAGTGATTTTGGGATTTATGCCAATATTTTGGACAGTCGGTGATTGTATTGCTGTTATGTGATCTAATCTGATTTCACGAGTGCCTTACACCATGTTAGAAAAGACTGATAACAGGTTATGGGCACAGATTCGTAACACAGCTCGATAAAGGAACCAGGTGAAGGTCGCGACGAATGCTGCGTGCACCTGAGTTGGAGAGATCTGCCAACATGAGCAGAATAGAAAAAGGCAAAGTGCCAAGTAGCCGCTTGTCCAGGCTCATCTTTGATGGAGATGAGAAGAGCTGCGAGCTTTGGGACCCAAAGTTTTTGAGCCACCTTTGACTGCAAGGACTAAAGCACACTATTTAAAATCAACCCATCGATGACGTTGACAAGGATGAGGGGAAGAATGTTGAGGCTTACACGGAGCTTATTCTGTTATTTGATGGCAAGAGCCTGTTGTAGATAATACGGGAAGCAGCAGAAAACAGGCGTGCAGTGCTGAAGATTCTCCAAGAATATTATGCTGGTGAAAGAAAGCTAAATGGGATAAACTTGTACACTTAGCTATCTTCCCTTCAAAATTCGCCAGTTGAAAATGTGACTGACTATGGCTTTCAGAGATGAAACTGTGATCGCTATGTTGAGAATGCAGGCGGTACACTGAGTGACAGACTTTTGATAGCGATGGTTTTGAAAAGGCTACCAGAGGTTTTTAAGCCATTTGCAATACACGTTTCAAAGAGCAAGGATAAAATTACTATTGCTGAGTTTTAAACGAAGCTCAGAAGTCATGAGGACACCAAAAATATGCATACAACCGCTTCTGAGGAAAATGTAATGAAAACAAGAGTGCAGTTTGATACCAAGTATGCGCACAAGAATGTAAGGTATGATGCAAATACAGACATTGTGTTACAAGTGCGGCAAGCTCTGGCCAGCGCCTGCATGAGCAAACAGTGGTGCCAGCAGTGCAGGGAGTAGCATTCACAGCAATACAAACTGTAGACGGAAGAAGCAGCGGGATAACACACGGAAAGTGTCAGAGACTGGAAACAAGGACTGTGTTTTCAGGATAAGCGAAGCTGAGTTTCCAGGCCGGAACACGCTGTGTGGAATTGGTTGATAGCTCCACAGGTGCTACGGGTCGCCAAGCAGAGAGGGGACGCAGACGTGTGGTTGGTTGACAGAAGATGATGGAGTCTACAGACAACGCAGAGACATGCACCTTACATCAGCAAGATATTCTTTATGTGAAAGCTGCCACCTCCAGTGGAGCCATGGCGATCTTCAGCGAGTAAAAGAATAAGCTGCTACATAAAATGTATTACTTTTACACAACAGAGAATGACTGTAATCAGTGTAACAAATGTCATGATTTGCGAACTTGACACAGAATCCTAGGACACTGCAATCAAGCAGATATACTGAAATTAGGAAATTTTGTTGATAGGATGAACATGAAATATGAGGGACACAACCCTACCGCAGAATGCTGTCACTAAAGAACATTGTAGAGTTAATCCTGACCACTTTTCCGGAGGGTGAAGATGTAGTGGGGGGTAGGTGGGTCTCTACAATCAAAAAGAACAATGACGCATCTGACAATTACAAGGCATGATATGTTGCTAAAGGATACAGTCAAAAGAAAGGAGTGAACTATGAAGAGACTTTTTCACCTACTTCCGGAATGACCAGTAGCAGAGTATTAGCACAAAATATACCACAAGACAATCTGATTGCCCATCAGATGAATGTAAAAACAGCTTATCTACACACGCCAATCGAATATGCGATCTATATTCAACAGCCTGAGGGTTATGTGGTCAAACCTGAAGGGAATAACATGCTGGTGTTTGAGCTGGACAAGTCCCTGAGTGGACTAAAACAACCAGGGTGCAAATGGAAGAAAATGTTGTGTTACTACTTCTATGAAATGCATTTTCTCCAGAACCCAGCTGGTCATTGTGTGCAAAAGTGACTGATACAGATGATGTTACTTACTCATTTGGATTGATGATCTGATTATTGTTGCCAACAATGAAAACATTCTAAACGGTGAGAAAAAAAATGTCTATTGACTAAATTATGATGAAGGATTTGGGGAAATTAACACATTTATCTGACATTGAATTTGAGCAAAGCAATTACTTAAAATGTCACATCGCAAGTAAGCTGACAAAATACTAGAGGTTTGACATGAAATGCTGTAAGAGTAGAGCTACTCCCTATGAAAAATTTAACTAGTTTTGTAGTTAGTAAAGTGAATCAGTATTTTACTGAAAAAAAATAAAAAATGTAAAAATGGACTACTGAAAAAAATACACTAATGATGAGAACATGTATGATTACAGTGATGCAAATTGGGCTGCTGATATGAATGTCAGGATGTGTACAACAGGATACCGTATAAGCCTTAACAAGAATGATCCATTGGTCTCTGGGAAAACCAAAAGACAGCCTACTGTAGCCATGTCCACCTGTGAGGCAAAGTGTATGGCAATGGATTGTCTATACAGAATTAATTATTTCAAATGTGAGCAAGTGGGGGTGTCAAGATGTGTCCTCTCATTTGTTAGGGTTAGGGTTAACCTAACCCTAACAAACATCCCCTGTCCTTAGACCCTCCTTCTCTGCTAGGAAAAACTACACAAAACCCTGTGGGAAAAGTAGGTTAACCTAACCCTAACCCTAACTATGTAAAAAAGAGTGCATAGAACATGTTGACGTTCATCAAAAGTCAAAGACGTAAAGGCGTTTGTTTTGATATTAAAAATGTACTTCTCTCTGAGGATCATGTTTTGAATGATGTATTTAATAGTTTCTAGTGTATTGTTTACTGACTGTTTGATGGTGTATATTTTTTGATCACTTTGTTTATTATTTGAGAGCAGTGTTTGATCTTGAGCACAAGTAAAACAGTTCAGGCAAAAGTTTCATTTAAATAGTGTTTTAAAATGAAGGATATGGTAGTGACATAGAGCCCTCCTCCTGAGTGGCTCTTTCTCTGCTGTCCAGCCTGTCCGTCCGTGGGAGTAGGATCTGTCTTTCACTGTGGTACTCTTCGAGGTTTCTACTTTTCCCACAGGGTTTTGTGTAGTTTTTCCTAGCAGAGAAGGAGGGTCTAAGGACAGGGGATGTTCTGGGACAGTTGTCTATTTGACAAAATCATATAGGTTAGCATAAGTAAATCATTATATCCGTCAAAGATAAGGTTTTGTGTTTAATGTCTTCAGAGAATGAAGCAAGGTTTCACAAATTGAAAACTGTATGCAATTGAGGTAAATGTAAGTGCAATGTGTAATGGAATTGTGGAGTGATATTTAAACATTTAAAATCATGCAAAGTAATTATGTTTGTATTTACTACACCCCCTCCCCCTGCTGATAGAATGAAGGACTTACCTTCGGCAAGCACAAACCATTGTTCTCTGTAATATATATTCTTTATTATTGTTGACATTATTTCCAAACCCCTAAGCATCCCTCAATATTTGGACAATGCCGGTGTCAAAATGTTAGTCTTTGTCTTGCTTCAATGGCTTCGATTGGGATTTACGTTCCATTGCACGGTAAAGGATGTTTTTGAGGCCAAAAAGTCACTTTTGTAGAACAAGGGACCTCAGGGGTAGCCTAATGTCACACCATCAGCACATGGATATCTGGACTCCCCGGGAACCTACGCCAGGATCCTGTTTGTGGACTTCAGCTCTGCATTCAACACCATCCTTCCTGCTCTGCTCCAGGACAAGCTCTCTCAGCTCAACGTGCCTGACTCCATCTGCAGGTGGATCACTGACTTCCTGACGGACCGGAGGCAGTGCATGCGGCTGGGGAAGAATGTCTCAGAGACTCGAACTATCAACACAGGAACTCCACAGGGCTGTGTACTTTCTCCTCTGCTCTTCTCCCTGTATACCAACTACTGCAACTCCGGCCACGACTCTGTAAAACTGATCAAGTTTGCAGACGACACCACCCTCATCGGACTCATCTCTGATGGGAACGAGTCGGCCTACAGGGGTGAGATTGATCGTCTGGTGTCATGGTGCAGCACGAACAACCTGGAGCTCAACGCCCAGAAGACAGTGGAGATGATCGTGGACTTCAGGAAAGTCTCAGCCCCCCTGCCCCCCCTTGCCCTGACGAACTCTCCCATCACCACCGTGGACTCTTTCCGCTTCCTTGGCACCACTATCACTCAGGACCTCAAGTGGGAGCCGACCATCAGCTCCATCATCAAGAAGGCCCAGCAGAGGATGTACTTCCTGCAGCAGCTGAGGAAAGCCAAGCTGCCGGCGCAGATGATGGTGCAGTTCTACACGGCCATCATCGAGTCCATCCTCACCTCCTCCATCACTGTGTGGTACGCTGGAGCCACAGCCAGGGACAAACAGAGACTACAGCGCATTGTGCGCTCTGCTGAGAAGGTGATCGGCTGCAGCCTTCCATCCGTCCAGGACCTGTACGTCTCCAGGACTCGGGGACGAGCAGGTCGGATCACAGTGACCCTTCTCACCCTGGACATGGACTATTTGAGCCACTCCCCTCAGGCAGGAGGCTACGGTCCATCCGGACCAGAACCTCCCGCCACAAGAACAGTTTCTTTCCCTCTGCCGTGGGTCTCATGAACACTCTGTAACACCTGCCACTTTAACAATCATATTATTTAAGAACAACCTATTTGCACTACTCATTTGCACATCACACTATCTGCCCACTTTACATTCTGTATATAGTGTTAGTCTATCTTAGTCTATTTTATTCTTAATTTTATGCATGCCTTTTATATATTTTTTATATATTTTATACTTTATCCATTGCTTTATGTTGCACCTACGCCGAAGCAAGTTCCTATGTTTGTGAACTTCACTGACAATGGCAATAAACGGTTTCTGATTCTGATGTTAGCAACGGCACATATATACAACGTTCTACTACACCAGTGATATCAGAGAGTCCTCAGCATTAGTAGCTACCTTAGCTAAAAGGCTTCTTTGCTAGGTACCTATAAACCAGGCAATTTTTTCACTAGGCATTATGTACACGTCTTATTCTGCTACAGAAGTGGGTTCTTCTTTCTTTTTTAGCAGTCTCATGAGCCCTAGTTACCCAGCACCATGGAACCGAGCAGCAAAATAGTGATTGAGCACTACCGTTGTTAGCTAGCTTATAGTGGAACTTACTGGGATCAACATTTTCGCGCAGGGCTCCAAATGGTTGTACTTTGTGTTGTTCCTGACTGATCGCCACCTGTGAACTTTTTTGCAGTAAGCATTCTCCCCCCTTAATTGACAAGCTTATTTACGTTTTGGGGGCTTTTTATACAGTTAGAAAGTTACAGTAGGTGTTAACCCTTGTGTTCTTAGAATGTTCCAAAACAGTTTTCAATGCACACACACATCCACAATGAGACATTTAGATTGTATGTGCTTGATTGAACTCAACGATGTGCAGCATGGCAGCACATTTTAGAGTACCACCCAGGGCAGGCAGAAGAAGCAGCAGGGCTATCACAGACAGGAGGTGTGTTAACAAGTGTAGCCACACACAGAAAAAATATTGCGTTTTATTATTGTAGTGGCTGTTGGTCCATAACTTAAACTAACAAATCAAACGGCCACTGAGGGACCGTCCAGGACTAGTTCTTACGCAGGTTGATAAAATAAGGAATGTCCATATCCAAAATGCATTTTTTTGTTATGGTTTATTCACCAAAACACAGAAAACCTGCAGGTTAGCACCGCAGCCTGCAGCCTCTCTACCACCTGGAACAAAACTACTGTATGTGCCCTCAGTCCCTCCAGACCTATCCCACCTGACCTATTTACATAAAGAGAGTGGGCTACCTGGTGGCCCAATACTAATAAAATTATAAACTAAACAAAGAATAGACATACTAATTTAGCAAAGA
This sequence comes from Plecoglossus altivelis, assembly GCA_036571765.1. NCBI lineage: Eukaryota > Metazoa > Chordata > Actinopteri > Osmeriformes > Plecoglossidae > Plecoglossus > Plecoglossus altivelis. The sequence continues at coordinate 10,291,023 of BROE01000026.1, forward strand.
AAAAATAAACGAAATGAAAGTAATTAACCAAATAACCATTAGCAAAACAAACTGCCTTTAACTAATAAACCCTACTTCATGAATAAACCACAAATAGCTCCAACAATTATATTTCATGTGAAAAACCAAAGTATTTCTCTAACCAGTGCAGCATACAAATGTGTTGTATTAAGTATGTACTATTGTCATAGCAGAGCCATCAAAAATCTTTAAAGGCAGTGAGCCTGGGTCTCCTCCACCAGAACCTGCTACTGCTTCTCCTGCTCAAGCCCATCAGCTTCAGCTGCAGTACCCATAGGTGAGTTTTTAAGGGTATTTATTCACTAATTATTTATTACCATCTTAAAATCAGGTTTCAGCTTTCAACCATCTTTTCGCACAGACTGTCTCCTTGCTCCTCTCTTTTATTTGCGTCCCTCAAACTCTTTCATTGTCCCATTCCATCGTCCCTCTTCTGGCGCATGGTCCTTTTTATTCCTGTCTCACATGTAAATAGTTCAAATGTAAATCTTGTATAATTAAAGAAAAGTATTACTAAAGTTAATTTGTCATTTTAATGTTTTTAATAAAGTATACATTTCTAATAGCGAAAGATTTGGTAAGGTACACAGGTAATCTATTACATTTCTCACAGGAAACATTTCCCTATTTGAGTCTGATAAAAAGTTATTTTATTTTTGATGTAGTACAATTAGATACTTATGAACCTCATATTAAGTGCAAGTGAATTGAGGAGCAGCCATTACCTGCAAATAAGAAAAACACAGGAGGACAGCACAAAACACATTACAATCCAAGGTACGACTATAAAAGTGATGAAACAATTTATAGATGGTAAATCTCTTTATGGTTTTCTGGGTGGCTCTTAAAAGAGCCTTTGTGGGACAGTCGTTGGGAGGTCATGATTTTAAAAATAACTATTCAGTGGGCTGCCATGAGACTCCTCCCTCTGTAGAAAAATTGTCTTTAAGGTGTCTCTCACCCGAAGAGCCTCTCTGGTGGAGTTATTGGCTGCAACCTGTCCAAGACCTGGCACCTGTACCTCTCTAGTGGCCACTATATCCCTCACTGCAGGTGCCTGTCTTACTGCTGATGACCTTATAAAATTGTAGAGAACACATGTCACTTACACACACATCTCCGCAACTTCAGAGTGGACCTCCATAAGGCAGCGACACAGCCTCCACTGTGCAGATAGCATGCTAAAGGCATCTTCCACCACAAGCTGGGCTTGGGAAAGGCGGCAGTTGAAAATGCACCACTCTCTGGGAAGGACATGCCCAGGGAATGGTTGCAAAGGTGGAGTTGGCCAGTATCCCACCATTGCTCATCCTGCTGTATCCCCCAACATCGATCACCTAAAAGCAACAGTGTGCATCCAAAGCTACAAGGAGAACAATAGAAAAAGTTCCCTTACAGTTGTGGATCTGGGATCCTGAGTTGGGGGGTGCCTTCAGAATGACATGCTTGCAGTCCAGTGCTCACAGCAGAGCGGGAAGTTCCACCGCTGATAGAAGTCTACGGCAATGGACCTCTAGTCATATGTGGAGGGCACATCCATAAACTCCTCCACCAGACACTTCTAGATGGCAGTGACCACGCCATGAACGATGCTGCTGACTGTAGCGACACCAACCCAGAAACCTGAAAAAAAACAGTTAGAAATAATGCTTTAAATATATTTGTACTTGTATAGTGTCAAGTGATAAATATAGAGTAGCTGTCCTGAGGGTTTTTGATGTTTCGCCTGATTCTGATGAAAGGGTCTTTATCAAGCCATGTGGAAGAATCAGGTGAGCTAGAGCAGGGAAACATCAAAAACCTTCAAGATAGGGCTCCCAAGGACCAGGGTTGCCTACCATTGGACTAGTCCTTGGTGCTTTACTTTAGGCTCAGTTCACCTCATGTTGTTAACTAGAAAATAATATATTAGTATATATTGACCGAAGACAGATGGACAGGCGCTCTGCAGCTGCAATTGAGCGCCAGTAGTTTGTGTCCTGGTAAGAAACCCGCACACCAATGTGTGCCAATAGGCCGTTAAACTGGCACAGACACAGACAGAAGCGCCGCTGAAAGTGACCATCATCCAGACGCAGCTTCTGGAGTAGATGATGAAATTCACCAAACTAGGAGTGTCTCTGAATTATCAGGAGAACCCAGACATGGCGAGACCACCGACGCCATTGATGAGCTTTAGTAAGTAAATAAAGCCAACGCACTCTGGACAACTTCCATATCCACCATTATCTCGCTACAACAAGCTGACCAATACACAGGGTAGCACAAGTAGCATGTCAGTCAGAAGCCCTTCCCATTCAGACGCAAATTTCTGTCTGAACACAAGGCGTCAAATGTACAAGCTAGATGCTAATTTGCTTTGTCTTTTGTGTGCATAATATGAAGATAGCACGAGGGTAAAAGCAGGTTCATTTTTGACGATAAATGCCTGAAAATATTGGTAAAAGGGTAAAACAAGGCACGTTTAAGTCATAGAGGTTAGGACCATTTTTACACCACAGGCCTGTTCTATAAAACAAGTTTACCAAATAAATCAGGCTGATGTCCATTAGTCGGGCTCAATCAAAGTACATTCTGTTCCATAAAGCCAGCTCAATGAGTTTGAACTCCGTTACTATGGAAACTTAGGCTGCAAAACTAGCCTGGTCAGGGGCAGGCTAGCTGTCAGGCTTAGTCTGAGTTGCTGCTTAATCAGACATTCCCTCAACACAATGATTTATCATGGACATTCTCATTTTCTCATTCACCCTCAGTTCTATATGTAGGCTACATTTATAGAAAATCAACTTAAATACACAGGCTACAACATTTAACCTAATGCATTAAACAAATAATTTTTATTTCAGAATGATACAAAACTATGTTAAAAGTAAGACTAGATGGTCAATTCTTATTTAAAATGTTTAGGCATCTGGAATATAGGCCTATATCTCCCAATCTGAATGATCACAATCATGATTGCTGCATAATAGTTATTTAGCATTAGCATACAATTGCCAAATAAACTCAAATTCATAAATCTAACCTTCATTTGTCAGATACAAAACCCCAGTTAAAAGTTTGGCTACTGGATAACATTTCTTATTATTAGGCTTATAAAACAATGTAAACAAGTACATTTTATTTACTGTGTTTAGAATGGTAATCATGAAGTGAAGGTCTATAAAAAAGGATCCCGACCTACGTTGCCTATTGTTCACGTAAATCATGGTGGATCGTTTTATTTTGATGTGGAGGATGAAGGAGATGCTTAAACTCAAGTTAGGTTTGGGACTTTAAGCCCATCTTTTTTGAACAGACTTTATGGGACAGGCCCATTTTATTAGTTTTCATTCAACTTCTGAACTATGAGGTTGCTATACCTGATCACCATTCCCCCTTGCAGGGGAAATGAAAAGACAAATGTTTAATTCTACTCTGTACTCTTTGCATTATGAGTTGTAAACGAACATCAACAAATGTGTGCTTTTAAATCTATGTAATCTTCATGAATAATAACTATGCATTGTATAAAATACACAGGCATATCAGTTGTACAATTCAAGTTAAAAAAAAGCACTTAACTGCAACTGACCCAAGGACAACCAACAATTTAAGCAGAAATTGTAACCCCTTTAGTTATTTATTATTTTCACACCCCTAGCTGTAAAGTAATCCGCAGGAAAACAGCCCAAAACGATTTTGAGTATTAATTAAATACTTGTCACATAGTGGCTGGTCTTTAATTTTGTCTTTAATAAATAACTTATATTCATTTTATTTCTTCATTTTATGATCCACAAAAAAGTAACACACAACACTCATGCTAGAGGTTGATTTTAAATATCTGATGGTATAATGTTTTCCAGTTGGAGAATGTAAGCTGTCTTGTGTCTACCACTTTTTGACTGTACTGTAGACTGAGCTGGCTGGTGAAGAAACCCTGAGCTGGCTGGAGATGGTAGACTGATTTCTGTTTGGTGTATGTTTCCCTTTTGCATGTAATGCAATGTCATGGGAGCAGATAGCTAACTGACTTTGGTACACTAACTCCGGTAAGGCTTAAGCATGGGGCTTGAATGTAAGTGCTGATTCCTCAGGTAAAGGTTATTTTAGGGCTTGTACCTCCATGTATTACATTTTTGAACTATATCAGAATCAGTGTTATTCGCCATGCAAGATATACAAGCACAGAATTTACTGCGGCAGGAAAGTGCAAACATGGAACATATATGGAACATAATAAAGGTAGGTAAAAATATAATAACAACATATATTATAAAATACAAATAAGATAAGAAGTGGGCACTAGCTGTACAGACGGGTGGAACATAACTATAGTAAGTGAGGTATATATAGGACAGGGGGATGTAGGGTATATACACAAGTTCAAGTTCAAGTTCAAGTTGTGCTTTATTGTCATTCTGCTACATGTGGGGGCCTCACAGAGCCACGGTGCTACAGAAGTACAGACATTCAACAGTACAGGCAAACAACAATCAATTTAAAATAAATATAACAATTTTCCTATACGTAAACTAAACAAGATACAAACTATACAAACTGTACAAGTACTTACCAATGTGCATGTGCAAAGAGTATTGTACATGTGCAAGGAATATGAGCGTGTAAAAATATATATATTACTGAGTCTTTAGTGCAGTTTGTGTACACACAGCAGTGTGTATGAAAAGTGAATAATGCAGTGGGTGAGTGACTGGTGCAAGTTTTTTGATAGTCTTAGTTTTTGTGTGGGGAGTCAGAGAGACCCGGCAGAGAGTTCAGGGCTCTCACAGCCTGGGGGAAGAAGCTGTTGATCAGTCTGGCAGAGCGGGCTCTGATGCTCTGGAACCGTCTACCTGATGGTAGGAGCTGGAAGAGGCTGTGGGAGGGGTGAGTGGGGTCCTTAACGATACTATTGGGCTTGCTGGAGCATCGTGTGTGGAAAATGTCTAGGATGGAGGGGAGAGGGGCACCGATGATCCTCGCAGCTGTGTTCACTGTCCGCTGGATGGTCTTGCGGTCTGCTGCAGTGCAGTTCCCGTACCAGACAGTGATGCAGCTGGTCAGCACACTCTCGATGGTGCCCCTGTAGAAAGTGGTGAAGATTGGTGGAGGGAGACTTGCTCTCTTCAGCTGGTGGAGAAAGTGTAGGCGCTGATGTGCCTTCTTTGAGAGTGACTTGGTGTTGGTGGTCCAGGTGAGGTCCTCTGTGATGTGCACCCCCAGGAATTTGGTGCTGTTGACTCTCTCGACAGACGAGCTGTCGATGGTCAGTGGGGGGTGATCCGCGGAGTTCCTCCTGAAGTCCATCACAACCTCCTTTGTGAGGACCTGCACCTTGAGGTGTGCAGGTTGCTGTCTATCACCTTCTCGGTGGCACGGATGATACGCTGCAGTCTGCTCTTTTCCTTGGCAGTGGCAGCAGTGTACCAGGTGGTGATGGAGGAGGTGAGGATGGACTAAATAATAGCAGTATAGAATTGCATGATCATTGTCTTTGGTAGGTTGAATATCTTCAGCTGCTACAAGACGTACATCCTCTGCTGGGCTTTCTTAACCAGTGAGCTGATGTTCAGCTCCCACTTGAGGTCCTGGTAGTGTGAAATGCCTGGGAAGCAGAGGGACTCCACAGTGTTGACCTGGTGGTCGCACCGGGTGACGGGGGGGAGGGGCTGGGTCTTTTCTGAAGTCCACAACAATCTCCCCTGTCTTCAGAGCGTTTAGCTCGAGGTTCTTCTGACTACACCAGGTCACCAGGTTGTCAGCTTTCCACCTGTAGTCAGACACATCACCCACCAGAGATGCGCCCGATCAGGGTGGTGTTGTCTGAAAACTTGAGGAGCTTGACAGACGGGTGACTGGAGGTGCAGCCGTTGGTGTACAGGGAGAAAAGCAGAGGGGATGGAACGCAGCCTTGAGGGGTTCCGGTGCTGATTGACCTGGAATCAGAGAATCAGAATCATTCCCATCTTAACGCACTGCTTCCTGTCAGACAGGATGTCTGTGATCCACTTGCAGGAAGGGTCAGGCACGTTCAACTGGGAGAGCTTGTCCTGAAGCAGAGCCAAGATGATGGTATTGAAGGCAGAGCTGAAGTCCACAAACAGGATCCTGGCGTAGGTGTTTGGGGAGTCCAGATGCTGGTGGGTGAAGTGTAGAGCTATATTAACTGTGTCATCCACAGACCTTTTGGCTCTGTAGGCAAACTGCAGGGGGTCCAGGAGGGGGTCCGTGATGTTTTTGAGGTGTGCCAGCACCAGGCGCTCGAAGGACTTCATTACTACAGATGTCAGGGCGACGGGTCTGTAGTTGTTCAGTTCTGTTGGTTTGGACTTCTTAGGCACAGGGATGATGGTGGATGATTTGAGGCAGGCTAGCATGTGGCATGTCTCCAGGGAGATGTTGAAAATGTTGGTGAACACCAGGAACAGCTGGTCAGCACAATGCTTCAGTGTGGCAGGGGAGACCGGGGGTGTCCGGTCCAGCTGCTTTGCAGGGGTTCTGTTTCTTGAACACTTTGTTGACTTCCCTCTCTTGAATAGAGAGAGTCAGCATTTTGCTGGTGTTTATGGTTGATGTGGTGGGGGGTGGGGAGGGGGTCTGCGGTGGCATAGGGGGTGTTACAGGACTGTCAGATTGTCTTTCAAATCTGCAGTAGAACTCATTCAGGTCGTCGGCCAGGCGGGAGTCATTTTTGGTGTAGTTTGTAATCTGCCTGAGCCCCCTCCGGACAGAAGTAGAGTCGTTCAAAGAGAATTGGTCTTTCAGTTTTTTCTGGCTACTGTTGTTTAGTGTCCCTTACCACCCTGCTAAATGACTTTTTGGACTGATTAAATCTGTACTTGTCCCCACTTTGAAATGCTTCCTCTTTCTTGTGCCTCAGACTTCTGAGTTTGGCTTTAAACCAGGGTTTGTCATTATTGTAGCTCATTCTGGTTCGTGTTGGTATGCAAGAGTCCCCACAGAAGCTGATGTACGACGTTACAGCCTCAGTGAGCTCATCCAGGCCATTGTAGCAGCAGCAAACATGAAACTGACACCAACAATTTGTTTGTGTTCCTTTTGGATTACCTTTCAGAAATCTTGGTGTTTGGGTCAGTCCCAAAATATATGGGTGATTCCATGTCCAATCCAAAAGTCTTATCAGGAATTGCAATAACTGTTATCACCATGACAACTCACTTACTCCACAAAGCCCAGAACCTCTGTGAGTCACGCTAGTTGTGTTTGTCATTCGTAACATCTAGGCTAATCCATATGCTTACGGTAACTGTCAAGTAATCATGGTGTGACAAAACCCAACAAAAAGCGAAAGGTTGATTACTAAAATCACAAATTTCAGACAGTGGGCTGACAAGTTTACATTTGTGCTTCCAGTGTGGAGCACAAATCAGACAATTGTCCTGTTCAAAAGCGGTAGCAACAAGCACTGCTATGACACAAAGCATAGACACTTTGAACAAAATTACTCACAGAACTCTGAGGTAAGTTCCAGAAAAATAAATCATCACTGTTCCCCAGACTGAATGGAAGTTTTGACCTTTTGGGGATCTAATTGAATGCATTTATACAGAGTATCTGTTGATGATTAGAAAGTCTTAAATTCTGTAATTTAAAAATAAGGCCTTAACTAGCATTAACGTGTTAAATTTACATTTCAAATGCCCCAACAATACCCTCTGTTTATTACTGAAAACCCCAGAAGCGGAACTAACAACAGTTATGATTGATAGCGGTCACTAGATATACAATGTGAATATTAGTGGTGAATCCTAATGCCGACCCTCGCAGAATCAGAGGTACATTTTTGCTAAGTCTACTGGCATTAAGAGAAGTGTAGTTTCATGAACCGAAATAGGCAGTTGAACCTCAATGATCAAACTGTAGGCCAATGTCTTCAAGAAAAGGTACACTAGGTACATTTCTTTTTTATTTCTTAAACCTTATTTTTATTGGCCAGAAACATTTGTTCTTGCTAGTTTAGTTGCAATCAAATTCAAAGTCTAGAATGGTTTTTCTCCAGAGGTTTTATTACTCAATTGTTAGTCAGATGGATGCTAATTCATGTGTCGTTGTTTTGGGTCTGAAAGATAGCTAATGTGTAGTGTAACCTACTATAATTTATCTTACTAATAACTATTTCTTCAGGATCATTCACAGTAAGTTCTGTGTTTGTATATCTTGCATAGTGAATAAAACTGATTCTGATCTATTTGAACAGTCATTCAAGTTTTAGCTTGTTACAAATGTTATTGTGTATGTCGTTTTTAACAAACAGTATACGTTTTGTTGCAGGCACATAAGCTATGCCCTATTGCAGTATACAATAAACAGGCAGTGTTTTTTCGGCTCCACATCTCAGATACTCGCTAACATTTACTCCTGAGAAGCACACCTAGAAAAGCATTTTAGTGCATTATTTTATGGTTATCAATATGTATAACAGGTTTAATCATTACAAAAGTCTCATACACTGAGAACACAGAGGAACAGGGTTCTGAGTGTCAAACACCTGATCAAACCATTTTATTAGGGTTCCTCTGGAAGGAGGAAACCTATTATTATTTTGGGTTTTATTCATATGGGAGTCAATGACAGCCCCCGCATAACAACTGTTAAAAATTGAGAATTTTGCCATGGTGAAACTGCACAACATTAGTAACTACTGCACCCAACCAAAATTGGTAACATGAGACTAGCCTTAAATTTAATTCTGAGGGGTGTTAAAAAGTGTAAAATGTACCCTGTTATAGTGTTAACATACCACATGCATATTAGTTATTTATTGAAAATGACAAAAAGATACAATACCAATTAGAACCTCATAAAGTCTACTGCTTACTTGAGTGTGACCTGGCAAGGTGTCCGCCCCTGCGGTCAGACAACAGATTGAATATCTGTCGGCGTAGTGTTTAATCTCCATGTTGTTGGCTTTTTCAGAGATGCAATTCATCCTCACTGCACCATTAAAACATACAAAAAGCACACAAAGCAAAGAAACAAAGAATTATATTAAATTCAATATCCAAATTTGACCTTGGGGAAATCGTGGCCTGATGGTTAGGGAGTCGGGCTCGTAACTTGAAGGTTGCTAGTTCGATTCTCACACCGGCAGGAATTGAAGGTGGGGATTGCGAAGAAATAGCACTCTCTCTGCCTTCGATACCATGACTGAGGTGCCCTTGAGCAAGGTACCGAACCTTCAATTGCTCCCCGGGCGCTGGAGCAATAGCTGCCCACTGCTCCGGGTGTATGTTAACTGTGAGTGTGCGGCTGTTCACTACTCATTGCTGTGTGTGCACTTGGATGGTTTAAATGCAGAGCACCAATTTTAAGTATGGGTATACTTGACAATATGTCACGACTTTAGACTTTTTTAGACTTTTTAAAATTACATTACATTATCATAAAATGATTGCACAAATAAATAATAAATGTGACTGATGTGGTGTGGAGTAAGTAGTGAGTAAATGAACGAGAGTGGTGATTAGCAAAGACTGAGTGAAAGGCATCTATACATAATAAATCAGCGTAATCCCTCATTCATCCAGGAGTGTTCCATTGTATAAAAGGTTTCAGAAGCAGTCATCTACACCCTGCTTTCAAAATCAATATGTTTCGATTCCCATCCAGAAGTCATTTTAAATCAGAATATATGGTCTGAAAACTCAAATGTATGCTACTCTGTGCTGTGAAAGTCCTTCCTTCTTGGAGGAGTCTTACTTACTGATTGATTGTTAATCTGTTGTAGCAACACCTAGTTTCACCTGAAACTACCATTCTGTATATAATACTTACAAGCCATAATGGCGTTGGTTGTCATTTCACTGATTAAAAAAATGTTCATCCCATTCCAATGTATCAATTTAGCTACACAGTCTGCGAAAATGTGTGACAAAATGTTACAAATTATGTGTTTGACGTATCTTCCCCCAATGGAGGCCAGCATCCCCATTAGTGGACACAAGAGACTAAATTAGCAAGAGGTCAGTTATTGATAAAATGATAGAGAGGTATGGGTAACATAGCAGTGAGTATAGGAAATGTATTATGAATTACATCTTGAGGGAATAATATTTCTGGTTTATATTGCTGAATAAATTTATTTTAGCAAGACAGGCTACAATGTGTTATCTGTAAACCTTTACAGTCTAAAGCCATAAAATCCTCTTAATTTCAATGGAAAAGGTATTTGAAGGTAAATATATGAAATCACCCAATGGATATCACCTGGCACCATCCCAAATCTTTTTTTAGATTCCCAATGACAACAAATAAAACAACAGGAATACCACATGAACACCAAGTGCTAGTGGACTTAAATGTTATATACAGTAAGCATAAATACCAAGTGCTGTTTTTGGCTGTGTTGCCTCGGTTTTTCAACCACCCTTTAACTTTATCAACCTCCTTGAGGGAGGCTAGGGTCAAAGAAAATCTCCTCCAGCATCTCTCTCCACAACAGGTTCAGCAGCGAACTGCCCATTATAGGCAATCCATCAATATTCTGTCAATATTGACTTAGAGTTTTAGTGTGTAGGTATCTGCATCTGACTCAAATTCCTGTTGTGCCCAGTTGTGTAGACTGGCACCCAAGTTATAGTTCTGGTCTGATTAAACAAAATCTTTGAGTAAGACTCTTCATCAGATCCAGGCCTAAAGGACTGCTCATGTGATGTGTCCTCCTCTCATATGTCAGCTGCCACTGCATTTCTCTACACACTCTCCTTGTGATAGTGGCCCCTGAAAGGAGTGCATCTCTTGAATCCATCCTGAGCTGTTGAAATTTGCAAGAAAGAATCCTTAATTGAATGTGGACGTGTGGTGGAGACAACGTGTGAAGTGTAAAACATAGACAACCTACAATGCAGTTTGCAAAGGGACCTGCACACACCTAAAAGCCAAAGTACAAAGAATGGGAGACATTAATCTACACAAGGGGTCAGCAATCTATGGCTAGCGAGCCAAATATGGTTCTTTTGATGACTGAATCTAGCTCGCAAATCAATCTTGACATGACAAATAATCAATAATTCCGCTGTCATTTTAAAGTAAAACAATATCTGCTCATGTTCAGGGTTGCAGGTGCCTGGAGCCATACCACCTGCTGTCAGGGTACAAATGGGTCCTACACCAAAACACCACTTTTATTGGATAATGTGAGGCCATGTGAGGTCAAGAAGTAAACTTCCCTCCTTTCAGTCAAATAGTCATTTGGCTAGTTTATGCAAACCCCTTTAACAATACAGCAAAAAGAAAAAAAAGATGAGAAGTACCGTACATTTCAGGATGAATGGACAGAAGAATTTGCTTTAGAGGAGACAGCAGGTTCTGCAGTGTGTCTTATAGGCAGTCATAAAATTTTATAAATGACACAGTCAAATATAAAGAGGCACTTTGACACACGCCATGCTACGTTCACATCAAAATATCCAGTGTGGGACAACAGGAAGAAGGCATGCCTTCTATGCTACTGTGCATAGTGCAAGTTAGTCAGCAGTAACTCAACAAGGTGATTGAAATTCGACTAGCCCTGCTAGTTCTTGAGCCATACTGAGAGATGAAAAGCCATTCATAGATGGCGAGTAGGCCAAAACCTTTCTGCTGAATATGGCCAGTGAGCTTTTTGATGACTTTTTGGATAAAAACAAGATAATCAAACAAATAAAAGACATGCCACTATCATGTATCAGCATAAATATGTAGCACCAGAAGTCACATTCATGGTAAGAAGTATTTTATTTATTCAAGTTCAAGTTCAAGTTGTGCTTTATTGTCATTCCGCTACATGCAGGTGCATACAGTGGAACGAAATGTCGTGCCTCACAGAGCCACGGTGCTCTGTGAGCACTCTGTGAGGGTATGAACTTGGCAGTGCAGTCGTGGGTCAGCAGCGTGAAGAGCAGCGGGCTGAGCACACAGCCTTGTGGGGCACCTGTGCTCAGTGTTGAGGTGCTCGAGGTGTTATGGCCGACACGGACTGACTGAGGTCTTTCGGTTAGAAAGTCCAGAATCCAATTGCAGAGGGAATTTTTCAGGCCCAGTAAGTTTAATTTGTTAGTGAGCTGTTGTGGGATTATTGTGTTGAATGCTGAGCTGAAGTCAATGAACAGCATTCTTACATAAGAGTCTTTGTTTTCTAGATGGTGCCAGATGGATGGTTAAGGGAGATTGCATCGTCTGTGGAGCGGTTCGGACGAAATGCAAACTGGAGCGGGTCTAGTGTTGCAGGGAGGCTGGTTCTCATGTTCTTCATGACTAACTTTTCAAAGCGCTTCATTATGATAAGGGTCAGTGCTATGGGACGGTAGTCATTCAGACAGGACACCGGCGATTTCTTCGGTACAGGTATGATAGTTGTGGATTTGAAACATGTGGGGACGACTGCCAGGGCCAACGAGGTGTTGAATATGTCTGTTAGGACATCTGTTAGCTGTACAGCAGTCTTTCAGTACACGGCCAGATATATTGTCGGGGCCCGTAGCCTTGCGTGGGTTGATCCTAGATAGGGTCTTCCTCACGTCAGCTGGAGACAGACAGAGTGCCTGGTCGTTGGCGGTAGTGGGTAGTTTTTGTGCATGTGTGTCATTCTGCGTGTCAAAACGTGAATAAAAGTGGTTGAGAGTATCTGGGAGGGATATGTCATAATCACAGGCCTGTGGCAGGGGCTTGTAGTCTGTGATGGTCTGAATGGCTTGCCACAGACTGCGTGTGTCCCTGCTGTCTGCGTAGTGATTGTTGATTTTTTTGGCATATGACCGTTTAGCATCTTTGATGCTGCGGGACAGATAGGCCCTCGCTGTTTTGGGGCAGCTTTATCTCCCGATCTGAAGGCTTCATCTCTGGTCTTTAGTAACCCACGAACCTCTGCTGTTATCCATGGTTTCTGGTTGGCGTGTGTGGTGATGGTCTTTGTGACTTTCACATCATCTGTGCACTTTTTGATGTAAGCAGTCACAGTTTCAGTGTACTCCTGTAGGTCAGTGTGATTGTTATAAGTAGCTGCCTCTTTGAACATGTTCCAGTCTGTGTCCTGGAAGCAGTCCTGCAGTGCAGAGGTAGCATTTTCTGGCCATTATTGGTTCGCTTCAGTATAACAACATTATTAAAAATACTAAATTCTTATTATATGGAAATAAATATACAATGGACACAATATTCAGCAATTTTGGTAAATAATGAGCAAAGATCACTGATTTGGCCTTAAAGCCTATGTTCACATTAGTTGTGGATGTTTAAAAGAACCTACAGTGTACTACCAGCTAACCCCATGCAGTTATGCCATATGACCGTATACTGCCCAATTGTCTGACACATCTCAGGTTGTCAGAATAATGACTGTGTAAACTAAGTTCAAGTAAGGTTAAACTTTATGTTTCATATATTTAACAGACTAACATGATATTATCACCGGTTAACATTTTAAATTTGACTTGTATAAAGCACTTACCAAAAATCACAGTGAATGTGTAGCCTACAGTCTTCCACTTTTCCCTTTGCCAGTTAGTCTTTCACTCTCTCAGTTAGAGTTGTGGGGAAAAAGCATTCTGTTAGCTGTGATGCGTCCGGTCCGCGCAGCTCTAGAAGATCCGGCCCATATTCGTCTCGCGGATCCTAAGGGGTAGGTGCACAAGGGAAATCCTTACAAAGTGTCTAAACCTGGCATAAACTTTACCAGGGAGGCTGAACAGTGTGATACTGTTGTAGTTGGCACCCACCACATTGTGCTACACAATAGGCACTGTCCCAGACTTCCATGAAGAGCCGTCAACCATAACATCTCTTCCACATCCAAAGCTGTCTGGATTTCTGGTTTAATCTCAGCAGTCCCTTGTCTCTTTTGTCACTGTAGAGTTGTTTGTCTTCCTCAGTGACCTCCCATAGGGAAATATAATTTGATGCAACAACAGCTTCCAGCTCTGCCTCCACCATAGAGCTTTTCATAGAGCAGAACTTCTCTCACATCTACTGCTTTGCCACTTTACTGCAGACGCTGCAGCCCTTCAGGCTTATCAGGCCCCTCCTGGGGACCTATACAGAACTCCATTCAGTGACTTCTAAAAGGCTGAATATTCCGATTGGGTGTACAGTGCATATGACAAGGGTTACTCAGACAAGTCTGAGTCAACTCTACTCAGACAAGTCTGAGTAATCCTTCCAGAGCTCATAGGCATAGAGAGGCAACCCTCCCATTCACTGGGGTAAACTCCAACACAGTGATGCTGATGCATGGACTTGTGGGCATGCCTACACCGGCCCGTCGCCTCACACCCTGGTCAACTCCAGATAGATTCCATCCCCAGTAGTGCCCCACCAGATCCAACTAGTAGTGCTTCACCTAGAACACCAGTTCTAGCCTCTTCGATTTTGATCCAATACAATAGCTGAAATCCAAACAGATCACTTCGGAACAATTGCCCCCAGGGATTCAACAAGATTAGTGATTGCAACACTACCTTCATGATTCTGCAGACGCAATGAAACACATTGTAATTGCACTGTACTGAAATCACCCAAACTCAGTCTCACCATGGATTTTAAAAAATTCAAGGCATCTCAATTGTGATTTGAAAACTAGGCACAAAAGACACTGAGAAAAACCTTTATCACACACTGCATCACTGGCACTGCACCATTTATAATTCCAGAAATTGGTGTGTATTTCACTAACTACATGTCAGACACTTTACCTGAGTTCCAAAGTATTTTCTTTAATTAAGTTATGGCTTGCTAACAGTATGACAATATGAAGTGGATACATTATCTTATACATATCACAAAATATATTTAAATTAAGACGTTTACTGAATCCATGTGGATGTGCAAATCTCTCATAAAACTGAGGATTCCAGCCCTTTGTGCAGAAACACCAAATAAGTTGACATAGAATCAACCAGCTTACTGTATACTGTACTATAACTTAGGGACTACATGTTTCTGTGTACAATTTGGAATTTCAGGGGAAACAAAACATGGAAGACAACTCTTCGTAATTGAAATTAATGTAGAAAGTACTGTTTCTAAATTGAGCACTAACTACCAAAATAGCCACTGTCAAGATGTGGCCTTCATGTATATAAAGAAACAAATTACTTTTTATGTTTCTATATTTCTAACAAAAATATATTTTATATCCCTCCCTCACTTTTTGGTAGACATCAAAGTCAAGCAGCAGTCATTGGAGAATCTAATGAGGTAAGTTTGTTGCACAATGGGGAAAAAGTGTCTCTCACTCAGACTGCAGAAGGACACATTTCATCAAACATGGTCAAAATGGACAGGATATGTCATCTGAAACGTCAGCTTCAAAATGCTGGAATGTTGAAGATTTGCATTGTTGCCTAAATGTTATTTTGCTACAAAATACCAGCTGGTGGAAAGCAGAAAGCATGTTTTTTTTAATAGCAACTATATGTTAATGGGAAAGGAAATAGGACAAATATGCACACACATGATGGAGCGTTGTATTCGCTTCAACTGTTTTCAAGTTTTGGAGATAAACTCACTGTCTCTATTTTGTTGTTGTTGTAATCTTCATTTTAATGCACCATTGTAATGCACATTACTCAGCAGTGCTTAATGAAGATACTCACCAGATACTTTGGATATTGACCTCCACACTATTCAATTTTTGTTATGTCTTTGAAATTTGCTCAGTTGATCTTAGTTGTCTCATCTTTTGACGTTCATATAAATATTTACACATGGCATGAACTGAAAATAAAAACATTTGAAAAAGAGAACACTTATTTTGTTTTTTTTAAGATGAAATATATGACTGGTAAACCTTACTACCTATGACATTATGGGTCTCTCTTCCTATTTAGGCGCCATAAGATTTATGAACCTCCAAAGTATATGACTGAATGCCAGGCAGTTGAGCATCTCCTTGAAATAGTACAAAACAGGAGAGAGAGTGGTGAGGATCTAGGTGAGTGACTTGTTCTTATATTTACAAATACTTTGGTATTTGAATTATGTATGGAAGCACAGAAAACAACAATCATATCTGTACTTTTCAACTAAGTAGAAAACAAACTTAATTAAGTGTACATTAACTACCATGTAACTAAATAGAAGTATATATTTGTAGGTATACAGGAACAGCAGTTCCTGGCCATGATGCTGTTGGCGATTAAGATATTGTTGACACAAATATAACTTTCTTGGCATTATAGTAAGGTTTATTTCAGCATGACAATTTCTCACACTCCCTATGCATTAGAGCAGAAATAGAACACAAGAAATCCCTGTTTTGCTGTATTTCAGGCCCTCAGCACTAGTAAGGTTTTCATAGTATCTGTAGAAGACCAAGGTGCACTAACTTTCAGAATCACTTGCCTGAACTCCAACCTGGAGAGATGGACAAAACATTTGTGTCAATCGAAGCCATTAAGCAACAACAATAATAAAAAATAAACTGTTTGCCACCGAAGCCTACCAAGGAACCCTGATAGTGTAGTGCTCATGCTTTTGTGCCTGTTATGCAGCTGCATTTTCTCGGTTGCCTTTGTACCTATATTTCTCAAGTCACAATTGACATTCTCAACACTATTTGTTCAACCTCCACATCTTGTAGTAATTTAAAATCATAAATAAATCATAAAAGCAGTTATTCATTCTTATGAAAAAATTGCCCATGCTTTTGTATGTTAATGAAAATTAATGATGGATACAGTTTTTCCTAAATTAGCTATTTATTATTCCCGGTTGATCAATACCAAGTCAAGTTGAGCTTTTTGTCATTCCGCTACATGTGGGGGCATACAGTGGAACGAAATGCCGTGCCTTACAGAACCACGGTGCTACATAAATACAGGCATAAGTAAATATATATACATATATATATAATATATTAATATATATAAATATTATTAACATATATATATTATATATTATATATATATTTTATATATTTTTTTATATATACTGTATATAAATAAATATATATATAACAATTTTCCCTATATATAAACAAAAAACTTTTTTATACAAACTATACAAACTGTCCGAATACTTACCGATGGGTTGCTGTACATGTGCAAAGAGTACCGTACATGTGCAAAGAATATGAGCATGTAAACATACATATGTTGCCGATATTAGTGTTAGTCTTTAGTGCATTGAGTCTTTAGTGGAATTTGTGTACACACAGCAGTGTGTGTGAAAAGTAACTAGTGCAAGTTCCGGATGGTCCATATTTCAGGTACCGTCCACCATCAAACCCATCATTTTCATTAGAATCTTGCAAACAATTTTTACTTCTGACTGTTGTGTTTGTGAACAGTAGCAAAACGAGTCCTGTGTCCTACACAGACAACCATTCACTCACACATCCACTCTCTAGGGGCAATCTCTCAATATACCAATTAACCAATCACATACATGTCTTTGGACGGTGGGATGAAGCCGGAGTGCCCGGAGAGAACCCACAGAACATGGGAGGACGTGCAGACTCCACCCAGAGATATATATATATATATATATAGGGAGTAACTAGCACACAAACTAAATCAGAGTTTCTTTTGTTGCGGTGCTCCTTAATATTTGGATTGTGTTCCTAGATATTTTCTGCTGCTTTTGTTTTCAAAATTAGGAGACCTTGAGGTTCTACTTCCTATTCAAAAATATTTGCTTATATTGCTCTTCTCTCCCTGTCATTTTACTCATTCATTTGTTTCTCAAAGTACTCCTTCCGTCTTTCCCTCACCTATCTCTGTCAATAATCATTCTAACCTCCTCCATATCCTTTCCATCTCTATTCCTCTATCTCACGATACAAATCCCTCTTACCTTACTGTCTAACCTTGCATACATGTCCTCGTAAGCTTCCTGAGTAGCCTTTGCCACCTCTATTTTAACCTCACAATGACGGAAAGAAAAGACACCTGGCGATGGCAGGGATGTGGAGGGTCACACACTTGATAGCATCGACAAACTAAACAGGGAGATAATCATATTTAAAAGTCATGAGATCATATTGGTAGGCTGACAGCTACAATGAAGATTGACAGTGTTGATTTATAGACATATATATATATATAGTATATATATTATAATATATATATATATAATATTATAATATAATATTAAGTATATATAATAATATATATATATATATAATATATATAATGTATAAAGTGTAATCCGGATGACACCTGATAGAAAGTAGAGGGTTCCTAGCAGCAGAGCAAGAGAGAACGTGTGTAAAAGTGAGTGCACAGATTGGTCTTGCCTGATTGAATTTGTGCAAAGCTTCACTTCTTCTCGGCTAACCTAACTCTGGATTCTCTCCTTAACTTCATAATTCCACCACCAAGTCTCCTTGTCTTCCTTCCTCCCTCCAGATGACACACCTCACACCTTCATCCTGTCTCCCTGATCACTTTGGCAGTAGTATTCCAGTCACCTGGAAGCACCTCCTGACCACCTAAACCCTGCTCCTGAACTCCTGACCACCAACCCCTCCATCAAAACCACACAGCACTCTTCCTTTTCCAACTTCCACCACTTTATCTTCTGCTCTGTCTTTGCTCTGATCTTCCTCACCACCAGTCAAATCAAATCAAATTTATTTGTCACATACGCATGGTTAGCAGATGTTAGTGCGAGTGTAACGAAATGCTTGTGCTTCGAGTTTCGACAATGCAGTAATAACCAACAAGTAATCTAACCTACCATTTCCACAACTACTACCTTATACACACAAGTGTAAGGGGATAAATAATATGTACACACAAATATATGAATGAGTGATGGTACAGTATGGCATAGGTAAGATGCAGTAGATGGTATCGAGTACAGTATATACATATGAGATGAGTAAAGTGGCATACTTTAACGTGGCTAGTGATAGAAATATTACATAAAGATGCAGTAGATGATGAATAATGTAGGGTATGTAAACATTATATTAAGTAGCATTGTTTAAAGTGGCTAGTGATATATTTTACATCAATTTCTATCAATTCCCATTATTAAAGAGGCATGAGTTGAGTCAGTGTGTTGGCAGCAGCCACTCAGTTAGTGGACGCTGTTTAACAGTCTGATGGCCTTGAGATAGAAGCTGCTTTTCAGTCTCTCGGTCCCAGCTTTGATGCACCTGTACTGACCTCGCCTTCTGGATGATATCAGGGTGAACAGGCAGTGGCTCGGGTGGTTGTTGTCCTTGATGATCTTTATGGCCTTCCTGTGACGTCGGGTGGTGTAGGTGTTCTGGAGGGCAGGTAGTTTGTCCCCAGTGATGCGTTGAGCAGACCTCACTACCCTCTGGAGAGCCTTACGGTTGTGGGCAGAGCAGTTGCCGTACCAGGCAGTGTGCAGTGTGCAGCCCGACAGGATGCTCTCGACTGTGCATCTGTAGAAGTTTGTGAGTGTTTTTTGTGACAGGCCGAATTTCTTCAGCCTCCTGAGGTTTAAGAAGCACTGCTGCGCCTTCTTCACAATGCTGTCTGTGTGGGTGGACCAATTCAGTTTGTCTGTGATATGTACGCCGAGGAACTTAAAACTTACTACATTCTCCACCACTGTCCCATCGATGTGGATAGGGGGTGCTCCCTCTGCTGTTTCCTGAAGTCCACAATCATCTCCTTAGTTTTGTTGACGTTGAGTGTGAGATTATTTACCTGACACCACACTCCGAGGGCTCTCACCTCCTCCCTATAGGCTGTCTCGTTGTTAGTAATCAAGCCTACCACTGTAGTGTCGTCCGCAAATGATTGATGATTGAGTTGGAGGCGTGCGTGGCCACGCAGTCATGGGTGAACAGGGAGTACAAGAGAGGGCTCAGAACACACCCTTGTGGGGCCCCAGTGTTGAGGATCAGCAGGATAGAGATGTTGTTGCCTATCCTCACCACCTGGGGGCGGCCTGTCAGGAAGTCCAGTACTCAGTTGCACAGGGCGGGGTCGAGACCCAGGGTCTCGAGCTTGATGACGAGTTTGGAGAGTACTATGGTGTTAAATGCTGAGCTGTAGTCAAGGAACAGCATTCTCACATAGGTATTTCTCTTATCCAGATGGGTTAGGGCAGTGTGCAGTGTGGTTGAGATTACATCGTCTGTGGACCTATTTGGGCGATAAGCAAATTGGAGTGGGTCTAGGGTGTCAGGTAGGGTGGAGGTGATATGGTCCTTGTGGTCCTTGACTAGTCTCTCAAAGCACTTCATGATGACGGAAGTGAGTGCTACGGGGCGGTAGTCGTTTAGGTCAGTTACCTTAGCTTTCTTGGGAACAGGAACAATGCTGGCCCTCTTGAAGCATGTGGGAACAGCAGACTGGGATAAGGGTTGATTGAATATGTCCGTAAACACACCAGCCAGCCAGAGTCCGCATGTTTTGGTTGCTGGCCGTGTCAGTGTCACTGTATTGTCCTCAAAGCAAGCAAAAAAGTTATTTAGTCTGCCTGGGAGCGAGACATCCTGGTCCATGACGGGGCTGGTTTTCTTTTTGTAATCCGTGAATGACTGTGGACCCTGCCACATACGTCTTGTGTCTGAGCCATTGAATTGCGACTCTACTTTGTCTCTATACTGACGCTTAGTTTGTTTGATTGCCTTGCGGAGGGAATAGTTACACTGTTTGTGTTCGGTCATGTTTCCGGTCACCTTGCCTTGGTTAAAAGCAGTGGTTTGCGCTTTCAGTTTTACGCTAATGCTGCCAACAATCCACGGTTTCTGGTTTGGGAATTTTTTAATTGTTGCTATAGGAATGACACCTTGAATGTACGTTCGATTGAACACGCACACTGAATCGGCATATCATTCCAAGTCCCTTTCTGTTGACAATGATAAAAGTGTAAGCCCTGTTCCAATACTTCAAGCCTTGCTCCCTTTCTACCTGGTCTCCTGGACACACATAATGTCAACTTTCCTCCTCTGCATCATATCTACCAGCTCTCTGCCTTTACCTGTCATCGTACCAACATTCAAAGTCCCTACTTTCAGTCCTAAACTCCTGCCTTTCCTCTTCTCTCTCTGCCTATGAACATGCCTTCCTCCTCTAACACACCTTCCTCCTCTCCTTCTTCGACCAACAGTAGATACATTTACAACAGTGCCCTATAGGTCCTGTGGCACCTATGTCGGTCGTTATCAATCTGGGCCCCAACTGCACCGGTATGAAGTAAATTTGGGATTTGTATGTTGAAATTGGAAAACATTTTACGTCGGGTGCCCTTCCTGACACAACCCTCTCCATCTGGGCTTGGGACCGGGACCAAAAGTACACTGGCTTGTGACCTCCTGTGACTAGATCACCCAACACATATTTATCAACCTGTGATATAAAGTTCAACATATGGGACTAAAGTCAGTGTGATGTAGAATAGCCAACATCCCTCTCATTCTCATCACCAAATCACTTCCAGACAAACATTCCTAGCATTATAGCATAGCTTTTATATTAGCAGTATAGGTTAGTACAAAAATGTAAGATACTAATATGGGGGAGGATTGGGGAATGTTTTAAAGGGGTAGTTGAAGGTATGTTTACAAAACAAGATCTATATTACCATCCACTACCCCTGGACAGCCTTGAAACTTCTTAAATGCTCAACTAATTGTAGTCTATTCCATGCTGTGCAGCATGGAAGCTAATGTAGACTGAATTTTAAGTTCTGAAATAATGAAGTTATGTTGAAGAATTTTTACAGCCCTAATTGCCATGTCAATACTCCAGGTATTACTGTAGTATTGTACTATACTACATACCCATCGTTGAGTTTTGAGTGTAAATAATAAAGTTATATGGGAATCATACTAAATCCATTTTGTTTTAGCCATCACAGAGGAAACCATATGTGTAGGCCTTGCCAGGGTGGGAACAGAGGACCAGGCCATTTACACAGGGACACTACATCAGCTTGTGTCATGGGAACTTGGTGCACCTCTACACTCCATGACTGTGACAGGTCTCTTACATCCATTGGAGGTGGAAATGCTACGTCTGTCAGCTGATCCCGAGGCCCTTCAAGACCTTCAGATGACCGACAGTTCCACATGCATCTCCTAACAAACAACAACCCAACTGTCGTGTTCTGCCAATGTGCCACATTGAAAGGCAAAACACATATATGTATAACGTGTTTAGAATGAGGCTTTGTGTTGAATAATCTTTCCCCATGGTGCAGGCGCTTTCTTGTATTCATCTGCAACTCAAGCATCCAATGCTGGCAGACCCTAACTGCTCAATGTGTGCACACCAAGTCAAATATTTTTAATACCGGTTTAATCTGACTTGTATCAATAACCTGATGTAAATCATGTTAGAGGAGTTTATTTTGAATGGTCAAGATATTTTTTCTTACTGCATAGATAATATGTGCTTACGTAAGTCTGGGTACAGATATGTTCATATCACCATTAAAAGGATGTGCAACATGACTTTAAATTTGGTGACTTTATGTTTTAAAGCCATGGAAATGAATTGTTAATCTTGAAGCATTTCAGTGCAGCTGATGTTATTTAACCAGTACAGGATAATAATAACAATTGTGCAATACTGCACCACACTTCAAGCCCTGGATGGCATTTCAAGTAGGTTTTAGGAGGAGTGGAATGATGCATATTATTGATGTGGAAATGATGTGGCAACAGAGTGCAATGCTGGTTAACGGTTTATTACATTTCAAAGAGATGGAATTGGTCAGCAACCTACACTAAGACCTATAAGGTAAATAAAACCATTGGTTTGAACCTAGAAACATGTTTGTTTTCAACCATCACATTTATACAAATGATACAACTCAAACTTTAAACTCAAATGTATATACAACTAAGGGGAGGGGGTTTAACTCATTAAACATGGCAATTATGGTAGAGGTGACAATATATTGAATCATTAGGAATACCCATTACATGTTCTGCCCAGAACACAAGATAATTAAAATATCTGACTGTAAATTGGTTGGAATGTTAAACAGCTGAATCTTGGAGGATATTATTCTGTTCTTGCAGAATACGACTATAATTCATTATTTAATATTATAAAAGGCACTTAGACCCACAATGACAGTCTGGCATATACAAAGGCTGTCCCAAGATTTTCTACAATTTGCTTCCTTTTGCATTGAGTGTGACTATGTTTGCAACACTTAGCAACCACAGTGTGGAAGGGAGGGAGGACAACCCTAACCTTGTGTTCAAAACTCCAAATTACAGTAGGAACATGACTACCAGTGGAAATTAGTTTTTTACAATCATTATCACTTCTAACACAGGCTGTCTAATGTTCAAAACATTGTGCATTCATATCTTTAAAGAAAATCTTGCACATGCACAATCATTCATTCAAAACACAAATTTACTGTGAAATACCATTGAGGGTATACCATAACTATAGATCACCCACACACAAGTAACCGATAGTTTCACTGTATCATTCATTAAATATTGTTGAACAAAATAGGTGAAACAGGTTTCATTGTGGTATTACATGTACAGTAAATGTATCTCTGTAAAAGTACTGCAGTAGTAGATGACAGTGACAACATAGGTTTATTTGAATTAAAGCAAAAATAATTAGCTATGAAATAGAAAAGACAGTACTGTAGAACATCAAATGCAGTGTTTCTGAACTTGCTTGCTTGTACCCTAAGAAACAAAACAGGAGTGATTACTGTCCTTCTACATTGTCATCAACTCTGTGTTGTGGATTTGGCCACAGGTTCTCATCTACATCACAAAGGATGTTTTCATTAGCCTATATATAGTCAGAAAAGGTTGTACAGTATTTGGGGCCATAGACATAGTGTCTGATAAAGCATTATGATCAAATATTAGGCTACATCCATGGATATTGTAGTATATTGGCTCATGCTCCATGTTGATTGATGACAATGAATCTCATTATCTTGAAACCTTCATGATTTACAGTAAACATAGAAGATTGTTTGTCTGTTTCCATATAACTATGCATTAAGACTAATCCAATAGTTACTTATCATTTTGAGCAGTGAATCAATTGATAGTTAGATCATAGATCATCAGAAAGGAATATACACTCATTTGAAATGTAATGTGTGAATTGCCTTTTGAAACAGTACTTTGATGTTAAGTTGTGCCATATTGAACAGGTGATTTTTGTTGAATGAACAAATTATTTTTTTTAAAGTTTTATGTGTATAGTATACAAGTAATTGAGAAGAGTCAGAGTTTTGAAAAATTTGCATTTTGACCATTGGTTGTGAGTTTAAGTGCAGAGATGCGAAAAATGACATCAAGTTTCGGTAAATGGTAACACAGTAAAAACGGTAATATTATCCAATTCCTGGAAAAAGTCCAACTTTGTTATTCTTGAGCAAATTGTTAAATATCCTGGTCTGATCTTTTTTTTGTAGATGTAAAAAAAAACTGGGTGACCTGTAATAAATCATGAAAAAAGCTGAGCATGGGCAATGTGTGTATTTCACAATATACATCACATCCATAGTTCAAGTTCTCTCACATCACATATGCAGTTTTATAAAAAGTATGCACCCACTGAAATTTTCCACCTTTGGCAACTTTAATTCCTAGAATCTAAATGCTTTGCACCTTTTGTTGCATAATATAACCTACTGTTTAAAAGTAAACACATTTTAAATGTTAATTCTACACATGTATTTATTCATTTGTCTAGGTGGTGTAGACATTCAACAGGGAATGTAATGGCACATGGGATATCCTCATTTTCTTGGTTGGTCATATTTGCATGAAGTTCTTGTAGCTGCTTCTGTCTTGGTCCATGGTCATGAATATAAACATAGAAGGACCCTGACAGATGCAGCTTTTAATAAGGGAAACAAGGTGGGGAGGAAATCCCACAGCAGCACAGATGGCTTTGGTCCCAGGATTTCTCAAGGATATGAGAGTTATTAAAAAAAATGTTTTTTGAATCTACATCGTTGCCACTTCGATCTGGACGTATAGTTGCCGAACTCCAGCCTGTAAACAAGAGTAGTGAGACATATTGAATCTTCAAAAAGCACATTTTGATAAATAGCTATGTCATGAAAGCAATTTGCAGCTATCAGACATTTTTGACCAGACATCTATATTTATATTTACATTACATGACACATCATACCAATTGTCATGATGGCACACATCAGTTGGAAATTTTACATTTTAATCTTGTACAAAAAAGTGAGATACCTACAATAAATAGTATTGTAGAATTTCATCTCATATCCAAACCATTTGTAATAGTTTGATTAAATAGTTATTAAACATTTCATAAAGTTTTTCTTTCCTTTTAAAGATACAAACTGTAAATCTGTTTTGGTAAAGTGTGACAGAAAAGAGAGAAAACAAGGATAAGATAGTAAAAACGAAAACAAAAAGACAACCACTAAAAGAAACTCCACAACTGAGATACCTGTCCATAGGATCACTTCAAGCCTTTTTCTACTCTCCACAAAAAAAGCATTTTTTTGTTTTTAAGTTAAAAACATGACATTTAATATTTGTGCATGACAGAGCACAAAGGACTGAAATATACCAAAGTAAAAGACCTAAGTTGTGCTTTGTATGCAGAAAACATAAGAAAGAATAAGCCACACCTCAGAAAGTGTGACAACCCATCCATTTAAAATTGTTCCAGTCAATAATAAGTTTGACCTTTAGTGTAGTTGCAGTGTTTCGCGTTCTATAAAGACATATCGTTTTGTGCATAGTCATTGTAAAACCAAGATCACATTGAGAAAAGTCAAGTCAATTTTGAGCTTTGGCTCAAAATTTCCCAAATAACATTTTAGCTAGTACTCACTGACGTCAATTGATTTATCATCTAAGAAAGAACTAATACATTCTGTAAACTTAACAAAATAATATTTATACATTTTCTTATCAGTGGTAATAAAAGGACTTTTGGCATACTCTAAACATAATGAATCCTCAATATTTATGTAACATTTCACATCCTCCAATTTCTGCTACACCTCACATTTTAGTTTTGTGAATCAAAACGTGTGCCTCTTACTTGCGTGAAAATATTGTGTGTTTGGCTCAGTATCCAGCGGACATCAGCATCAGGGGCCACAAGGAGCTTCAGGGTGCCGATATAAACATCTGTGCATAGGGTCCAGAAGTGAGGATCTTGCAGATTATATACTCCCTGCAGCTTTTGTACCTGCAAAGGAAAGCAAACTTGAATTGGCATGTGTTTTAAACTTTGAACTAAACTTAGTTCCTTGTGTCAGTTTAATGTGAGCATACATAGGGGCTTCAAGTAAAGTGAGAGTGCAGAGCTCTCACATTACATGGAGAGCATCTTTTTAGCATTAACTTAAGCGCAGAATGTTTTTTGAGCTTTATATAATGTAAAGATTGTGTTGGAGTAGTTATTATATTTGCAGTAATGATTATATTTACATTTTAAACACATTTGTGCAGAAAATTATGACACAACGGTTATATCCCAATGTTGCCCTCAATCCTCACAGATTTACTTAACGTCACCTAGTATGTGACTGAGTGCAAAAAGCTGCAAAGGCTCATAATGCTGTATTACTAAGTGGAAAACTATATTCTTTCATCTGATGAAAAATATTTAAAATTTATCATCAAAGGACAACCTACAGAGTTCGGACTATAGTAACCATCAGTGAGATTTGTGTTTAAACTCGCATGTTAACCTTTATTTCTAACTATATTTACGTCAGGGTTGATTGTTGTTAGTTGATTGCTCTTTTTGTTTTGAGGCAGGTTTTGTAGGATTTCTTTCTTGAATTTAGGCTTTCCCCTGGTAGGACACAAAATCTCTGCGAAAAAGCCCTTGTGCACTGGACTGTGAGACAGTCCTAAACCCTCATAGACTTAGCAAGAACTTGCCTCAGTATCTGTGAGAGAGAACATGTCAAGAAGAGGTTGAGCAAATCAATGCTCTAAATAAAACTCTACAATGAAATATTTTTACCAATAAAGAACAACCCAAAGTAATCTAATTGTAGCGGTCAATTTTGTATTGTGACGGGCTGCCACAAATACATCAAGGTGTAGAAAACACTTGTGCAGCACAGATGTCAAACTAACATGTGTTGGCAGAGCCAAAATTCTTTTTAAACAATTAAAATCATAATCAATTTTCT
The DNA here is from genome assembly GCA_036571765.1 of Plecoglossus altivelis. Classification (NCBI taxonomy): domain Eukaryota; kingdom Metazoa; phylum Chordata; class Actinopteri; order Osmeriformes; family Plecoglossidae; genus Plecoglossus; species Plecoglossus altivelis. The sequence continues at coordinate 10,318,092 of BROE01000026.1, forward strand.
TTTTTACTAATACATTTCCTTATTTTGCCATTGCCTAAAAGCAATATTAAACTTAAGGTTGTGCACTATTGCTTAATATCAGCATGGCTACAAACTCTGTCACGTCAAATACAATAGACATTATCTAAACATTTAAAATATATGTAAATAGGCATTTAAAGAGGTATTTAGAGGCATACAACATGCCACTGCAGCCGCGATGGTGAGGGAAACATATTTTTCTCTCTGACATTTATTAAAAACATAAATATTTAGAAATGTATCAATGTTTCTTGTTAATGGCATGATGCCAATTCTTCAAATTACCCTGCTGTTATTGTTCCATGTATAAAATTGCTAATTTCATGCACAGTATCGCTGGCACCCCACAGAAAATAAGATTTCGGCAGACAGACCAGCTTCACTCTGCTAGATTTTAATTTGAGGAAGAAAAGTTTGTTTCTGACAGTGATGATTGATCAGATCACTGAAGTATGGGGCAGAAACAAATTGTGGAAACAAAGGTAAATCAGCTATTTAAATTAAACATTTCCAAAAAGTAATCCCTACTACAGCCATAATCTTCCATTAATAATTCAGCACATTCATTTTCAGCATCCTATGCTAACGCAAAGCAATATGTTAATAGGTATTTGCTCTTACAATCTTGATTTTAACAATAAATTAAACAAGGATTTCAGATTTTCTTTTCAAGCCATAAAGTAACACGGGATGTTATTTTCATTATATAATATATGGAAGCATCTGTACATGTCTTGTTTTTTTGTCATTTATTCAAGCTTTTCCTTTCACTTGTTACATGTCTCTGTGACTGAAACATTGAGGAGGACTTACCCTCTGGTAGCACTCTGGTAGGGCAGTGTCCAGTGATGGTGGAGTACGTTGCATTAATATCCCAATAGATTCCCTTAGCAGTGGCACCACACTGTAGATGGAGAATCACATTACAAGTATAATGAGTCCAACATAAATGTTGTAAACCAATTAGCGCTCGCATGAATGAAAATAACTTTCTTGCGCTCGCAATTCTGGTTGAAGTCTCTATCTACGCTCACATGTAACCGATACTAGGACCATAGGTTTGGGGTGAACCCAAATTGTTTATGTCTGGCTCCGCCCCCGCCTACTACCACAAATAAAATCACATTATGTGGGAAACACTGCACTACACTTTTACAATGTTGTGGCCCATTGCTGTAAAACCATTACTGAACGATTGCTGCTTCAGAATTTTATGAAATGTTACAAAGTAGACTGTACAATTGCATAGCTGTCTGCTCCAGGGCAGTAATTCCCATCCTCTTTGGCACCCCACCTACTTTTACCTGACAAATACAGAGTCTACCTATAGTTTTCAGGGAGAGTGGATTGATTAACAGCTGTCCAATATTGTGCAGATTTTTTAGCCTTGGCAGTTAATAATGTACACTTAAAAGACACCTCTGTGGCTTTGTTTAAATCACTGCCTGCACAAATATATGCTTTTCCGTGGATCTTTTTGTGTGCGAACTTCAACCTTTAAAAAAAAGTCCTGACCTGGGGCATATTTTTCGTACATCAACAGAACATCAAGCTCAGTTAGCTGGATTTGATTATTGATGATCTGTCATGATCTTGGAATGTTCGGTTCTGAACTTGCTGTCATAGCAACAAGTCTATAGCTTAAACCTGCTCAGGAGCAGGCTTATATTATGTAAACAAGATTTGATTGAGGCTTTATATGCAGAGTAGATACAGGAAGTCTGTCATGGCCATGTCTTGCGTGTTTTTACAACAACAGCCTGTGGCAGAAGGTGTGAGGATAATTAGTAGAATTTAACATACACCCAAATTAATCATGTATTGGACGATAGACAAGATCTTATAACAAAGCACAATATCGGTTATCAGTTGTCTTGTCATTTGCATGATTATTTGTTGGAACCACATTAAATTATGATATTGAAGATGATGAATGTAAATATAACATATCCGTAACCTACTGCAATAAGTAATACAACATCTATCGTGGTCCCTGCAACACATTTAGTCTTCAACTTTTTGCCAGTCCTCTCTCCTCGAATTTGCAGAGGTGAATTTGAGATGTTCCCTCGCGTTCTGTTTAACTATTCAAATTCGTAGTAACCTTCGAACCTTCTTGCTCTGTTTGGCTCTGCTGCGGAACAAAATGGGGAACTATTTTAGCCATGGTGAGCCGCCAATAGCAGTGTTACTGATCAAGGTTTCTACTGACAATACATTCTCCCTTTTTTTGTTGATTTTTGTTGTTGCATAAATTAGGTAGCCTAACTGTGCTTACTACTTTGTCATTTTTCCAAAGCAAACAACAACAAAAATGTACATTACAGGAGCAGTTATACCATCAAAGCAAAATAAACATTTGTTTATTATTTTACATTTGTATAATCATTATATTGTTTGGTTCATCGTTGAGCCCCCCTCATTGACTAACCTACATTGGGAGTATAACTGACGGCTGAAATAATATAAACATACTAAGTACACCTAATGGGGAAAAAACATTGTAAAGAGTACAAGAAGTGGATGAACACAAAAAATGACATTTCAATGAATAATAATCCTAGACATAAGCCTACTTATCTTATTTCAGTAGATTGGTGAAGGCCCCTAAACATTTGCATTGACTTGGTGTCTGGTTATGAATACAGATATGCGTGGTGCTAGAACCTTGGTGCACATGTAGTCAAGTCAGTAAAATAAGACAAGACAACACTGACTGTCCATTATAGAACTTCACCATGGTAATTTTGCATCATTCTCTGCTTTACACAATACTGACACGTTTGCCCCATTCATAAAGCGAGCCAGGGAGGTACTTCCTGTATGGGTTGCCAGGGAAGTACTGCCTGTGTTGGTGACCTGGTAACAACTATTCATTAGCATCTTCTAGAGTCTTGGAGAAGGGAAACATCGGGAACATACAGGACAGGGGGTCCCTGTGGACCAAGGTTCAGGACCACTGGTCTAAGAGGCTCTCAGTGTTGACGCAGGCTGGTGAAGAGACACTGGCTGGACACTGGCTCAACTGGATGGGACTCCAACTCTCCCTGCCCGTGCCTCATAAACTCTCTGTCAGGCAGAAAACCTGCCAAACACTCAACAAGTTCAACTCTCAACCCTCCAGTTGCTCCAGTGTCCAGCCAGTGTCTCCTCAACAGCAGCAACAGCAAGGCAGCTGCAGAAATGCCACAAGGAAAAAGGACAAGGTGACAACTATTTACTCATACAATTGTGATAAAAACTAAATTCTAAAATGATATACACTGACATTATAAAGCTAGTACATTTACTTTTGGAAACAGTTATCTACTGTTTCATTGAGTCTGTAGCACCATAACATTAACTTCTATTGCTCAACAAATATCACAGGTGTCTGTGAAACATCTGTTTTCAATTGTTAAAATAAACATTCTTACGAACAAATACGAACAAATGTTAGTTTTAAGGTTTATTTGGCCATTAGATTACAATTAAATGATTGGTTGGTGAAATTATCATTACCTGGGGATTTAAACCAGTGTAGCTCACAGCAGTGCTGTTCATAAGACACTGGTAAGACAAACTATTCCACTGCTGGTAACATAAACTTTAGGAAGCCAAACAGCGACAGAACATTTTGACACTCCTTTTATATAAAAACTCCTAGAGTCGTTTTTCCAAATGGTGAAACTACCAATGTGAATTTCAATGCCACAGCCTAAATTTGTCAATTTGCTAACATTTTCCGGTTTACTGACAGTGAAGATTTATGTCTAACTAGTGCCAGTTTTAGAGTAGCTATACATTCTGAGCATTACAATCTATGCACCAAGTACAGTCTTCCATGGCAAACAGGTCCTAGTTTGCTAGCCAAACCAAGCGTATTTTACACCCCACCCTACGATAACAAAAAAATAAATATATCAAGGTCCGCTACGTCACCTGGAATGGCAATACCTGGAGTGGGTGCTCGCAGGTGAGCGCCTGGTGGCTGAGTTCCTGGGCTGCCCCGAAAAAGTAACGAGGGACCGCCTTCCTGCAGGTCTACCACCTGCAGGAAGGACTATAAGGGGCCAGTACAGTGTGTTTGGTCAGGGGCAGGTGCGTGGACGACTAAGACCATCAACACAGTCTCTAGTGCTGGGGATGTCACTTTGCTGGCACGGAAGCAGCCGGAGCTTGTGCAGGAGGTCGAGCATTGCCAATTAGATACAGTCGACCTAGCCTACACGCACAGCTTGGATCCTGAAACCACTATCCAAAAGAGAGGCTGGACTCACATTACATTTCTCTAGCGTGGCCCACAGGGCGAGGCGGCGAGCCAGCATGGGCTTGCTTATGGCCACACAGCTCAGCCGCCACATGTTGGAGTTTACCCTGGTGAACAAGAGCGTCGCATGTGCCTTCGAGCTGGGGACAGGTCTCACTATTGTGTCGGCCTGTAGGCCATACAGCAGTGCAGAGTGTACGGCCTTCTTGGAATCCCGGGGAGGAATATTGGACAGTGCATGCCATTGTTCTGCTGAGGAACTTCAATGCCCAATGGAATTGAAGTTGTTTGAGCTGTAGTCGTAAAGTCTCTGGTGCCTGTCGTGCCGGAATTTCCTGAGCCTGATGGTGTACACCGGAAGTAAGGGATGCTGTCACACTGAAGGAGTCCTATCAAGGCTGATTGTCTTGTGGGACTCCAGAGACAGTTGACAGATATTGGCAGGTCAAGTGTACGGCTTGTGTGATTGTGGAGGTAAAAAGGAGTTTAGTCTTGACCATGTAGGAGGACCATCGATGGCCTCAAGGAAATAGGTAGCAGTGCTTCACCAACACTTAATGGTGCAGTATAGAGCTGTTGACCTCAACCGGGGATGCTGTCAGACGGTGGAAGGAATACTTTGAAGATCACTACAATCCCATCATGTCTTCCGAGGAGGAAGCAGAGGCGGACTCGTCCATTGCCCAAGTTGAAGACACTGAGGTAAGCAGGCTCCTTTGTAGCAAGGCTCTGAGGGTGGATGAGATCCGTCCTGAATATTTAAAATCTCTGGATGTTGTGGAACCCCTGCATTGGAATACCGGGGTCCCCCTACTTAAAAAGAGGGAATTGAGGGTGTGTTCCGACTACAGAAGGATCACACTCCTCAGCCTCCTCAGTAAGGTCTATGGCAGGGTACTGGAGAGGAAAGTTTGACCGACAGTTGACTGACAGTTGAACCTCGGATTCAGGAGGAGCAGTGTGGCTTTCGTCCCAGTTGCAGAACACTAGACCAGCTCAATACCCTCCATCAGTTGCTTGAGGGTTCATGGGAGTTTGATCAACCCAGCCACATGTGGATCTGGAGAAGGCATTCAACCCTCATGTTGTCCTGTGTAGGGTTCTCCAGGGGTCCTTATATGAGTAGCAGGAGTTGTGTTTGCATTGCCAATAAGAAGTCAGACCTGTTCCCAATGCATGTTGGAGTCCATCAGGGCTGCCTTTTGTCTCCGGCTCTATTAATTGTTTTTTTGATGTCTCCTGATATAAAGATATGGACATATGAGGGTGATGAGGACAATTTAGTGCCATACGTTTGCACATTTGATTTTACCGCTTTCAAAATCTTTCTATATAGGTGAAACGTAGGCCTATATGAGTTGAATGCACTTTTACAATAATAGCCAGTCACATGAGCTCAATGACATCAAAAAGAGAAGAACTGTTTCTGACAATGATCAATTACAAGGTAAGTCCTTGTTCTATTAGCCAGTTTTCAACAACAATAAAACCTCAAGCTTAATTACGTTTTTAGGCGCATTTTTTAAATTACAGATGGTAATGTTTTAATAGAGATTCCAGCTGAGATACTGCCAGTGACAACATTAATCGATTGATTGGACCATTTTTATACAGTATTGCCCAATTTGTTCAGTTTAATTCAACCTTTTCAAAGATGTCGTGTTGCAACATAGTGCAAGAAGGAATGGTGATATGCCAAGGGAAATTACAAAATAACCCTGTTTCATTTTACACCTCAATCTTTGTATTTCTAAGGCAAATGACCACAAACACGTTTAATGCATGCCATCTTCATAAACAGCAAGAATGCATAGGCGTACTTCAAAATATAAAGAAGCATGATAACCAACAAAACCTAAATATTGGCAGGCAGCCAACCTATTTTAGGGCTTTGATGAACTGGTACAACTTCAAAGGCTTAAAAGAGTGAAGTCACAAAGCCCTGTTCTAGTTAAATCCAATATCATAGTATGAGAGCAGTTTAACTCACCTGACTCCAATGAGAATAGAAATGAGCATGGAGCAGATCGGATCGGCAATCATCAGGTCATACTTTTGCATTAGGATAGCTGAAATGATCACTCCAATACTTCCCAGAGTGTCAGCAACAATATGTAGAAACACTCCTGCAAAACAAGATAGTTTCAACAACAAGTTCTTTCCATTTCCATTTTCCAAAATGTTTGACCCTAATATGTTATAGAGAAATCATTATAATATTTGCATCGAGTGAAATACTGTCCTTTTATTTTTAGGGGAAACCAGAAAACTGCCAGAGATGTAAAACACCCCCACTTGCCTTTTCATATGCACTGGATTCAAAGCCTATTGTCAATAGTATATCAATGTTAAACAAAATAATATGCAGAAATCTGGATATCAGTTTCGAATAGGTGCGTAATAACATATACATTGGAACCACAACTTCACTGTACTGACGTCATGGTTCGGTATATGCATTCAGGTGAGGAATACACCTTCAGTCAGTTACAGGCATTTCTACTTCATTGAAAACAGGTGAAGTCTTTCACATGAAATCAGCAAAAACACTGCCCTCTTCATCACAACCTGAAAAACCCTAAGGAACTATATAACTTTGTCCAGAAAGAAGCTCGAAATCACTGTGCAAATAATTTGTATTTATTGTTAAAGAAAACAGAAAACTATTTAGTAAAAGCACAGTAGAATGTGGTCAAAGTTTTGTCAATGACATGGTCAAAGATGGCGCTGATGATGACAGCTTCGGTAGGTTGGTTTTGTTTGTTTTGTCTGTTAGTTTAGAGTTCTTTAATATGGTGAATTTTCAGTTATGTAACTGATTGTCAAACTTCTAAACGCCTGTAAATTTATTTACCACTTTTCTGCTTCGAGCAGCACAATCTGTGGGCAATCTTGTCAAGACCACACAAAACTATGTTCAAGCAGCGAAACTTCCAAAAAATGTGGGAACTCTTGTTTAGCTACGAGGACACAACATCCAAACTGCTTGTATGTCTTTGCTCTCCAAAGTACATTCACTGTGTAACAAAATGGCCGAACTTCAGCTAATGGTGTTGAAAAACAGAGACTGTCTTTCATCTACTGTTTTGTACTTCACAGAGACATGGCTTGTGATTTGATCCCGGACACTGCATTACAACTGGCCAGTTTTCAACTTGTGAGAGCAGATCGGAACAGAGCAGAACGCTCTCCACCAAAACGAAGAGCTGTACTATTTGTTTTAACACTAACAGTGACTGGTCTGTAAATGTAACAGTGATTATGTGTTCTCTGGATCTGGAATCATTTCTTTATAAACTGTAAACTTTTCTAATCACCTTGCAAGTTTGCATGGGTTATTTTGGTCGGAGTTTACATACCACCGGGTCCACAGGTTAAAGTGGCCCAACGTATCGCCAACCAGATTCTGAGTATTGAGCAAGCAATTCTGGGTTCCCTGGTTTATCATACCCGACTACTTTTAAAAAGGCAATTCCAGCTACTAAATCCCCAAATACAAAAAATTTCAAATTCCCTACCAGAGAAGGGAACATTATGGATTTAGCTTCACTAATAGAGTGTGCCACACAATCCCTCGTCCACCTGATTCTTGCATACAGGCAGAAATGAATGCTCTGTAAACCTGTTGTGAGGACAACAAAACGATAAACTAGAGAGGCCATTGAGGTGCTTGGACTGTACTGACAGGGATATGTTCATGACTGCGACCAATAGTCTGGATGAGGCTTTAACATACTTACTTATATATATATACTTATACATAAGCTACTGTCAGGACTGCAACATGCACCAAGCTGAGCTTCAACAATTACAAACCCTGATTCTCTGCAAAAGTCAGAAGATTGAGGTTGGCGAAGGAGGCAGAATTTAAGAGGGGGAAAGAGACATATTCATGGAGCTGAAGAACAGGTTTAGCAAGCTAGTGAGGGAGGCTGAACAACTGTATTCAGAGAGACTAAAACTGCAGTTCCCTGCTAACAACAGTTTCTGTTTGAGGAAGGCTCAGGCAGATCACTAACTCCAAGCTAAGAGCCCCACCTGCCATTAACGACTCTCGCCTGGCAAATGACCTGGATGAGTTCTACTTTCGATTTGAAAGACAACTGGACTGTCTTGGACACCACTTTCTCACACAAAAGGCCTTGATTAAAGATCAATCTGCCTAACCTCATGGACCCTGAGGAGAGTGAGGAAGATTGCAACCGATTCTAGCCACCCTCGACACATGTTCTAGCTACTCCCCTTTTGCAGCAGCATGTGGTTCATTAGGTCCTCATGCCACAAAAACAGTTCCTTCCCATCTGTGGCTGGCCTCTTCAACAAGGCCAAGGACTTACAATTATTAACATAATTAAATATAGATAAAGTGTTTTAAGTACATTTATTCACAAATCAATTTGCAATATGCTGCCCAGCGTGAAACATTTTGATACTTTGTAACATTTTACCCCCTCGTGGGAAGTCATGGCCTAATGGTTAGGGAGTTGGGCTTGTAACCCTCAAGTTGCTGGTTCGATTCCCGCACCGGCAGGAATTGAAGGTGGGGATTGTGAACAAACAGCACTCTCTCTGCCTTCGATACCATGACTGAGGTGCCCTTGAGCAAGGCACCGAACCCCCAATTGCTCCCCGGGCGCTGGAGCAATAGCTGCCCACTGCTCCGGGTGTATGTTCACTGTGTGTGCGTGCAGTTGCCCACTACTCACTACTGTGTGTGCACTTGGATGGGTTAAATGCAGAGGTAAAATTTCGGGTATGGGTAACCATACTTGACAATTTGTCACTTCACTCCTTGAACCGCCACCTTAACGTGGTGGAGGGCTTTGAGTGCTTGAATGATCCCAGGAGCTATGTTGTCGGGGGCAATAAGCCCCTGGTAGGGTCTCCCATGGCAAACTGGTCTAAGGTGACTAGCCAGACTAAGTGTGGTTCACCAAAACCCCTATGATGACAAAAAAAGGAGAATCGCTACGTGACGTTACCAGGGCCCCACCCTGGAGCCAGGCCTGGGGTGGGTGCTTGCAAGCGAGCGCCTGGTGGCCGGGTCTTTGCCCATGGGACCCGGCCGGGTATAGCCCGAAAAGGCGACGTGGGATCACCTTCCTGCAGGCCCACCACCCACAGGAAGGACCGTAGGGGGGCCGGTGCAGTGTGTTTTGGGCGGCGGCCAGGGACAGGTGCCTGGACGACCGACGCCACGCACATGGTCTCTAGCGCTGGGGACATGGAATGTCACCTTACTGGCAGGAAAGGAGCCCAAGCTTGTGCGGGAGGTAGAGCATTACCGGCTAGATATAGTCAGCCTCACCTCCATGCACAGCCTGGGTTCTGGATCCATTATCCTCGAGAGAGGCTGGACTCTACATTTCTCTGGCTTTGCTCGCGGGGAGAGGAGGCGGGCTAGCGTGGGCTTGCTCATAGCCCCATGGCTCAGCCGCCACGTGTTGGGGTTTACCCCGGTAGACGAGAGGGTCGTGTCCCTGCGCCTTCAAGCCGGGGACAGGTCTCTCACTGTTGTATCGGGCTATGAGCCGAACAGCAGTGCAGAGTACCCGGCCTTCTTGGAGTCCCTTGGAGGGGTACTGGATAGTGCACCGACCGGGGACTCCATTGTTCTGCTGGGGGACTTCAACGCCCACGTGGGCAACGACAGTGACACCTGGAGAGGGGTGATTGGGAAGAACGGACCCCCCGATCTGAACCCGAGCAGTGTTTTGATGTTGGACTTCTGTGCTAGTTACAGTTTGTCCATACCGAACACTATGTTCAAGCACAAGGGCGTCCATCAGTGCACGTGGCACCAGGGCACCCTAGGCCGAAGGTCGATGATCAACTTTGTTGTCGTGTCCTCTGACCTCTGGTCACGTGTCTCGGACACTCAGGTAAAGAGAGGGGCGGAGCTGTCAACCGATCACCACCTGGTCGAGAGTTGGATCCGCTGGTGGAGGAGGACGTCGGACAGAACTGGCAGGCCCAAGCGTATCGTGAGAGTCTGTTGGGAACGTCTGGCGGAGCCTTCTGTCAGCGAGGTCTTCAACTTGCACCTCCAGGAGAGTTTATCACAGATTCCGTGGGGGACTGGGGACATTGAGTCTGAGTGGACTATGTTCTCAGCCTCCATTGTCGATGCGGTGGCCCAGAGCTGCGGTCGTAAGGTCTCTGGTGCCAGTCGTGGCGGCAATCCCCGAACCCGGTGGTGGACACTGGAAATAAGGGATGCTGTCAAACTGAAGAAGGAGTCCTATCGAGCCTGGTTGGCTTGTGGGACTCCTGAGACAGTTGACAGGTATCGGCAGGCCAAGTGTGCCGCAGCTCTGATTGTCGCGGAGGTGATTACTCGGGTCTGGGAGGAATTTGGGGAGGCCATGGAGAAGGACTACCGGACGGCCGCAAGGAAATTCTGGCAAACCGTTCGCCGACTCAGGGGGGAGAAGCGGTTCTTCACCAACACCGTGTACGGTGCGGGCGGGGAGCTGCTGACCTCAACTCGGGACGTTGTTGAGCGGTGGAAGGAATACTTTGAG
>BROE01000027.1:0-83351 GCA_036571765.1 Plecoglossus altivelis
TAGATACCATGCTCCGAGAGCCCACAAACACTGTGACGGTCACAAAAGAAATCATACTTGTCTTCGTTTCAGCAAAAGATCCATATTTAAACATGTTTCAAATCAGATAAGCGGTAGGTATTTGTTGAGAGAGGCCTGGATGCCATGCTCCTAGAGCCCACAAACACTGTGACGGTCACGATTGAGGCCAGGTGGGGGCGGAGCATGACAGAAGCATTTCCGATTTTCCCGCCTTTTTAATTGTTTATTTGGTAAAAGTCAGTAAAATATAATGCTACTTTGAATGCTCCTGCATGTCATGTCAAAAACTTCTGCTATTAATTTACACATTTGTTTCTTGTACACGTTAATTTCCATTTCTTTTGCTTGCGTAATGTTTATTAAACGCACAGTCCGCGTCTAGATACCATGCTCCTAGAGTCCACAAACACAGGGACGGTCACGATTGAGGCCAGGTGGGGGCGGAGCATGACAGAAGCATTTCCGCTTTTCCCGCCTTTTTAATTGTTTATTTAATAAAAGTCAGTAAATAATAATACTACTTTAAATGCTCATGCATGTCATGCCAAAAACTTCTGCTATTAATTTGCACATTTGTTTTCTTGTACACGTTAATTTCCATTTCTTTTGTTTGCGTAATGTTTATTGAACGCATAGTCCGCGTCTACATACCATGCTCCGAGAGCCCACAAACACAGGGACGGTCACAAAAGAATTTATACTTGCCTTCGTTTCAGCAACAGATCCATATTCAAACATGTTTCTAATCAGATAAGCGGTAGGTATTTGTAGAGAGAGGCCTGGATGCCATGCTTCTAGAGCACACAAATACTGTGACGGTCACGATTGAGGCCGGGCGGGGGCGGAGCATGACAGAAGCATTTCCGCTTTTCCCGCCTTTTTAATTGTTCATTTGATAAAAGTCAGTAAAATATAATGCTACTTTAAACGCCCATGCATGTCATGTCAAAAAATTCTGCTATTAATTTGCACATTTGTTTCTTGTTCACGTTAATTTCCATTTCTTTGGTTTACGTAACGTTAACTGAACGCACAATCCGCGTCTAGATACCATGCTCCTAGAGCCCACAAACACTGTGACGGTCACGATTGTGGCCAGGTGGGGGCGGAGCATGACAGAAGACGATTCGAATGAATAAAAAGAGCATATCGATTCTTATCATTTTGATTTGTCTGGTGTCCCTTCACCTCCGCAAACCATATGTTGCTATCCCAATGTTTGAGGAAAGTGGGTGTGACTTACTGATCTTTTCAAGCATTGTTGATTTTCCCGCCCTTTTATTATAGACAGTTAAATAAAGTCACATTAGCAGCCTCAGCATATACTGTCTAATACTTTCACAATCCTTAGTATATTTATATGCTTAGAATTGTTTATTTTTATTGCTTTTTTTTTGTTGTTTTAGATGTGATGCTCCAAGAGCCCACAAACACTGTGACGGTCACGATTGTGACCGTGTAGAGAAACAGGGGAGATAAATGTCAGTAAGGAATCTATTGCCCTGTCTAATGTACTTTTTATAGTTATTTATAGTTATAGGATTATAATTCTATATGTACAGCTCTACTGGGTTTTTCTTAAGTATAATTGTTACAATAAGACAAAAGAAGTGAGAGAAGACAGCTATTTCTTCAGGGATCGGTCTACGCCTATGTCTCCATAAAATCAGCAGTATAAGGTCAAATATTTCCAGACATGCTTACATCTCATTTCAAGCTGCGTCTGATCTGTGTGCATAACTCAAGACAAGGAGAGTTTTGTTCAACCATTTACGTATTTTGTGGCTTGTAAAATCTTGAGGGGACAAAATTAAGAGAATGTTATGGTTTATGAGCTCAGGAATGACAATTAAATGTGTTCAACTATGTATACCAACTCTTGTTTATTTTTCTATCAAGCAAACAGAGGCTTTTGCATCTCAAAAACATATTACTAGACTGACCAGAGACCCCTTCATCCTACAACTGTTAACTTACCCTTGGCATAAAATAATAGTTTTCAAACTAAATAGGCTTTAATGTAATACAAAATCGACTATGTTAAATTACATTCAGCAATATGTTAAATACACAACAACAAAAAGCATACATATCTGTGATGGTTTAAGCATATCATTGAGTACAGCTAGAAGACACACAAAGAATACGTCTGCAGTGAGTCATTAACTTAACCCAAACTTGTCTCTGAGCCAAACATATAATACTACACTATGTACAGCAAACACACAGACGTGCAATCAGAAAGACAGAGGGAGTTTCTTTAGAGGACAAGACAGTCTACCCAAAATTATTTATTTCATTAAAAGTCTGTCATTCACTCCCTTCTCCTTCCCCTGTTCCTTTTATCTAGCAAATAGCATGTGTTTTTCAAATTGCACTTTGACACAGAATTTGAAACATGCCCTTAAACAGGAGCTGCAACAACACTTAAAAGGACAAAAAAAAAATTTTTTAATAAACAATAACAAAATAGCTCAAAGCTTATGTTTTCTATATAACGTTAATATAATGTATTGCTATGTAATACTAAAATAATGTTATTTAAGTATTTTGTTTAGTCCATAAATCATGATTATTGCACAGTATTCTAAGTCTATTATGTATTATACTTGCAATTGTTTGAGTATTTCAGTTCTAATGTAGTTTATTTATAACATTGTGCATTTTTGGAGTTTGTTTGTGTGTCCGCTCATTTTGTGTGACTCATTTTCTCATAGGAGCCATCTTAAACTGGTTCCAGTGGATAGGTCTCCATTTTGCAGAGTCCAATGCAGCATTGACCTACCAAAGAAAACTGTGCGAGCTGCTACCTGCAAGTGAGCTGTTTTTCTTGGGTAAAAACACTGACATGAGTAGGATCAAACTGACAGAAGCACACACACTTGATAGTATTACCTAACCAAAGTGTAACACTGAAGCAAAATACAGCATGTAGTAAGACCCAATCTATGATCTAAGCTCATCTGTCAGAGTCCATGACCAGATAATTTGTCAAACTAAATGTAACAGTGATTAGTATTCTAGAGTCATTTGATATTGAGCTGTAGAGGCTTACCACTCCCTGGAAAGCTGGGGGAATCAGACCGCAGTATACTGGAATAAAACAGCTACAGATCAGGGCCTGTGTGGGCATACCAGAGGACTGATGTAACACACACAACAGACAACTTCACAGCGTACACATACAGTCAAATACCTTGTGGTACTTGACAAAGAGGCCATACTCTCATACAATTCTACATGTGACTGAGTATTCTCAGGAATGTTCAGTGTCTATGGGTATCAAGGATAAATGGGGTGACTGGGTTCGATGTTCAAGGCTAATGGGTTCTCCCACACCTGTACAAGCTCCTCCTTAGAGTTGAACTGGGACACCAAGACATTCTGCCCATCACAGACACGGGTCAGGGACACACACAGTCTCCCGGACGACAGTTTGTGTGCATCGGGGGGCAGGTCAGGATCCAGGCCTGAGCGGAGCCCCTTGACCAGGTTGAAGGAGGGGTGAAGGGGGCCCAGATTATGCTTGCGAGCTTCCTTTGCCACATTGATTACATCCTCACAGCATTGTGCTATGAGTTGGAGACAGAAATAAATGTTTAGAAAGAGAATTGTGTGTAAAAGAGATGTATGAGTAAATGATCTAAAATGGGGGGGTTGTCTGAGACTTTAACATAGATCACGGTAAACAAATTAAACAAAAGCCTTAGCCCTGTGGCTAAACACTTGGTTTTCCTTTCAGCCCGTGTTATTGGCGAGTCACTGACTCTCTTCATTTTTCTTATCTCTAGAATGTTCCTCTGTATTAATGTGTAGGGTCCATCTTTCTACGCCTACTCCCTACTCCCCCTTTTCTGTCTTTTTGAATCGCTTATTGTTTTTCTATGGTACACTGTGTACTACAGAGACACTGCCTGGCTTTTATTCAATAAATCTTATCGGGTGTTTAATGTTCGTGAGTGATTTAATAAACTGTTGCTATATCACACTTAAATCAGCTCTTTTTGTTTGAGTAATCCCACTAGTATACATTGCTTATTTGCGCTATAGCTTTTGAATGCATGAAACAATGATCACCGAAACAAAGATACTACTGACTTTAAATCAATTTGTTAATAACATTCGTGTAATTCAACCCTCCTGACATTATTTTTTGGCAGGGACCATTAGAACATCTAGAACGGGTAATTGTTGTAACTTTTATTTATGCACTTCTAACCAGACTACAGCACATTTTTGCTTGGTGCTAATCAGTATGACAACTTAAGTAAATTTGGATCAATACCTTTCGTGGCTGTTTGTTTCTTGACTGTAATGAGCAAGAAACTGATTTGTTGTGTCAGCATAAATTCACATTTGCTTACATAGCGATGCCTGACTGGTGAGTGCAGACGCGGTGAGGGCACCAGCGGAAGCCCCGTAGATCTTAGTGGCCCCCGTGACCAGATGGGGTGCTTTCTCCAGAATACAGCTGGCCACTCTGATGTGATAGACCCCCAGGAACCCGCAACCAGTGAAAGACAGGTTCCATCCTCCTTTAAGATCAAACATCACAATAAATAAAGACTTAAGCCTATGGTTGAGCTTGTTAATCAAAAAATATAAATTTACCCTAAATCCTGTTTTAACTTTAACTCTGACAAATATGTTGCATTTCGGAATTAGTTTAACGGGTGCACGCCCTGACAACTACTAATTTAGTTAGTTTTACTTTATCAAGTGAAATACTGGGATATGAGAGCACTGCTATCTCTGGCACTTCCCATTCTAAAACCAGTTCTGGACAATCAGCACAGAAAGGCTGAGTCTATCCTGAACCATGCTGGCACCGCCCAGTTTTTTCATTTAACAAAGAAGATATGTTTCGCTGTTTTCTCATCTTAAACATACAGATCTTGAAAATTTGCGACGTCAATGCATTTCTCTTCCTGCAACAAAGAGCACTGATCATGCGCAGTCTTTGTCACTGCGGACTGGTCCTGAAGCTGAGAAGGAGACGCGCATCACAGGGGCTCAGGCTATTACATCATTTTTATCCAACATGATTGGCTGAAGGTCAAGTCGTTGGCGGACCATCACGTCTTGCCCAATGCCACAACAAGCCTTGCACCTAGCAACATTTTAACGTAAACGTAATATATATCGTCGAAAATATTTTCTCATACTTGTTTCGAGAATGGCCGAGAGTGAGGCAGATACACCGAGCACCCCGATTGAGTTTGAGAGCAAATATTTCGAGTTTGATGGAGTCCGACTTCCACCCTTCTGCAGAGGGAAGATGGAGGAGATAGCCAACTTCTCCCTCAGAAGTAGTGATATATGGATTGTCACCTATCCAAAGTCAGGTAAACAATGTTCACATGCTATATATTGTTGTGTTATTTGATGCAACCATACTTTGCAATAACTATATTAAAGAATACAATTGAATCGAATAGGAGTAGAACATATATGATACCATTTTCCTTTACTCTTAAATATAGACAATTAAGCTCGCCGTAATTCTTAAACTCTGCAACCACATGCAACCACATACACGCATGCATTTTTTTTCCCCAACCGACCCGTAGAGCGAGCTATAGGCCTAATGCTGCTAGTCTAAGCTTTAACATCGAAATCTTCTATCGGCATGAAGTCACACATTATCAATGAAATCGCAAAAATGTGTTGTGTCGCACATGCAATCAAATCATTTGTGCTTGAGGATAACGGTGTACACGTTTTCATGGAGCCTAAATTTGATGTGCATTATTTGATAACGATATACTAAGACGAATTCGTAAACATTCGCTGGTTTTAACATATATCTTACTCCAAGGACTTCATTATACAGCATAATAAAGTCTAGCCTATTTGTAAATTCAAAACAATTGTTTTAAGGTTAGCAACAAGATAAACATAGCACCGTTTTCTGATTCCCGGATAGGTACCTGTGGAATTTGTGCGTAGGCAGCTGTGCGTAAACTGCATTGCGCAATGGTAGTTTCTTCCTAAGGATTTTATGTAAACGAATATATATGTTTATGCACAGCTTATGATTGCAGTAGACTCATAAGATGTGCATAAACATATTTTTTTGTTTACATAAAAGCCTGCTCTTCGAAAGCAACTGTCATTGCGCAATGCAGTTTACGCACAGCTGCCTACGCACTTTAGGGACCACAACATACATGACATGGAGGGTCTGCTGTGATAAGGCAGTCATCTATACAAGATATTGTATTGACACCACATTTACGCATTATTTGTGTTTCTCTTTTCTCTGCTTTTGCTTAATATAATTAGCACACACCTACAAAACCATCACATTCATATCACTGTCATAGTTCATTCATAATTTAATTGCCAGGGTAGCCTATGAATTACTTTACAGTAGACTATCTCATTTCCTGATGTCAGGAAATATTATTTTATAAGAGGATTACAATGTCAGCTTCTATGTGTGGTGTAGGCTATGAGCCACTACTACAGGCGTTCTGTAAAGATATTCTGCTGTATGTGCTGGCTCCACTTTCTTCAGAAGGCTACCAGAAAGAAATTTGATGCCAAATATCTTTTTTGCTTCTCCAAAATGTGCTTCCTTTCTTTGCTTCCCTTGCATATTGTTATGGATGGTTCTGTGGGATAAATAAAATGTTCCAATGAAAAAATGGATATGTTTGGTAGGGAGACCTTGTCTACATCACAAGCAAAACATTTGAGTAGTTACATAATTCTGCTGTCAAAATAAACACAATTGTCAATGCATCATTAGATTTTGAAATTGATTCAGAAATGGAACATGATGATACTGTGTCCTCCTTTCATCATCCCCTGTCTTTGTTAAACCCCTCCTGCAACCGCCATCTTAACATGGTGGAGGGTTTTGAGTGCTCAGATGATCCTAGGAGGTATGTTGTCAGGGGAATTAAGGCCCTGGTAGGGTCTCCCAAGGCAAACTGGTGCTAGGTGTCTAGCCAGACTGAGCGCGGTTCAACTACCCCCTATAATGACAAAACAAAAGAAATTAGGTCCGCTACGTCGCCCGAAGTGGCCTCACTGGGCCCCACGCTGGAACCACTTTCCTGCAGGCACACCGCCCACAGGAAGGAATGGAGGAGGCCGGTGCAGTGTGTTTTGGCCAGTGGTCAGGGACTCCTTAGGACTCGCCTTACTCATTGTAAGTGTTTTATAGTTGTTGCATTTCTTGTGGCCTCTTCAAGTTTGAGATTTACTTGTGAGATTCCAAGGTACTTGTAGCTCTCCTCAATGTCTGCTTTTGTGCCTTCAAGGAGTTAGACCCCTTCTGTATGGACTGCCTTCCCTCTCTTCTCAAGTCAGAGTGGTATTGCTGTAGATCAGTACGTCAATGTTTGACAGAGAAGTTAACTTAGACATAGACGTGCATTAATAATTAAGAGCCAACAAATAGGAAGTTGGCTCATAGCTCAGCGAATATTTGATGTATTCACACATAACCTGCTGTGGGCACTCTGAACCACATGTCTGTGTCATATCAGTTTTGTGATGGATTGCAACATTGAGGAGGAATCCGCCATCACTGTTTGCAGCTATATTTGGTGAAGTTATTTAATGCAAGAATCTCACATGTGACAAAAAAAACTCCCTAGAAAGACAGAATGGTCACAGGAAGGACGTGCGGTTTTGTCTTAAACACAAGAAGGTTCCATGTGATGAGCAAGCTTGTAGAAAGATGGGATTCTAACTAAAAGGTTATCTTGAGTTCCAATGCATGTGGTTTTGGTGTACATGCAGAATGTTTAGGGAAGATATTCTCTCAGGGGGAAAACAGGATTCTGAGTTTTGCATGTTTGTAACTGGACAACCAAAATAATGCTGCTAAACTTGTATAAAAAATGTTGTGAGAGGCCTATAGAAAATGTACTGTATACAAGGGCAACTCAAGAGTTGGAGTAAAAAAAAAGCTGAACATGACACTCAAGTAATTAATCCACTTCAGAGCTTTTCTTTTTTGCAATAGTTTTTGTTTAGCCTCTTGTGAGGAATTAAGACATGAATTGCTATAAGCTTTGCTATAAAATATATACTGTAATTACCGTCCTAACAAAAGGAATTGATGGTTAAACCAAAAAACCTTGGAAGAAAGAGTTCTTCAATAGATCCAGAGCCCTCTCACAGATCTAAGATAGTCTCCAAAGATCCTCAGCATCAAACAAGGTGAGCGCCTGGGAAACTTGGTTCATTTAGCATCTTTTCGGGCTGGTAAGGGAGGGCCTTTCAGCCTCTCTTCCATATCGGACTGACTGATGCTTGTGAATATCTAACGTGCAAAGGGATATAGGTTCTATGCGTCTAGAATCCTCACCCTTAAGCAATCTTACTCCTTGTTTTATTCTGTGACAACAAAAAGAGAGGTTTCTAAATGAATGCTATGATTGCTAGTAGTTATCTTAGATATTGAAGTATATCTAAAAAGGTATTATTATGTAAAACTTGGGTATTTACAGTATACACTTGATGTGACTTATAAGAGTAGTATGGCGCAGGGTAATTGTGTATGATACGTAACTATATGAAAAGTGCATTGAAAATGGTGTATTACTTGTCAGTCATATTTGCACTAGTTTTAACTCAAGAAAGTGTAATGTGCGGTGTCTTGTGAAATCATAGACATTATATGGTATATTGAGGTATAGGGTTATTACACAGACATGGTCTTTTGTGGAAAGCCTCCATCCATGTTTTGTCTCATGTGTTATTGAAGGTATTAGGGTACGAGGTAAACTAAATGATAAGTCCCTAAACAGCACAATGACCAACTTATAGTAATACTGGATGTGACCTGTTAGCTATATTGGGCGGAAGAGTTAATTATACCGAAAGCTCATTGAACAGGTATATTTCACGGTCATGATCTTTTAACAGTATGATGTCAGAAGCATACTGTTTTGTAAAATGAGGCATACTGTTTAAAAGTATTGTGTGTAAACGCACCTTCAACTTTGACCCTTTGGTGGTGTTAGAGACAGACTGGGATACATGCCATTTTTTTAAACGATGATGAGGTCACAGAACCCAGAAAGTCTAAAGCCAAATTTCACAAATTCTGACCATATGGTTCTCGGGGCTACCATAGACTTCCATGGTGGAAGAAGATGCATAATAATAATAATATATACAAACACTTCAGGTGGCTGCGCTGCTTTGCTGCTTGGCTGCTTGGCTAACAATGACTAATTTTATTGATAAGTGACATTTCTGTTGATTCAGTTAGATTGAATTGGATGAATAGCAGGGTAGGATACTCACGACTCCAGGATTGGTGCTGAACAGCAGTGAGTAGGCTAATGTAAAAAAAGGCTATATATTTCCCCATCTCTTTCCTTCTGCTTTTACTAATGTGTCTTGTCATATCCAGTTTCTTGTGCTGTAGTGTCTGATTAGGAAGTTTGTCTGGTTCTGCTTTTTCAGTCATAGTGGGTTTGGGTTACTACTAACCCAACGTTAAGTGGTCCCTTTACTTCTTCTATGGCTGTATTGGACTGCTCTTGTGGTTAATCCTTTTGCTTGTCGATTGTTTCTGTTTTAAATAATGAAGTTTCGGTTCAGTATCACGTGCTTGGGTCCTCATTTAAACCATTCATGACATCTGTTATAATAGACAATACTCGACTTATGTATGATCTAACTGTTGCCACCATCACATCAAATGGACATGCCATAAAATTACATGATGGCTACAGATAAACCCCAGCGCCTCTGTGGTAGGTTGCATAATGATATTATATGAAGTTGTAATGATGCATCAGTTATCCTTCATGGGTATAGCTTAAGTTGTAATGCGATTCAATCATTCCTTAACAAGTGTAACACTGGTTTCTTATCTGTTAACAGTCACATCAAGAAGTGTGTGGTTGATTCCTGTTCTATAATGCTAGGCTTTGTGAAATGCATTGAGAGCAAGGAAACTCTTTTAAGGAACTTTTCTTAAGACCCCCTGAAGACATGAACAGAAAACAGCAAACAGGATTGCAGGGGGTGTATGGCTTTAAACGTTTAGAGTGCAAAACCCTTTGATTTGCTATCAGTATTGAAAGCTCCAGAATCTAGCAGTGGAGCTGGATTTGTACAACTGCTATATTGTCCCACGTAAGGTATCCAAACTCCAGAACGCAGAAGTTATGTCTTCATGCACAGAGTATAATCTCAGCATTACACCACGCCAGTACTCAAATACCACGTGTCCTACCTGGGCCCACCGGCTGAAACGCAGCCAATGGCTCCATCTGCAGCAGGACATCAGGAACCAAAGACATCTGGAGGCTATGATCAATTTACAGATTTGAAAGTTGCTGTTACTCTGGTTGATAGATTTAATTGACAGACATCTCCCTGTCGGTTTTATATATAGTTCTCACGTTCTCCATTATAATCTGACCCTATTATAAACATATGCAGGACAGTCTGCTGTGCCTGGCTAGAACTTCTGGCAAGTACTTGGACTTCACCTCACAGCCAGGATAATCAATGCAGGGCTCAACAACAATGACCCGATGGTCCAGGGCCAGTCAAATGTAACATTGGGACAGTTAAACTAGTAACTCACTGTCTGGTTAGGGACACTGCAAAGCACTTATTTAAAAATTGCATCGCAAAATTTCACATCCTGCAAATGTTTTGCTAAATGCTTTTGATGCTCGTGGCATGCATCAAGAGTTGATCAGTGAGTGACAAGTGGTTTTCAAATCGTCATTCTCTGATCTCATTACATTCTTTAATAACTGGCGCAAACTGGTGCAAGACACTTAAGTGCAGATGGAAGCAAAGGAGAGTTAAGAGATGAAACAGAAGATACTTTTTTAACTCAGGAGAAAAAATAATTTACCTGGGTTGACTTTGGTAGGACTAAGCAACTATGTACATGTTGGCTTTCATTTGTTCCTGTCTAAAGCTGATGAAAGTGCATCGTTTTACAAAGGCACTGACAACTTTAGATAACAATCCCTCATTAACCATGCAAATAGCAGACAGCACCTTGTTTGCGTGACAGCTAAACGGGTGGTTGACAATCCATCTAACAGGACGTTGACCATGCTGGTTGGGAATTAAAAATCAGATGCCCATTGTGCCATTGCACGACTTATAACAATAGTATATCATGTCATTGAGACAAACCAGCCATTTGCTGGAGAATTAAAACTGATTGGAGGAGCAGCCTCTATGTAGAAATGATTTGGAAGCTTTTATATATTAGCATTGAGGGGCCAGAGGTTACTGTTTCAGCCAGAGTTGTGCAGAGATGGCTGTTAGCAGGGAGAGAGCACTACATTTTTGAAGTTAACATAGTTTTGCTAACTGATCTATTTTCTATCACTACAAATATGATTTTATTTTTGTTACTTTTATATCCAGGATGAGTTTACTAAATTAACATTTTTAACGTTTTAGCGTCTGGAACTGTTCAATCCATTCACTTCTTCAGTCCGCCAAGAGTGGGAGTCGGTTCAGCATTCCCATCACATCCAGCGGTGGGTATAGTGTAAAGTCTACCACCCCCAGTTGCTGTCCCTGGACTTGCTTTAAGGGGTACGACGATGCCCACACGTCCTGGTCCAATTCTCCTTATTGACTGCGAAGCACCATGGGACGGGCTGCCCTGGAGAGCATGGGGTCAGCTGTCGGGATTAATGGGGTCAGCAGACCGTGCATATTGTCCGTTGGTTGTACGGTGACATCAGCTGAAACGTGATACCTAGAGACAGCACAAACGAGATGTCTGCTAGGGTCTCCCACTTTTTCAGAGTTGGTCAATGAGCGTTCACCTGACCGCCCCGATTCCTGGGAGTGGTTGTTTATGATACTGCTCAGGCATCATGGACTTCTTTCATCGATCTCAAAGGCCCCACTCCTGTATTCTCTGAGTGGGGACTTCCCATTTTTCCCACGTCGTACTTTCAGTCTTCCGCGACCTGTGTTTGAATTGCTCTCCCCCTTGGTATGTCCAACCTGGAAGTCTGAGCAGGATGATATCAGAAAAGTCGGTGGTTTCCTCACTTATGTCCGATAGGGGAGCAGTGGTTGGTCTTGGTTCAAGAACGGCTGGAATGTCGTCCCTTTGTTGCAGTATGATGTCGGCCATCTCGAGCACGGTCACATTTAGTTCCTTCATTTCTTGATGGAAGGTCTGCACATCCTCGTCTGCGTCTACTGGTGTCCAGAGTGTGCCGTTCACCAGGGTGAGCTTCAGGTTTCCACTCATTTTCCCTTCCAGTTCCCCGGATGTTACTTGTCTCAGAGGGGCTTGTAGGCGTGTCTTGGGGGCTTCCTTGGTTTTGTCCGATGCTGAGGCAAACGGGTTGTGACTTGGGTAAGGAGGGGGTGGCACTTTAACAAGGGGGGGTATAAAGTCAGTGTATCCTCCTGGGGCTGGGGATGTGTTGTTCCCGTGTCACCACTTCTTGGTTTTCCAGACTGGGGGTTGTCATTTTCCTTTCAACCACCAGATGGAGACAAGATCATCTGCTGCCCTTTGTCCTCTGTGCCTGTGGCATTATCTGAGCGCTGTTGGGCGTTGTAAGAAAGATTAGGGCGTTGGTTGAAAGATTATAGAAACTAGATTTATCTGCAACAAAATCCTGCGCAACATATACTACTAGTTAATACTATGTTCACTGTAGAATCTGCATTTGACAGCCTTGTCACTGCCAATGCTCATTTATTTTTATGGCTAGTTATTTTGCATGACTTAGTCAGAATCTGCTTTATTAAAAACCTTTTAATGTCCCTTTTCTTCTTCTAAGGTGGCATTCTTGATTCTTGACAAAGCACAAAATGGGACAAACATGTACATTGTGAAGAGAATATTACATTTGTACTCTGGCCTTATGTGGAGTATGTATTGGCAGACACCCCTAATAAGTTGCTGTTGTCCCCTACTAGCTTGTATGTCAGTGCAACTGCAAAGTAGCCTCTGATTGTTAATTCACTCTGCCCCATGCACTTCACTCCTGCATGCACCCCCACCGCACTCCGACCTTTCAGCCAATCAAATAACAATGTTTTTTGTACTGTTGTCCTGGCCGTCACAATCGATCCAAATCCAAATAGCACAGAGGAGTCCACATAAAAGTCTGTTTCGCTAAAATATTTGTCGTTATAAAATATTGGTGGGGACAAGTACCTAGCATCACCCCTTAACCATGATGTCTAGCGCTATTTTATGAACTTGAAAATCTGGTTACTAGGACCTATTATATTAGTCTCTGACATTACTGGTGAAATATCAGACCCATTTGCTAAATTGCTAAAAGTCGAAAAAGGTATTGTAATGGAAACAAGTAATTCCTAATAGTTTCTTCCCCATATTCCCTCCTTCTCTCTTTCTTTCAGGCACTAGTCTGTTACAGGAGGTAGTCTATTTAGTGAGCCAAGGGGCTGATCCGGATGAGATCGGCCTCATGAATATTGACGAGCAGCTGCCTGTACTTGAATACCCTCAACCTGGACTGGACATCATACAGGTACAGTGTCCAATGTGGACCACAACTGTCTTAGAGATATTTCAGTCATGGACTAAGACTACCAAGCCTAAATATCACATTGTTGTGAAAAGTGTTAAGTAACTTTTTAACAATTAAATTTGTATCTAATGTCTAAATTGATAAAAGAAACTGGTTAGAGTACAGTTGTTTTACGAAAAATTGAAACCCCTCGTGATTCGCTGCACATGTTCCTTATATTGGCTAACTGATGAGCAATGTCTGGTGTTTGCCCAAATGGTAAAGTCTGTCTCATATATTTCCCCCTCATACTTTCAGTGTTCTTTAAATGCTGTTTGACCACATATAAGCTGGCTGTTATGCCTTTTGCTCAAAATGGCTTCTGTATATCCACTATAGACTAAAGGCCTGATAGATGCTGCTGAGATGTCAGTTTTTCTAGCAGGTTTCTTCCTCTTTGCCAAGGACTTCAAAAGCCCTCTTCAAAATCAGAATTGTGTTTGTCAAGTAAGGGTTCACAAACAAGGAATTTACTGTGGTGGGCTGGTACATAAAATTAACACATAATAAACATATTGAATCGTGATATCTTAGTGAGTGTTCTTATCCTTAAATATAAATATTTAAAAACTGACAGAATTATACGTTATAAAATAAAACTCACAAGTGCAGTAAGGCTATATGTGATAAAGTGACAGGGTGTTAGTTGAGGCCTTTTGATAAGGCTAGTTGTGGAAGGAATAAAAAACCGGTGGACAACAGCCTCCTGCTGAAGGTCGAGTGGCTAAAACAGTGCTTAGGGTGGGAGGAGTCGGACTCAATCTTTTTTGGTCATCTAAGGGTCCTCAAGATGACACAAAAATGTATTTCTAAAAACAACAATGCATTTGTCTTGTCGCCTGTAATTAAAAAAACGAACTTTGTTGAATACAATTATTAAAAGGCACTATTACTATTACTGTCTTTGACTAGCAACAATTGCCATAACATGTCTCAACACATAGGGAACACCCCAGAACTATTTTTAGACTGTTTTCCACTAATAATACTCATGGATCTTATTTTATGATTGAATGGCACGTCAAACCATACTGCAAGAGCATACTTGATTGGAGGACTTTCTCGAGAAGTGGCCATAAATACCATGTGTCATATCAGCCTTCTAGATTTTATACTTAACTTACTGTAGCCAGTTTTCTATGAACTTGAAATAATTTCTCAACACATTTCCATTTTGTAATGGGTAATTGTGTATAGATTTATTGGCAATCATGACAATTTTAATAATTGAACCTACAGTACAAAGTGTGCAAAAGTGAAGGGGTCTGAATAAGCCCCTAAAGTGTTTGTTTTATGATGAGTTCATTGCAGACGTTACAGTGAATTTATCTGTTTCCTCAGGAACTGACTTCTCCTCGGCTAATCAAGAGCCACTTGCCATATCGCTTCCTTCCCACAGCTATGCACAATGGGGAGTCCAAGGTAAGAAGACACAACCCTCATGAACAACTGCAGATGAACATATGTCCCTTTTCATATACTCCTAACGTTAGCTGTCTCTGTGCACACAATCTTGTTTTGCTGCGTAGTTGCACCTGGTGATTGCCATCGTTTGGGTGGAATTGTAGGAGAAAATTCTCAAAATTAAGTTGATGATATGTCTGCGGCTAATGTTAAAACAGTGTAACGGGGAATAAGTTGTACTCAGATTGCCAGTTTTACACAAATCACAAAAATTATCGGACCACCTGGCTATTAGCAAAATTCCCATATCTCTTAAAAGCTGCCCTGCTCGACTTTTTTCGTGTAGAATTTACCAAACAAACAGAAACATTAACTATGAACTTCATTTAATGAAATGCCTTATGAATTGTAGATTTACATGACAACACAGGTCGCTTTTCCAGGCAAATGACAAATGAAACAGGCTTGATTAAATGAATCCGGGATGCTGGTTATCTTCGACAAGCTCGTATCTACCAAAATCATTTTTCCTCTGTAACTTTGGTGTAGAATGGATTGAGTGACCGGAGTCACTCTGAGGCTATTGTCAGAACAGTGTAATGGTATGGCACACCAACGGTGACAAAACCTTGATATGAAAGCTCGTGTTCAAAAGTAAAAAATAATTGAATACAGCCGTCAAAAATTGACTAATAAATAAATAGATAAAGATAACTGGTTGATGTTTTGTGTTCGCTCCCGGGGTGCATGTTAGAACACAATTAACTCTCGATAATTGTTTTGTCTGGATTTGTCTGTCCTTTGCTTGGATGTATTTGTGGTGGTGCTGAAACAACAGAATGAGAATGAATATCGCAAACCTGATTGACACAGCATATAGACAGAATATAAAACAACATAGGTTATCGTATTTGTTAGGTTTGGGCAACCTGAAACATTAAAGAACACAAGAAGAAAGACAAAAGAGTCAAGTACTTTCAGATGTAACTGGCAAGGAGACCGGACAGAGTTGTACTCAGCTACAACCTCCTACCCCTCTGAAGCACAACTCACCGAAAACCTCCTTTTATTGTCATCAGGACCCTAGTTACAATGGGCATTGCTGCTCTAAAGGGAGGGGGAACACACAGCAGCAATGTAAATAGAATCATGAGTTTGCAAGATAAGCTTGAGATATGACTGTCTGTGCAAGAAGCCATCTCCTCCGCCGCCTTCCTCGGCCAAGGTTGTAGCTTCTCTCCCGCATAGACAGTCCACCGTTGCTGGTCCCCGGGAGGCACAGAATGTGGGGTGAAGACATCCTGTTGATTATCTTTGAATACAAATGGTACGGTACAATTCATTCTAACTAGTGTGTATTCAGCATACAAAGTAAATGTGGTAAGCAAACAAATATTGTAACAATAATTTAACAAATATAAGATCTATTCACATTATATTAAATAAAATCAGACCACTGTCGAAAACTAAACTAGAATTCCCCATTGCAGCACACACAAGACTCTGACCGCTACGTTCTACTTTTTACAAACTTCAAAGAACCGAATAATGACAAACAATCTGAGGTCAAGAACATCAGCCAAACAACTGAATGATTGCTCACGCTGAGTACAAAAGAAACGGTTCATGCAGTATTCATAAAGGACCAACTGTCATCTGATAACTGTAACCATAAAAGTCTGTTGTCAAGCGTAGTTGGTCTCTTAACGGCGGATCCCACCAGACTTTTTTACAGTAGCATAATCTAACAGTTATGTGTGTAAAGCAGGTAGAATCAATCAACTAATCAATCATCTCTGTCATTATACATTGTACAACGAAATGCAACTAATAGAGACTGCATACATTGAAAAATGCAGTAAAATAGTTAAAATAAATCCATCCATCCATACATTTTCTTCCGCTTATCCAGGGCTAGGTCGCGAGGGCAGCAGTCTGAGCAGGGAAGCCTTCCTTTTCCACACACCTCCTCCATCTCTTCCGGGGGGCATCCCAAGGCGTTTCCAGGCCAGCCGAGAGAGATAGTCCGGGGCCGTCACCCGTTGGGATATGCCATAAACACCTCCCTTGGGAGGTGTCCAGGAGGCATCTGAAACACATGTGCGAGTTACCTCAGCTGGCTCCTCTCGACGTGGAGGAGCAGCGGCTCTACTCCAAACTCCTCCCGGGTGACAGAGCTCCTCAACCTATCTCTAAGGGAGCGCCCGGCCACTCTGTGGAGGAAACTAATTTTGACGTTTGTATCCGCAATCTTGTCCTTTCGGTCATTACCCAAAGCTCATGAACATAGGGGAGAGTAGAAACGTAGATTGACCGGTGAATCGAATCGTTAAAATAAATAATGAAGTAAAATGAGAATGTAAAAGGATAAGACGATAAAAGAGACAAACACCCATCCAACACATTCCACAGCTCCCTAAAATATTGAACATAAAATAAATAAATAAATACAAATTCAAAAAGTAGACATGGCACTTTGTACAATTCAAGAGCTTGACTTTAGCACAGGTGCAGTATGTTGAATTGCTCTTTGTGGAGCAGCAGTAAAAGCACACCAGCAGTTCCTTACTCAGGTGGTTCTTCTTGAGGTAGAAAGCATAGGGTTGGAATGGAAGCAAAACACAAGTGAGCTGCAAGCCCAAGAGTTTTGCGGGACAGCAGAAAGTTTGAATGATCACAATCATTCATTGAAACCACTTCAGCCTGCAATATAGATAATAATGGCATGATTGAGGTTCAGGCAGGAGGAATAGTGATTGCTTAATTGTTAACGGTACTCAATACCATCCATGTTTAGGTGTAATGATTCTGTAGACAGCAGCTTCTTGCTGCGCTCATTGAAGATATGCCCCGACTGCATAACATAAGACCTCATGTATATGTCAAGATAATATCCAAGCTGTCAATTTCGCCAAATATGAGTGCAGTGTTGGA
The DNA here is from genome assembly GCA_036571765.1 of Plecoglossus altivelis. Lineage (NCBI taxonomy): Eukaryota > Metazoa > Chordata > Actinopteri > Osmeriformes > Plecoglossidae > Plecoglossus > Plecoglossus altivelis. Next base: position 17,880 of record BROE01000027.1, read on the forward strand.
TGCCAAATGTACTCTGTGATGGTTGTTTGAGTTAAACAACTTGCTAATTAAATGAAATGTTTGTTAAATGTCAAATCCAACTATTAACTAATACAAATGTTCCAATCAAATTTTTTTACATAAACTGCTACCTCTGCCTGAACTGCCATGCACCAACTCAAAACACTGAATTTCATCATTCATTTGCACATTTACTGATTTTTTTTTTTTACTCTACTCTTAATGCTCTGCTAGGTTTAAGTAAACATTTTTGTCTTTAGCTGTCTATGGAGGAACCCTCACTCACCAAATTGCTTTGGTCATGCTTTCTTCAAAGTCCACTCCTCTGTTTAATTGTGCCAAAGAAGAAGATAAAATCCCCAAATTGTGTTTGGTAGTTCTAACTTCATCATTCTGGAAAAATACCTAGACCAAACAGTAGAATTAGCTGTGGCCAAACTAGCCAAAGAATGGCTACTATGCCAAGGAAGGAGTGTGTGTGGGGGCTAGCTAACACCATCAAGATGTGTGTGTTTGGCTTGGCTCATGTGCATGTGTCAAGAGCCTTTGAGAATTTGGATCAGGCACAGGCGGGAGTGAAGGAGAGGATTTGGGGTAAAAGCCCTAGCAATTAGCCAAGCATGCACATTTCAAATATTCACCATAAGTGTACTTTTCCTCTTACATCCAACTTTTTCTCATATTTGTGTACAAAACATTGTCAAAGGTCATCACATGAACTTATGATTGAAACAAACAATGAGTTTTTGATTGGCAGTTGTATAAAGCATAATTTTAGTATTCAATTTTCTTTATTTCAATCAGTTTTGGAGATATGAAGTTGTACCTGGTAATATGGTGTAATGTGCTCTTTGTGGCATACCAAGTTGGGTGTTGATATCTCAAAGATGTTTTGAAATATGAGCCAATTTCCTGTTTGCATTACTGTCAATTTTGATTGGCTTTACAATTTTGAAAAAATCTTATTAATAACTTTTGTGAAGGTTGCTCTGACGATTAAAATTGTACAAACATTGTGGGAGGAGTAGCAATTAAAACCTTTTTCCTTCATCTTCATTGTACAGAAAAATGTAACAGGTTAGGCTTTTTTGTTTGCCACGAGGAATAAGGCATTTGGAATGAATTTCAGGATTTGAAGACAAATAGGATGCAAATGGCATCAGTTTGAAAATGGAAAATATGATCAGAATATTAAGATTAAGATAGATACATGTTCAACTTAAATGCATAAACATATGTGACTCCCCATAGGCCTAAAATTTGTTTTTCTAGTCAGCAAGACAAGGACTTCATGGCAAACAATTCAGTGTCATTCATTTCACGAAGATTATGCACCTCGACTGGGGAACGGAGATGAATGCAACCATAGCATGAAGGGTCATATACAAATTCATTAAAGATTCGTTTTGACATGAAATACTATTATGCTGTGCACTATTATGTAAATGTGTGCACTATTCCCCATGCATGGTCAAAGGGGACAGTGCTGTGTGAGGGGGTACCAAAATTAACTAAACATTTTCATAGTCATGATTAGTATAATGCCCATATTATTTCAGTATAGAAATATTAGGCACTGTGGGGGCATCATAAAGGAATTATGCTTAGGGCACCAAAATGGCTAGCGTAGGCACAGTTCAAACATTTAATAGCCTACCAAATAGGCAAAGGAATGCAGACATATGGCTGCTCAGTCAATGCAATTTATATGATTAAATATGTTCACATTTGATACATTCTGTATTTGTTCTGACAGCCGATATATGGCCCAGTTTCCCAGACATAGATTAAGCCTTGTCCATATTCTTTCTTTTAAAATCCATATTAAACTGGGCCATTAATAATGTGCGCTCCTTGCTCGGGTTTCATTAAAGCTACTCATTGTTATTCTGTATCATTTTACTCATTGTTATTTTCTCAGAAAGTAACCTGTAGTTTACAAAATAATCTACATTTGTGACTTTTACATGAGCCGTGTTCGTAATCTGGAAACAGGTTTTATGTCTTGCAATGATCGTTATCTGGTTTCTCCTCCGAAACAAATGAAGTGGTAGCACCTAATGTATAAACATGTATATACGTCCATTTTTGACATCTGCACATGTTCGAATTTGACTGTACACATACCTTCACAGATGTTTTGGCACAATAGGCCAGGACAGACGTTAAAAATGGCTGTGTCAAATTTAAAGTCTGTACTCAAACGTTCAATTGTCAAACGTTCAAGAACTGTTGGCCTTCCATGTAATGCAGTCTCACTCAGTTTTCCAGTTTTACACAAATCACAAAAATAATCGGACCGCTTATATCTTGAAAGCTGCTCTGCTCAACATATCCAATGATGATTTGACCAAACAAACTGCAAAATAAGATATATACTTTGTCACATGGCTGCTGCCTAAGACCACTGTGTAACGTATTCTCACTCAAATTTCAAGCCTTTCGTGACCTAAATCAGAATTCTGATTCAACAGATTAATAGGGAATTGATTTCTCTCTCACAGGGTGTCCTCCACAATCCTTTTGATGCAGAATTCACCAAGATGAAAGATAATCAACTTCATCAAGCACATTAGCATTAATTGCTAGCAACAAAATCATACTTACAGCTTGCGATTGGGATTAGCTTTTTTCAGCAACAGCTTCATAGCAAATCCTGTTTTTAATTGTGCCAGGTTTTCAAAACTGTCCTCTGTGAAATGCATCAAGCAAATGTGTATTTTATCATCGGAAGTCACAGGGATCTTCTCATAGACAGACATCAGCAATGCCTGTCCAGGTATTTGGTTCCTGTATTCTGGAAAGTCTCATCATTCCATGTACAGCCTGGAACACTGCATTTACAATGGCAGCCCTTTTTCAATATTCTTGAAACAATGAAAAATGTTCTTGTTTGTGATTCCCGTGGAAGTAAACAGTAGCTTGAGGTTCATGTGAGTTGCATTTACGTTACTGAGACAAAAGACTGTGGGATGGTCTAAATACAAATTTGGGGGTGTGGCAAAGGTACAGACTGGATCCTAAAATGGGAGTGGTGTTCATCTACGTCGGTGAACGAAACCGCGTTTTTCACAGCAGGAGTTTCGATATGAGATTTACATAAACAGAGGTGTTAATGGGATGTGAGATTCACTGTATGTCCATTTTACCCCTGAACTGCTGTTATTCCATTATGACAAGTTAAAGTCTGTTTTGCAGTGTGTGACCCCTTTAACAGCATTAATTTACCATTTAATTTTGTTCGTGTTTATGACATGTAAAACAATTACCCATGATTATATTTACAATGAGTCAATTCTCATCAACCCAGTACTATATATTTTTATTCCAATTCTATAACTGCACTGAAAACTGCTCACAAGAGAATTGCAGTTAACACATACAGAATATGTCAGTCCTGGTCAGTCAGGCCTTTAACCTGTCCATTTGGTTAGGTATTTCTACCACCAAACTCAGATCAGTTTCAACAAATTCCTCTCAGCTGCTATAAATGTACATAATTAAGAATCTTGGCACCTGTGTCATTTCCAATCAAGAAAAAATAGTTGCTGGTTGCATAAGAGGAACTCAAAGTCAGAACTTGCCAGGATATTAATAATTGTGGGTTTTACTGTATATAGTTATTATCAAAAGTATTTACTAACTGATACGTCACCAACCACAGGTCTTAGTAAATCTGACACCATACTTGCCTCACTGGTTTCTCACCAGGTCTTAGTGATAGTAAGTTTTTAAAGACTTCACTGTAATTAATTCTGGTCGAGTATTAATAATAAAACAAACTTATTCTTACCTTGAGTGCAATTGAAACCCTTTATTGGGGTTCTTTTAATCAACTTTCTTCTGGGTTGATCTGTAGGTGATCTACATGGCTAGAAACCCAAAGGACCTGGTGGTGTCCTACTACCAGTTCCACCGTTCTCTCAGGACCATGAGCTACCGCGGAACCTTCCAGGAGTTCTGCCGCCGCTTTATGAATGACAAACGTGAGTGTCAAGTGTCAAGGGCTCAGGAGAAAGCAGTAGGTGGAAGACGAGTAGTTGAAAAGCAGATAGACTGTTTAAGGCAGGGGTGTCAAACCCTGGTCCTCGAGGGCCGCTCTCCTGAAGGTTTTCGACGTTTCCCTGCTCCAGCACACCTGATTCTAATGAATGGGTTTGTTATCAAGCTCTGAACATTCATTAGAATCAGGTGTGCTGGGGCAGGGAAACGTCGAAAAACCTTCAGGAGAGCGGCCCTCGAGGACCAGGGTTTGACACCCCTGGTCTAAGGAAATGCATTGTTTTAAATGTAAACTATGTCCCTTCTTTTGTCTTTCTCTCTCTCAGTGGGATATGGCTCCTGGTTTGAGCATGTGCAGGAGTTCTGGGAGCATCGCATAGACTCCAACATTCTCTTCCTAAAATACGAAGACATGTACAAGGTCAGATGAAAGCACCAATATAAAAAACTGATAAACCACATGATAGTAGATACAGCTCATGCAATTTAAACCCAAGGTAATACTGTCTTTGCGTTTTTCTAGAATTTTTCTATATTTATTTTAGTTTCAATTCGACATTCTAGCTCATTTTATTTTGAATATAGATTCTGGCCATATTTATCAGTTTTAGTTCATCAAGTTGAGTTCTTGACAATAGATTCTTTTGTACTCTATTTCCCGGAGCTCAGAGATATGGTACAGATAAAATAAATTATCAAAAGACAGAGCACGGCTCCACTCAACAACAATAATTTATATATTGTGTCTGAAATACTCTCACATCTCTGTATCCAAAATATGAGTTAGTTGTGTGGGGTATAGGTTGCTGTGTTCCAGAATCTTAAAAAACATTTTGTGTTTACCTTCCTCACTCATTTTCTCAGGGATGCGTATACGTTTCTGTCCAGTGACTAATATGAATAGGTGAAGTTTCGCAATTGTATGAAAACAAGAATCCACAAAGCAATGCTTCACCATTGCCTTTACATGCAGCCGTACAGCTAAGCAGACCACTTCTTGATCCTTATCAACAAATGACTAGCAATGCACTTTAAGTTATACAATGGGGTGTGAGAGCCATCAAGCTGAGACTCCGTACACTAACTCCAGATTTTACCATATATGGTGGACTTGTACATGTACTTAACATAGTTCAAACGTATGCTTCATAATTTGCCTGGACGAGGCAGGTCAATTGTTAGGCTTAGCCTGTGTTGACATTCATTGATCCAACGGGTCATCCAGACGATGATTTACCACAGCCATCTCATTTTCTCATTCCCCTCAGTTCAATATGTACTCTACATTTATAGAAACTCAACTTCAATACATAGGCTACAACATTTAGCCTAATGCATTAAACAATGATGATCAATGATTTCAGAATGATACAAACTTACTTAGTCTACCTTAAACATATGGCGCTGTATAGTAGGTTTTAATTTTAAATGTTTAGGACTCAGCCACATAGGTCTATATCATAGTCTTAATTATACCAGTATAATTGTCATAGCTACATAATTATTAACAGAACCCTTCATGCATTTATCCTTCATTGTCCTGCTGCAAAAAAAGTTAACAAAACAAAGTCAAAAACATTGTAAATGTATATATAAGATATCTGTTTTTTAATCAATTAAGTCAAGGTTTACAAAAAAAGCACCTCGATGTACTAAGATTTTCATTCTCATCAATCATGGTGTGCCATTCTATTTTAATTTTGTATTAATTTATTTATAGATGTTTCTATTTTTATTTGTGACCAGCCATATTAACACTGGATAAAGAAAACATAAAGCAGAATAATATTTTCACATGCACATCAATTAGTTGATCAAGTATGCTATGTGCTGTTCTAGTTCTAGTTTTATCTTGTTGATCAAGCGACGATTTACTATCTAGAATGGAATATACAGGTAGCTAAAAATCAAGAATGTTTCTGTTTCTCAATACTAATGTATTTTAAGGTCAAGGTTACACTAACCAAATGTTCAAAAATAATATTAATTTATCTTATCAAGATATAAAACAATTTTGAGGTAAAATATAAAATAATACTCACAAGCATCAGAAGTAAAACAGCAGTAGTTTTGAGATTTGGATTGAGTGGCAGATGCACAGTAAAAGTGTTACGAATTGCAAAACTGTACACAAAGTCAAAGGTTTGTTTTAAATTCATTAGTTTAAAATTGGTGTAGAACGACAAAAGTTATAACTACGTTTGTCTATAAAGTGAAAAGATACAAATGAACACAATGAGTTCTAGTAAACAAAAACTATATATTTAATGAATATCTGGAATATTATATGATAAAATACATCTTAAAATTTCAGCAAAGAAACACACAGCCATGATTGAAATAACACAGGAATTAAATATGGGGCATTTTAGACCAATGTTGTGCACTAGCAGGGCGGTGATAAAAAAAATATATATATAATATATACAAATCAGCAATCGCCTTAGGTTCTCCTTGTGCTTGTTCCCTGTTCGTGCCCATGAGCACATTTCCAGCCAACTTTGCTTGGCGTAAGCAAATACATGGGGTGCTAGTGGAGAAACTGTAATACATTACATTAGTCCTTTATCTCTTCCCAAAGGATCAGGTTGAACAGGCTGTTTTAAGGAGTGTATTGCATACCTAAGATATGAAAGATGATCTGATGAAAACGCGAAGAAAATAGAAAGTAAATTTATTGACATTTGTTTGCCACTGAAGTGATCACAGTAATGTATTGTAAGTCAACAATAAATTTACCAAAATGTAATTTGCGGATAACAAACCTAAGAATTCAACCAAAGAAATTGAGAGAATTTTCACCTTAGGTAAGCAACTCAAGAGCAGAGCACTCTTTCTTTTGTGCAATAGATGCAATGCTGAAATGGCTCCGGTTTGGTCGAACTCTCAGCCCAGCTTCCCTCACTGTCATATTGTGTACAACACCATGCTCCACCACAGTAACATAAACCAAATTTGTGATGGTTAATCTTTGACATTGTTAATCTTCCTCTTTTTTTGCCTTTACCTTATCCACCTCTATTCATCCTCACCATTTGCTCTCTGATGGTGGCATCCATGATTCTGAAACACAAGCGGGCTTGCCTGTTGCCCTTCTTTTAATCCAATCTCTTGATAGCTCATTGAGTATTTTTGGTTAGTAGTGCTTGCATCTGGACAATTGTTTGTAAAGGGTGTTAAATGTGTTCTATTGCCCTGGTTTGAAGTTATGAAATGAGCTGCAGTGTTTTCCACATGATGATAATTGTGTCTTACAGTGAGGTATGTTTGGACTTCTGCAATGAAATGTAAATGGATGAGAGAAATGTGGAAAAAAACTTTAACGTGTTAATAGACTGGGGTAGAGGGATTTCTGCAGGGAATTAGGTAAATGGTTTTCTGAGGACGGCTCGTCTACCATTTTCTGTGAGTTTGCAATCGAGAAAAACTGTAACAAATTAGTTACTTTATTACTAGGATAGTTTGTAGCCATTGTCTTTCAGATTGAGAAGAACACATTTCTACAAGTGCTGCAAGTTTACCAACCTCAATTAAGCTGTTCTCTAGTCTCTGAGAGTTAATGGTTTTGATCAATATAAGGAGATGGGCTGTAGCAGAAGTCTGCCTTGTACTGTGGGGGCAAGTAGAAAAATAAACTTTTACCACATAGTAAAGGGTCAGCCTGAAAAATGTATCATTAAAATGTACACAATTTAGGATTTTGCCACCATACAGATGTATATTTTAGCTCTTCTTTAAAGTGTCGTTTGGGTGTGAAGTGATTCAATACACTTCACCAGCTCGGGCGGGAGCAGAAGCTGTTCTCAGTCGCTTGTTTGAACCATTTGACACGTATGTATGTATGAATGTTGAATGTATGAATGTTGAATAAAAAAACTTTGAATGAAGACATTGAAATGTATCATTTGCATGTGCAAAACATTTGTATAAGTGGGTATTATGGGTATAACAAAATTACTCTCACTTTGTTTTGAAAGTTGTTACAAAGCACAATCATGAGTTACTGCAACTTGCAGCTTTGAGTTAGGTTAAGATAAGGTTTTAAAGTTACCTTAATTTATTGTTGTAAATCACCACAACTTGGAGTCAAGTTAATTTAAAATTGAAAGTTGGACCAACTCAAAAGCAAAACGTAAAAATTTACGTTTTTTCCCCAACTTAACATTCTGCTGACGTTCGTTGCCTTAAAACTGTAAGTTGTGTCAACTTCCTATTTTTACAGACCCTGTAAAAAACAAAAAGACCTAAACTTTGTCAGATTAGTTTCAATGAACAGAATAATATGGTCTAACTTAATGAAAGACAGAAATTGTACAGTTAATAAATACATCCTTAAAAATCATCAATGTATCACACGCCAATGCCATAATGGGGAGTGAAGAGTAGGATCTCAGTCAGGGGCCTGTTCTTCATACTTCAAATTCAGCTGGATTTAAATACATAGCTAAAAGCTATGTGCCAGGTATTTTTAGCAATTTTTCCAGGTTTTTCCTGGATAAACTGGGTAAACTAGCAACCCATTTATTTGCTCATGTCAAGAAAGGTCGTCTGGTAATGTGCTTGCGTGTACAAACAGGGCACGAGCATGAAAGGGAACACTCGCCGACTGCTGATTTATCTGGAGCTGAATGAACACACAGAGAAGGTGCTTGATCATCTACAGTTATCTGCGCTGCAGTTGCCAGTTTAACAAATGGTTCCTGCTGTAGGGAGTTTTACAAGTGGTTGCAGACCTACATAAAGGTTGTTTATTGAGTTTATGTCCATTATTTTAAAGCAGATATAATGAATGTTATGTTCATGGCATAACAAACGTAAATATAGCTGCAGGTAGCAATGGCTGGTTCCTCCAAAATATTGTAAACCATTACAATATTGACATGACACAGACGTGGTTCAGAGTGCACGCTGCAACTTTGGCATGAGTACATCAAAGATTTGTTGAGCTAAGTTCCTATTTGGTGGATCTGCAGCCAAATTTGATTGGCTGTAATGAGTAAATGGTTTTGAAATTCAAATATCCATGTGATATTTTTTGTGAGGCTTGGTCTGAAACTGTCTGCCAAATCTGGTGAAGATTGGAAGTTAGCACATTTACGCTCTATTTTTACTCTGTTCTTAATGCACCACTATTTTTAAGTAAACTGCTGTGTCTCCAACTGTCTATGGAGGAACCTTCACTCAAATTACTTTGGTTCTGCTTTCTTAAAAGTCCAGTCCATAGTTTAATGGTGCCAAAGAAGACAATTAACTGCCCAAGCTGTGTTTTGTTGTGCCCAAGGCCACGTGACTACTTTGAGATAAAGCATTCCCTTTAAGCAGCTCCTTCATCCGCCACATCAAAATAAAATGAAACGCCATGATTGACATGAAAGTTAGGCTATGTAGGTCAAGGTAGGTTAACTGTCCCCCAAAATTCCATTCAAGTGATAAGGGCCATCCTAAATCTACAGGGGACATCTGCCCCACCTAGCCAGATGTCCCTTTATTAGAGGTCACTCTTTTTGTAAGATAATGAACTCCCCTACCACAGGCATACCCCCAACTAATAGAATTTCTCAGCTGGAGAAGGAAAGCTTATGTCCCCCCTGTAAGTAAGATTCGGCAGTTGAGAGTGCCATTGTTATATACAGAATATAGGTTACATCAGAAATGTATCTAACAGCAACAAGATGTCGCCAAGTATGATGTGTAAAGCTAGCTGCAAGCGTGCACGAGTTTTGGAGGAAGGAACAAGGCGTGCCACTGTTCAGCTCAAAACCGGACGAGTGGGAACTGAAAAGATGGAATGGCTCATTACACGCTCTTGCTTGCCTCACAGAGCACTTTTCATAGAAATTAATGTGGGTGCCATATTTGAAGAGCAGGTTGGCTGTGTCTATAAGTCTAAGTATTTATAAGTCTGTGGTTTTCCTACAACACCTTGTGGTGGAGAGTGCAAAGATAGTTTGCGCAATTTAACATAGGCTTGTCTATCGTGAGTTTGATTCCTTATGTGTGATTCCAACAGACTACATAGGCTCATGTACATAGACTGCAGTCTACGCATTTCACTATTATAGTGTTATTTCCTTTCTACTACTCTTTACAAAGGGTGGAAGGCTTCTCTTATTTGTTCGTTGCCATCCGTAAGAGAAAGCTTCCAACCCCAACATCAATTACAATGGCTAAATGAAGTACCATCAGAAAGTCTCCTAGAAAATGTGAATGCAGCATTGAGTGCATTCAATACCGCAACCATCACTGAAACCAATTAGATAATATACACCTCAGCAGCAGTGATCCTCGAGATGCTTGGCTACAAGAGCAACCATGGGAGCCATGAGAAACAGAACCCTCCACGGAAACAAAGGCTGGAGGCTAAAATCAAGAGGGCCGAGAAAGGTACAATGAGAAAACAAGTACCCAAGAGGTACAACCAGATGCCCACACCTAAAGCATTCAAAACGACCAAACAAAGGCTCCAAGCCTTGGCCAGCTGACGTATTGTGAAGTGACGTATTGTGAAGTATGGTTACCCATACTTGAAATTTTACCTCTGCATTTAACCCATCCAAGTGCACACACAGCAGTGAGTAGTGGGCAACCGCACGCACACACAATGACCATACACCCGGAGCAGTGGGCAGCTATTGCTCCAGCGCCCGGGGAGCAATTGGGGGTTCGGTGCCTTGCTCAAGGGCGCCTCAGTCATGGTATCGAAGGCAGAGAGAGTGCTGTTTATTCACAATCCCCACCTTCAATTCCTGCCGGTGCGAGAATCGAACCAGCAACTTGAGGGTTACAAGCCCAACTCCCAAACCATTAGGCCACGACTTAAAGAGATACACTAGAGACAATGAAGTCAAAAGAGTAAACCGGCTGTTCAACCTGCAAACGTGTACGCTCAATGGCAGGGTAATAACAGCAGAGCAGACCCACCAAGGCTTGAAACTGAATAGTACTAGAAAGGTTTATGGGAGAGGGAGGCATTACACAACAGCGATGAACAGTGGCTGGTGGCTCTGAGAGAGGACCACAGCAACCTCCCTGAACAGAATCCAGTCACCATCACAGCGGCATCGATCCAAAAAAGATTCTCAGGTATGAAAAACTGGACAGCACCGGGCCCTGACAGGATCCACACCTGCTGGCTAAAGCAGCTCACTGCACTCCACAAGCGCCTAACAGCACAAATAAACCAGCTGCTAAGGAATGGGATGCACCCTGAATGGCTTACCGAAAGGCGTACAATCCTGATCCTGAAGGATCCCGCAAATGGTACAGTGCCATCCAACTATCAGACAAAAACCTGTCTCTGTACAACATGGAAGCTCATGTCAGGCACAGTGCCGGTAAGATAAGTGGGCATATGGATCAATACATGAGCAAAGCCCAGATGGGCATCGGCAAAGAAACCAGAGGTTAAACACCAACTCCTGGTGGACAGAACAGTCACCCAAGACTCCAGAACTTGACACACCAACATGTGCATTGTCTGGATTTATTACAAGAAAGCATATGACTCAGTGCCACATGCATGGATCACTGAATGCATGGAGATGTACAACATCAACAGGACTCTAAGAGACTTCAATTGTAAACCCGATGAGACTTTGGAAAACCAAACTTGAGGCCAATGGCAAGCAACTTGCACAGGTTTCCATCAAATGTGGCATATACCAAGGAGATGCTCTGTCCTCACTGCTGTTCTGCATAGGTCTGAACCCCCTCAGCCAAATAATCAGCAAGACTGGCTGTAGATACCGATTCAGGGATGGGGCCACCATCAGTCACCTCCTCTGCATGGATGACATCAAGCTCTATGCTAACACAGAAGGGGTCTCACTCCCCGAAGAAACAATAGCAGACATTGAGGATGGTTACAAGTACCTTGGAAATACATAACAAATCTCCAGTTGGGGCTGCGTTGGCTCCCCTCTGAATTATTGTCCTGGCTCCCCCTTGCTGTAGCATTTGTGTTGTCCATTTTTCATCTCGGTGCTCTGGATCCCCAACACCTGACGCAGACCTTGTTTGACCCGACGACGTCTGAGCTGGCATCTCATGTATTTTATTGTCACTCAGCTCTGACATTGGGATCTCATTCGGGCTGGAGAAGTGTAGTTGAATGGTGACAAAGAGAGAGAAGTTAGTACACACAGAAGGGGTCACTCCCCGAAGGAACAATAGCAGACATTCAGGATGGCTACAAGTACCGGATGACATTTTCAGTGAATGTCTCAGGCAATGGGGAACAGAGGAAAAGATGCTGGTCGAGGGACCATCATGGGCGGACAAACCCCTACATGGGATGTACCACTGGAATATAACTGAAGTGGCTGATCTAAATAAATCCTACCAATGGCTAGAGCGGAGCGGACTGAAGGACAGCACAGAGACACTCATTATGGCAGCACAGGAGCAGACACTGAGGCCCAGATTTACCACACCAGACAAGACCTAAAACGTGGGCCCCTGGGATAATCCAGCACATAACTGCAGGGTGTAAGATGCTGGCATGGAAAGCATACATGGAGCGCCATAACCAAGTGGCTGGAATAGAACATCTGCACATGTATGGACTGGAAACCCCTAGGCCCAAGTGGGAAACACCTCCAAAGGTGGTAGAGAATGTCTGAGCCAAGATCCTGTGGAACTTCCAGATTCAGACTGACAGAATGGTGATGGTGAACCAACCAGACATTGTGTTGATGGATAAACAGCAGAGGAAAGCCGTTGTGGTTGACGTGGCAATACCAAGTGATGGCAATATCAGGAAAAAGGAACATGAGAAACTAGAGAAATACCCAGGGCTCAGAGAAGAGCTGGAGAAGGCTTGGAAGGTGAAGGCGGCAGTGGTGCTCGTGGTCATCGGACCACTCGGGCAGTGACTCCCAAACTAGAGGAGTAGCTACAGCAGATCCCTGGAAGAACACCAGACATCTCAGTCCAGAAAAGTGCAGTACTAGGAAAACAAAGATACTTCGCAGAACCCTCAAGCTCCCAGGCCTCTGGTAGAGGACCAGAGCTCGAAGGATGAGACCACCCACGGAGGGTGAAGGACAAAGTTTTTAAAATATATATCTATATAGATATAGATATATATCAAGACAAGTTTCATATCAAGTCTGCTTTATTGTCAATTTTTTCAACTTGTACAGTACATACAAACAGAGACTGTGTTACTCTGAGACCGATAATGCATACAGATAAAACCAATAGTAAAGCCAAAAACACAGACAATCACAGATAAAATCTAAATCTAACATCCAACCGCACAAATATGGGCATGGAAAAATATAACGAAAACAAAATGACATACTTGATTAAAGTGCTAAAAGGCTTAAAGAGTAGTTATTTTATTTAAACTGACTGAAGAGGCAGTAGAATGACGTCAGTTCTATGCTGAATGAGGTGACCCAAATATTAACATTGATTTTACTTATTTGCAGCTGTTTCATACAAATAAATAGTTAAAAAATCATACATTGTGATCTCTGGATTTTTTTTTATAGATTGTCTCTCACTGTGGACATGCACCTACGATGACAATTTCAGACCCCTCCATGATTTGTAGTTGGGAGAGCTTGCAAAATAGCAGGATGTTCAAATACTTATTTTCCTCACTGTATATACACTTCTCCAAAAAAATAAAGGGAACACTTAAACAACACAATGTAACTGCAAGTCAATCACACTTCTGTGAAATCAAACTGTCCACTTAGGAAGCAACACTGATTTCACAATTTCACATGCTGTTGTGCAAATGGATTAGACAATAGGTGGAAATTATAGGCAATTCGCAAGACACCCAAAATAAAGGAGTGGTTCCGCAGGTGGTGACCACAGACCACTTCTCAGTTCCTATGCTTCCTGGCTGATGTTTTGGTCACTTTTAAATGCTGGCGGTGCTTTCACTCTAGTGGTAGCATGAGACGAAGTCTACAACCCACACAAGTGGCTCAGGTAGTCCAGCTTATCCAAGATGGCACATCAATGCGAGCTGTAGCAAGAAGGTTTGCTGTGTCTGTCAGCGTAGTGTCCAGAGCATGGAGGTGCTACCAGGAGACAGGCCAGTACATTAGGTTGGCCCTGGGTTCCCCCTAATGCAAGACAATGCTGGACCTCATGTGGCTGGAGTGTGTCAGCAGTACCTGCAAGAGGAAGGCATTGATACTATCGACTGACCTGCCCGTTCCCCAGACCTGGATCCAATTGAGCACATCTGGGACATCATGTCTCACTCCATCCACCAACACCATGTTGCACCACATACTGTCCAGGAGTTGGCGGATTCTTTAGTCCAGGTCTGGGAGGAGATCCCTCAGGAGACCATACGCCACCTCATCAGGAGCATGCCCAGGCATTGTAGGGAGGTCATACAGGCACGTGGAAGCCAGACTCACTACTGAGCCTCATTTAGACTTGTTTTAAGGACATTACAACAAAAGTGGATCAGCCTGTAGTATGATAGTGTCATTTAAATTAATACATTCTTTGGAGATTGAGTAAATCCATAAATCAATTGATGCTAGTCATGTCGTTTGAAAAAAAGTCTGAAAAAATGTAATGTTTTGCATGATGAATCTCCTCAATAGACTTTTAACTTGACACAGAGCACGCTAGTTGAATTATAATAAGCCACCTTAATGGAACGGAACTCTCGCTAAAGTATGCAAGACTTGTCTAAATAAGCCTGGCTTTTCCTTTATCTACATTGAAAAAACACCTCCCTATTTTTGCCCCTACTTGAATCCCAAGATAATATTGGCAACAACCTTTGGAATGACAATCCTGATGGCGTTCATGCCAGGGGTGGTTTCAATGGAGTCAGAGATTGTTTCTAGAGTTTCAAGTGTAATTTCAAGAGTTTTATACATTTCAGAGATAGAAGTAGGACCTGTCTGGAGTCAGAAGTTGATTAGAGGACAATTGTTCAAATATTGTTATGGACATATTGGTACAGTTAAAATATGTAGAATGATAGTTTTTTCATGTTGGTTTTGTGGCGATACCAAGAATGACTTGGTTGTGTGTCAGGGAGATGGATTAGTTACTAGAATCAAGATTTCCATAAACTCAACATTAAAACAAAATAACAACCTTCTACTCTTGTGGTAAAGTTTTGAAAAACTTTCCTTGTCATCTCAAGAAGGTACTTTGAAGCCTGCAAACTCGCAGGATGGTCTCACATGCAGTCGCCTTGATAACACAGTCTCAGATGAAGAGATTTGCAGTCATTAACCTTGTGACATAGCATGTATTAGAAAAAATGTTTTTAAGAAAAACGATGTAACTCTTTCTGTATATGGTAATGTTTATTGATATAATATGTATTCCCTCTCTGCAGGACCTGGGGACATTGGTGAAGCAGCTGGTGAGGTTCCTTGGGGTGTCCTGTGACAAAGCCCAGTTGGAGGGAATGGTGGAGAGCTGTAATCAGCTCATAGAGCAATGCTGCAACTCTGAGGCCCTCTCCATCTGCAGGGGTGAGGAAGGCAGAAAAAATGACTGTATTCAGGGTGAAAAAAATATTCATTGGTCATTATACATAGAGAGGAAGGAAGAGGACCATAGTTGAACAAGTGTTTCAAAATCTCTTATCTTGCCCAAACATGTGACTGGGAGAGTTCGGTGTAGCCATGGGGGCCATTATTGTTCAACATTACAGATTGGAATGGGGGTTTACAGTGAAGGCCTTGCCATTGTAGGGCACAGTTCCACACATACCATTGACGCATGCATCCAGCCCCAGATCCTGGTCTATTGTCAAACTAGACCAGAGCCTGCATGTTTCAGGAACATGATACCATACCATGGGCATAACATGGAGAAGGGGGGGGGGGGAGAGAAAGGGAGTGAGAATCTCTTAAGAACAGTATGTGGTATTCACTGCACACCCTTGCAAAAATATTGTATTTCAAGTATAGTTACAAAGTACAAACTCACATTAACGTTGTCAATACATATATTAATATAGTTAGCTATTTAAGTAAGATAATTAAAATATATTAAGCTCTCATTTAAATTAGATCCAAACAGTCTTTTACCATGTCTTCTAGTTTACATATATCACACATACACACATGCTTTCTGTCACATTAACACATAGAAGCCTATAGGGGACTATATTCAAATGATATTAAAATAATACAAATACCATTTGCGCATCAAATGGGCGTTCTTTCTATGACAATATTGCAATTAACTATTTTGACTATTAACTGAAGTCCCATCTGATGGATTTTTAAGATAGAATTTGGTCCCTAAAAGAGAATGGAAATGCAATTGACAGGGGGCACCATTTGGCTTACTGCCTTTTAATTTTGTCTGCTATACAGCATATAGTCTATAAAGACTATATATAGTTTATTCATTAATTTTATACTGCTGATTCCTGTTGAGGATTGCAGTGCCACTTGTTCCCGTTAGGAGTCACGGGTGACTGGAGCCTATCCCAGTAACTTTGGACTGTACACCCTGGACTTGGACCAACAAGTCACAGGGCTAACACAGACAACCATTTACTCTCAGATTTATTCATTCACTAGGGGAAATTTAGTATTTCCAATTAACCTAACACATGTATGTCTTTGGACGGTGGGAGGAGTGCCCGAAGAGAACCCACGGTAACACGGGGAGGACATGCAGACTCCACCCAGAGAGATCATGCGATGTTGGATTTGGCCCAAGAATCAAACTCACAGTCTCCTTATTGGGAGGCAGGAGCTCTAACTGCGCTGCCACCATGTACCCCACTATATAGTATAGTAGACTATATAGTTTTTAAAACTAATGTCAAATGCTGTTTTCATTTCCATTTTCAAATAGTTACAAAGTGCATTTAAATTGTAATTTAGACTTAAATGCATGCACAAATTGTTTATATAGCATCAACATTTTTACAGTTCTATTAACATTTGAATTTAGTCCAGTGCAGACCCATAGAGAGAAAGTTTACATCAACTCAGAAAACTAGGTAGTTCATGTGTCTCGAAATAGTTCCAAATGCAGCTGAGTGAGTAATTTAAACAAATGGAAAGACCCCAAGTTTTTTTTTACTGAACACAATAATATGTAGATTTGTAGCTAAAGATGTGGGCTAACTTGTGGGATCTCTATAATATTCATGGGTTATGGTAAACAAAAGAACAATGAAATACATATTCTTATGACATAAGTGTTAATTGCCTGTCCATGCATTTCAATAAACCTATAAATTACACTAAACATTAGCCTACATAATAATCTCATGACTGACTTTGTAGACCGTTTCATTTAGTTTCACAAGACTACAATAACCTCTTCACTATTGTTTTAGGTAGCAGTACTGTAGTTATGCTAACTAGCTTGCTAGGTAGCATGAGTATCATCTTAGTACTTTCAATTAACAACATTAAATGTACTAAATGGTAGACAATGATCTCAGATTCTACAACTTTTTTGCCACTGACATTAGACTGTGATAAGAATGAAAAAGGATTAAACATGGTCCAAATTCAACATCTTACCTTCAAACAGCTGTTTCTCAGGTGGCTGTTTTGTGTGGGACTATTCTGCTATGTAGGAAATAACAGTGTAATTAAAAGCAATGGACTTGATGCAACACTTTCTTTCTTTTGAATCTGGTCCACAGTAAAGATACATCTTTGAAAATAAAATGTCAATTCGTTCCTTTAAATACTGTCCCCTATGGGCTTCTATACAAACACATATATGCAGACACAGACAAACAGATCAACAGCCACATTACATACTTCATAAGAAAACATTTCATGAAGGTTTTTGGTTTTAGCAGAGCACTAAATCAGCTGTTATCTATGTGTGTTAACTCAAGTCTAGAGTCCATGCAGTGATTCAGTCAACTGGGAAATACATTTAAAGAACACTTGCATAATGCATTGTTTGTTTCCCTAGAGTGTCTATGAAGTTGTTTAGAGTTTCTGTATAAGTTGGATAAAGAAATTAAGACACCAATGTCAAGTTCCTTGTTCAAGCATGTACAAATCCCTATACACACGGTGTCTGGGGAATAGTCCGGCTAGTCTAATTAATTGCTAATCAACTAGACTCATTTAAGATTCAGCTCAGTGTTATCCCTGAAAATACTTTAGACATTGTTTTGTATCTGGATGCTGAGTAGACCAGATTAGTGCAAGGTCAATCTGAAATTGCTTCCTGTTCTGCATGCGTCATGTCAAATCAGGAAACCCATTTGACAGAAATGTTGGGAACAACCTTATCTAACCCTAACCCACACTATTAAAGTAAAATTTCCTAGTGCATTGCTACATCACCTCATGGTTGCACGAGATAACACAAACACTTTTTTCAAAAAGCGTAAATGTAATTATTTTCTATTTTTTCTTAAAGGGGTCACAGAATGATTATATATATATATATATTTTTTTTTTTTAATGGTAAATGTATTCTAACATAGAGAGGCAGAATATCAAAAATAAAATCCAGAAAATAACTAAAAATATATATTAATTGATTTGTTTTTCATTGAGTAAAATAAGTATTTGATCCCCTAGTATACATTAGGAGTTCTGGCTTTCACAGACCAGTTAGACACTCCCAATCAACTTGTTACCTGAATTGAAGACTCCTGTTCTAACTAATCACCTGTATGAAAGACACCAGTTCACAGAATAAGACAAGCAGACAGATTCCAAACTCTCCAACACGGGTAAGACCAAAGAAGACTCTCAAGACCTCAGAGACATGATTGTTGACCTGTACAAATCTGGAATGGGCTACAAACACATTAGCAAGATGCTGGGTATTTAAGTAACAACCATTGGTGAAATTCTGAGAAAATTTAAGAAGTATAACATGATCATCAATAAACCTCAGTCTGGTGCTCCACAGAAGATTTCACTTGGTGGGGTGGCAATGATCATGAGAACTGTAAGAAATTGACCTTCAACCACTTAGCGGAAGTTAGTGAATGACCTGACGGCAGCTAGGACCACAGTCACCAGGAAAACAATTGGTAACACTTTGCGCCGCAATGGATTACGATCCTGCAGTGCCCAAAAGGTACCCCTGCTTAAGAAGGCACATGTGGAGGCCCACCTAAAGTATGCTAATGATCAACTCAAAGATGTACAAGGTGATTGGGAGAAGGTTCGTGGTCAGACGAGACCAAAATTGATCTCTTTGGCCTAAACTCTAATTGTCATGTGTGGAGGAAGAAAAATACTGCGTATGACCCCAGGAAGACTGTGCCCAAAGTCAAGCATAGAAGTAGAAGCATTATGTTTTGGGGGTGTTTCTCTGCCAAGGGCACAGGGCTACTTCATCGCATCAGTGGGAAGATGGATGGAGCCATGTACCGTGCAGTCCTGAGGGACAACCTCCTTCCCTCTGCCAGGAAGTTGAAAATGGGCCTTGATTGGTACTTCCAACGTGACAACAACCCAAAGCATACAGCAAAGGCAACAAAGGAGTGGCTCAAGAAGAACCACATTAAGGTCATGGATGTGCCCAGCCGGTCTCCGGACCTCAATCCAATCGAAAATTTATGGAGGGAGCTGAAGGTCTGATTTGCCAAGTGACAGCCCACCAACCTTAAAGATTTAGGACCTGCAAAGAAGAGTGGGCCAAAATTCCCCCTGATATGTAAGCTAACCTTGTGGTTAACTACAACAAACCTCTGTCCGCTGTGCTTGCAAACAAAGGCTTTGCCACCAAGTATTAAGTGATTTTGGCTAGAGGGATCAAATACTTATTTGCTTCAATAAAATACAAATCAATTAAAACATATTCTGTAAAGTTATTTTCTGGATTTTCGTTTTGATATTCTGTCTCTCCATGTTAGAATACATTTACCATTAAAAGTATAGAATGCTGATGTATTTTAGTGGGCAAACCAACAAAATCAGCAAGGGATCAAATACTTTTCACTATATATGCATATATGTATTTCACACCGTTCTTTAAGGTCTTTGGATATGGTATGTAACATTGGTTGGGCTAAAAATGGCCCGGGTGCTGTTCTATGCGTCCTCTATGCAACCCTAAAAATAGCGCAACAATGAAACGTGAAGTTTTCTCACGTTTAATAATGGTATGCTCATAATGCTATGTTCATTCATATTTAGATCAACTGCACACTGATTGGTTGGTTTACAACACGCAAAGCTGCAGAACAAAAATCTAACATGGCTAACAGCACTTACTGAAATCATGGAGACAATAGGTGTTGAACCTTACAAGTGCATCACAGAAATTAGAATGTCATGAAAAATTGTAATAAGTTTTGTCATTCAGTTCAAAAAGTCAGACCCATATCTGGTATAGATTTATTACATATAAAGTCAAAAATGTCAATTCGTGAAATGTTGATGATTATGGACTACAGACTATTAAACCCAAAATTAAGTGTCTCAGAAAATTGGAGTATTGTGAAAAAGTCATAGTGTAACAGCCTGACTAGCTAATAAAGGGAAAGCACCTTTAAAGGTGTCTTTAAATGGTCTCTCAGTGTGGATCAGTTTGTTGCACAATCATGGAGAAGACTGCTGACTTGACAGATGTCCAGAAGGCAGTCATTGACACCTTCCACAAGGAGGATAAGCCGCAAAAGGTAATTGCTAAAGAGGTTGGTTGTTCATAGAGTTCAATATCCAAACATATTCATAGAACCTTGAGTGGAAGGAAATGTGGGGGAGGAAAAGGTGCACCAGTAAAAGGGGAGACCGCAGCCTTAAGAGGATTGTAAAACACAATCCATTCAATAATCTGGGGGAGCTTCACAAGGAGTGTAATGAGGCTGGAGTCGCGGCATCAAGAGCTACTACGCACAGACTAATCCAGACATGGGATACAAATGTCCTATTCCTCGTGTCAAGTCACTTATGAACAACAGACAATGTCAAAAGTGTTTTACCTTGGCTGCGGAGAAAAAGAGGGGCCACATGTACAAAGGCTTGGGTTGAATACATGCTAACCCATTGCATAGAGAAAAAACTCTGCATACGCAGGATTCCACATATATTCATCAAGAAACGAAATTTTACTGAAAATGAACCGGAGGTGCAACTATCAGTGGTAGAAATAAGAAAAAATATTTTATTTGTAACTTTGTTCTCTGGAATTAAGAACAAAAGAGAAAAAAGAGTGGGAGAGCTTGTCTGATGATGCCAACACGATGTGGTCTGAGTCGCACCGTAAATGAACTTAAAAAGAAATGGTCCGATAAAAAGGTGAAAGTTAAGGGGAGAACTGCCGTGCACCAACAAAGTGTCGGCAGAAGTGTTGGTGCAGGGACCGATGAACTTACACCCTTTGATCAGAGAGTTGCCTCTAATGTAGGAGACATATGAATCTCTGGACTTGTATCCGTTCTTTAACTTTGATACATACATCTTACCAGCCAGCATTTAATTTAAAAAATGCATTCAATGCAGCTTGCCAAAAATACACCAGAAATTGCACGTATCCATTGCATTTATTGCAAATGCATGTACCCATTAATAAGAAACAGACTCAGATTACTGTAAACATGTGCCTGTGTTTATTTGGACTAAGGGCCCACCGGAACAACAGCAGGAATGTTCACTGGCACACACTCAGAGTCCGTTTCACCCGAGCAGCCAGAGCCTATTCAGTCCAGCGTCTCCGGTGTTTCTAATGCTCCTCCCAGTACAGAAGCCCGTCCATCTGGCCACGTCTTGACACATGCTGTTCTGAAGTCACAACAGCAAATCATTAGGGCCATTGGAGAAATTAACGGTGACTTGAAAAATGGCACTAACACACTCACAGACATAAGCCATTCATTAAAGGAATTGGTCAAAAAATTAATTTAGTCTTTTTTTTCTTTTTTTATGTTATGCCATTTTATATTGTCGCAAATACATGTTGACGGGCCTAAATGTCTTGTTGATTAGGCTGCACATATACTGGTCCTGGGTCAGGGTCATCAGGCAGTGCCCTCACCTCACCAAGTGGTGGTATGTTGACATTTCAGCTGCCCAATCATCCACTTCACAACTGACCGGGTGCAAGAATGACATCGTTGTACCCGTGCTCTAGGGTCAGTTTTTGGGTTGATGAGGGGGGTTAACAGCCATGTTAACCTTTTGTGGATAACCACTGTGGGCATTTGAATAATCACAAAAATTAAACTTTTTGTTTGAACCATACATTTAAATATATGACTTACCAAGAAGCCACCCATCGCACACACTGCCATCTCGGAGTCTCATCCCAACCATGCTGTATTGAATAAGGATATATTAATCATGGGTTGTCCCAGGCCACTTTGCCACAATATTCCTTAGACACATATGTGCATCACATATTATTTGCACATCTATTGATCGAAAATTTCCTATTCACATATGTCAATTCTTCTTCTGATGGCGCCTGTATAGCAATATGTGTGCAGTCGATCGCTCCGATTACATTAGGAAAACCGGCTATCGCTGCAAATTACGCTTTAAAGTTAGGCTGGTTAACCGCATTGTATGGGAACATTATATACCTAGTAGACAAGTGTAGGATCCCATCCCATACAGCTGGTATTGCACGGCTTAAGGACAAGTGGCTTATTCCTGAGCAGTCTGCTAGTTCTCTTTGGAAAGAACCCCTTGCCAGGAAAGCAAGTGTAGTAAGCACCTGTAAAGAAATGGGTATGGTGTGGTTCCTCACTGTCGCTCTCTACAAATTCTGACCCAACTCAGCACAGAGCTCCAAGAGTATTGCCCTTGGAAATCTGAAACGTCTGATAAACCACTCATCTTCGTGGGCCAGAAAACCATTGGGCTCCCTAAAATCTCGTTCTCTCCGGATTCGTCCATAGATGTCCTCTAATAAAGCCAATCCTGCCATTGACAGACAGGTTGTATCAATTTGCACATGCTTTATATATGTTCTTACTTAATTTGATAATTCATAGAATAGTTTAAAAATACTTGTGTGATAATAATGTTAACCAATTTATCAATTACAAATTATAAATAATTTCTGACAGGTGGTGGTGTGATAGAACAATTTGTAATGTAATGTTTGCCACTTCAATTCATTGCCTCTATGAATTGCCTAAGGCATGAAGTTGGCATGAAAGGACTGCACATTCTCACATCAATTTCACTGTTAGTGCATCTGAACGTGAAAGCTGCCGTACATCACATTTTTGTGCGATCGCAGTGTTAATACATGACTCCCCAGGACTGTTACTCAGTGGTCCAAAGTCCTTTTTCACATGAAAGAATATTTTGCATATCATTTCAAAATCAAGGTCAAAGAGTCTGGAGAAGGAGTGTAGAGGTACAGAATCCATGTTGCTTGAAGTCCAGTGTGAAGTTTCCTCAGTCTGTGATGATTTGGACTGCCATGTCATCTGCTAGTGTTGGTCAGCTGTGTTTTCTTGAGTCCACAGTCAACGCAGCCACCTACCAGAAACTTTTACAGCACTTCATGTTTCCTTCTGCTGATAAGCTTTTTTGACATGATAATTTTATTTTCCAGAAGGACTTGGCACCTGCCCACACAGCCAAATGCACCAAAATGTGGTTCAATAACCATGGTGTTGCTGTGCTTGATTGGTCTGCAAACTAGCCTGACCTGCACCTTAAAGAGGATCTATGTGCTAATGTCAAGAGAAAGATGGGAGACACCATACCCAACAATGCAGATGAGCTAAAGGCTTCTATCAAAGCAACCTGAGCTTCCATTACACCTGAGCAGTGACACAGGTTGATTGCGTCTATGCCATGCCGCATTGATAGGAAAATTGTGCAAAAGGAGCCCCAACCAAGTATTCAGTGAAGAAAAGTTAATATACTTTTCAGAAGACTGACATTTCTGTTTGAAATATTCTTAAAGTTTTTGAAAATCACGAATTAAAGGCATGAAATATTTAACTCCATGTGAAATGACTATATATGGGTTTGACTTTTTTAACTGAATGACAAAAAATATTGGCTTTTTTCATAATATTCAATTTTTTTTTGATGTACCTCTGTACGTGTTTGAGCCTTCATCAGAGGACGAATTGAAGGTATCAACCAGCAACCAGTTACCCATAGATTGGAAATGACTACTTCAGAGTGGTAAGTCTTTTCATTTCGAATTTACTTGAATTTACAGCAGTTTGTAGGCTACGGCTGTGGTGAAATGAGTACCACTCGCATCAGCCCTAAAGTTTCTACTTGCGTCTGTCACCAGGACTAATGCTGGTCTCTATTCGATTTTTGGGGAGGGACAAAGGTACAGACCAGAGCCTGAAAAAAGTTGAGCCACAAAGGTGGCTTTCCGGAAACTGACCGTTTTACAGCGGCATTTTCTAATTGGGAGATTTGCATAGGAAAGAAGTGTCACTGGAATTTTGAGGTTCACTGTATGTCCATGTTACCCACAAACTGTCATTATTCAACCATGACAAGGTAAGCTAGGATTTACATTCTATGACCCCTTTAAAGTACGACTTTATCATGCAACCAATTTATCATACAGTTTTACATCATGATTGTCTGCTATTCCATTTGTTTGTCCCTTTTTTCATTTATGTATGCTTGCTTTTGTCTTGTTTTCCCATCTGATATTTCTTTTAGTGCATGGACCCCTAACTTAAAGCCTTGGACAGGGCTAACACACAACTCACACAGCCTAAGCCTATTGGGCTCATCAATAGGACTGTACACACTGTACACAGTTTTACACCTCAAGGGTTCTAGGGTAAGTTATAGACACAGATACACAAGGGTTCCCAGTCTGACTGAATGAGGAGGCAATAATGTAATATGGCAATAATGATCTGTAACTGTATGTGTGTTTATGTGTATACTGATGGCAGGTCGTGTGGGGCTGTGGAAAGACATCTTCACTGTGTCAATGAATGACAAGTTTGATGCTGTTTATAGACAGAAGATGGGCAAGTCCGATCTGACCTTTGACTTCGGCCTGTGAAGACGTACAGAACCCTTCATCCGTATTGAGACTACATATTCCACAGTCCTCTGCCTCTGTATTCCTCACCCACCTATCAATTATCAATCAATCAGAATCAACACTGATTAATCTATCAAAGGTGCCTCTTACACACAGCTACTATTTACAACCCTTCTTCCAACAGGTAATCAATCACAAAATTTTATTGATCATTATCACCTAAATCTACAAAACACTCATTTCATAATTCACCTGTTAACGTTGTCAGTCAAAATTACAATTAATTGTTATCAGCTGATTTCTTTGATTATCAGTGAAAACTTACAGTAGTCAATGGGCCAAAGCTTTTCCCAGCTTTTATCCAGCCATCCTAGTGCACTGCAAGTGTTAAATATCACGAAAAGGAAATGTAAGGAATTGTAATGTGGCCTAGCCAATAGAGATTGCAAAGTTACGTTACTGTAAATTGACGATACATCACGCCATGTTGCCATAGTTCTATATACTGTAGACCAAATGAGATATTTAAAGATGGCATTCTCCATTAATTTCTATAGAAAGCAGTCACTTGAGGCAAGCAAGAGCGCAAATTGGACTGAGCCTAACATGACAAATATTGATGCTTGGATAGACCCATTTGGAGTCACTATACTGATGCAGGGGAGCACCTTCTCCATAGTTCTTTTACACCTAGGGTTGTACGTTCATAGATTTGATGAGCGGCTTTCGTATTCTTACACATTTGCACATAGTCATACAGCAGGGAATTTACTTTAAATAACTTGTATGTCCATAAATAATGTTTTCTTGGATATAACAAGAAACAGGACATTGGCCAGAGTTTTTTTTTGCCCGAAACCCGCTCATCAAAAACTATGGGAGACCCAATGCTTCAAAATACAATGTAATATTTCTGAGTTTTCTATGGAAGAGCTGAACATATTCACGTGGTAATCAGTATGCAAAACTAGGCAAATAAAACAATGGAAAGGCTGCCTTGTGGTGTCAGTATAGTGACGCCAAAGGAGTTACCCAAGCATCAATGTTCAAAGCGTTGTGATGAGACTGGGTTGGTGAGCTAAGGCATTGTTAGTAGAATTAGATACCTGTCAGAAGGGGGTAAAAAATCTAAAATCAATGCTATTAGTACTGTAGAGTATTTCTTTTCTTTTTTATATATAGGCCTATTGTCTATGGAACATAAATTCCTGATACAACTCACCACATATACGTTGTTCTTTTTGCTTTGTGTTTTGTCAGAAATTGTCAAATTAAATATCTGGCCCTGTCATTGGACTAGCTTGGCAAAGCAAGCAAAGTTAAATAGGCCTATATATGTTATTGTTATGATGATGATGTGTGTTGCTTACTGTTGGGTATGATTAATACCCCAATTGCAGTGTTAACTGCCAAAACATTGCATAACAATATTGTGGTCATCAGACAAGATTTATTCATCTTCATCTTTGCCCCAGGAGAGTATGTCAACAATCTATAATGATGCCTTAACATGCCACAAGATCACTAATTATATTAGACTATCATTATGTTTGTCATGCCATGAACATGATAACATTAATTACAAAATTGTTCAATCTGCTTTAAAATAACAGAAATAAACTCAATAAACAACCATCATGTATGTCTGCAACCATTTTTAAAACTGGCTACAGCAGGGCAGGCACCTAAAGATTATCAAGCCCCCTTCTCCATGTGCTCATTCAGCTCAGGTAAATCAGCCATCAGCTGATGTTCCCTTTTGTGCTTGTCCCCTGATTGCAAGCACATGAAGAGGCAACTTTTCTTGACATCAACAAAGAATGGGGTGCTACGTTACCGATTTCATATTTGGTTTCGAACTTCAAAAGTCTGGAAAGTTTCTTCTATAAAAAAGATAGTAGTTAGACCAAGGTTAAAGAATCTCAGAAAAATGATTGGGGGCGATAGTTTTGGATATGTTGACTGGAGTTAATAGAATAAAACGCCCTAAAGAGATGGCTGTCTAATTGGAAATGCAATACTACCTACGTTCACCACGGCAGCTTCCTCAAGCCAAGGAGCGAGGGTCTGACAGCAAGAGTCAGAAAACCTGTTGCAGAATAGGGTGCAAGTCGGATTAAGATGCAGTTACATGATGTGAACTCATCAATCAATGCGCTGTATAGCAATCATTTTACTTTGTTTTTAGTAATATAAGCCTATTCTGCACACGGCTCACCACATATTCCCTTTTGTTCTCGTGCCATGTTCATACCCTTGAACACAGTTCCAGGAACTTTTCTTAACTTAAACAAATAAATGGGATGCTAGTTTACCCATTTCGGCTTGTTTGCAAACTCAGCAAGAATCAGGAAAATGTGTTCAATGACTAAGCTAGTAGTATAAGCCAGGTACTACGATAGAACAAAAATATTGGCGTAGATAGTTTTAGATTTGTTGGGTTTTTTAGCGTTAATGGAATAAATTCGACCGGACGAACCAGGCATCCAATCGGAACTGCAAAGCTACCAACATACACCAGGGACATTGACTGAAGCTGAGAGGTGAGGACTAAGGGTTTCAACATGTTCAACTTGACATCTTTTCTGGGCTGATCAATACTGATCTAGGGGCTGCCATTGACTCCCATTGCACCATGATAATACTAAATATACCTGCAAGCAGGAATGAGGTGGCCAAGAAGGTCAAACATACAGGAAAACATTTTGGACACTGAACTCGTCCATGGAATCAAACGGTACCTAATTTTGAAAATCGGTCATACGGTTTGAAAGCTACCTGTGTAAACAGAAGTCTGTCTTTGGCCTGTTGGTGGCACTAGAGTGGTCCAATGTGAGATGTGAAACTTGATGTAAATAAAGAAGGGACTGTCCTTAATGAATGTGCCTAATTTCACAACTTTTAACCATACGGTTCTAGGGGCTGCCTTAGACTCTCATGGGAGAAGATTAATAATAAATTAGCTGCAAGCAGCAATGAGGTGGCCAAGCAGGTCAAACATCCAAGAAAATATTGTAAACATCCTTAGCAGAGGCTACTGAGTGGATGTAGCAGGTTTAGTGTGAATACATGAAAGATTTGCTGAGATACAAGCCAACTTCCGGTTTGGCAGCTCTGCGGCCGAATTTGATTGGCTGTACCGGGCAAATAGTTTTGAAAATTCAAAATCCATGTGATAAAATTTGTGAGGTTTGGTCTGATGATATTGTTTGCCATATTTGGTGAAAATCAAGCAATCAATTCAAAATTGCGGCCGTATTGAATTGGCTGGTGTGAAAAGTTGTCATGTGTCACAAAAGGGATGTGTCAAGACATCATGACACGCAGGAAAAACTTTATTAGATTACTTAATGATTTATCTTCCTTAGGCTATTAATATTTTTAGACTGGTTAAGGGATTCCTGGGCATAAAATATATAAATGTATCGTCCTCATTGTTATCCATCTTTTGCCTAAGCGGAGCCAGAGAGGACGCCATGAGATCCCCTACGGTGTTAAATTTACTACTTCAAACTGAAAAAGGCGGCGATATTTTGAGTGAAAAACAGTTTCTTTGTGTGTGTTGTCTATCTAGTCAATTAAAATTAAAAACTTTTTTTTTGTTAGCAAATACTTCGCTTGTAAGGTTTTTGAGCTAAAAGTAGAGCTACACGTTCAGGCTACAGGGAAAATATAGTTATATAGAGACCTTGATACGAATATTAAAGAAACATAGTATGAATGATGGAAATACAGACTGCACTTGGGATGCTTAGTGTTGGGCAGTGTTTTTTCATCTCTGTCTTAATTTATTCATCATTCACCACCTGACTTTTTTAGACATTATCCTGTGTGTGTGAGTGTACTTTTAAGTTGTACACCCATAATACTTTTTTTCACAAATGGGGGGTATTCCACAAATCAGGTTATGTAGCATTAACATGTAAGTTAACCCACCAGCTGCTACGAGAGATGGAGTCACCAATCACTGAAGTCTGAGGAGTGCCATCACTCTCACCGTGGTGCAGAGGTGAAGGGTTAGGGATGTAGCCATTTAGGCTTTAAAAAAACTAGTCGGAATGAGTGGAGGAGTGTTTGAAGATGTTGAATTTAAGAATTAAAGGAACAATTGTTAATTGTACATCTATATTTGACACCAAGGCAAGTGATAATGTACACAGTCAAGTGTCCAAGCTGAGTCTAATCATTCACAAAACGCTGTTTCGTTCATTTCGGGTCTGCCACCCATGCCGTGCAGTGATTACCATGCTACTGCACGATACGGATATTTTTCAGATGTGAAAGAACAAGGAGACAACAGAGAGTGGACCATTCCACTGACGAGAGACATTTTTGCCTTCTAAAAAACAAGCTAGGCCTTTTTCACTGTCGATGTCACACAATGATGTTCCTTTACAGAAGAAGCCATATTAGTTGTGCAATCATTGTGAGGTGTGATCATGGTCAAGTTGCTGGTGATGCAAGAGTCAAGGGACACAGCTGTGTGATTCTTTTGAATGTACAAGGCCTATCCTGCTTAAGAAGTGATTGGTAATGTCAGGGTTTTGTCACTGAGGCCACACCACCAATTGGTATCAATTCAAAGCCTCTAGAATGAGTCTTGAAGCACATGTTGCTTTCCGAACTAATGTAATGGCTAATGTAAAGAAGGAGCTAACGGGTGAGCAATAGGCCTGAACTAAGGTCCTTTTTGATGCTGGTTGGAGTAATTGCTGCATAGCCAAGGACTTGAGATGCAGTCCAAGCATTGTAAAGTACACTTTAGACTGAGATGATGCCACCAATTCACACAAGAACCGAAAGAGGAGAGGTAGAAAAAAAAGAAACGTTTAGACAGACAAGTGAAGCATCTCAAAATTCTCAGTCTTAAGGACCGAAGAAAGACCTCACGAGAACTGTGTGAGGTACGAGATCAACACCACCATCACTGATGGTGTCTTCAAGAACTGTGCGGAGAAGGAAACTGAGAGAGGAAGGACTTGTTGGCAGAATATAAACAAAAAAACTATTACTGAGAGAGAGAGATAGAGTGAAACACCTAAAATTTGCAAAAGAACAAAAATGGACGAAGGAAGGTTGATGTAAAGTGTTGTGGACTGATAAGTCCCAGTTTGAACAGTTTGGCAACAAGTGAAGAGTGCATGTTAGAATTAAAGTTAGTGTCTTGTCAACGGTTAAACATGAAGGGTTAGTATTTTGGTGTGGTGTGCCATTTCAGCCTGAGGAACTGGTGAATTGATGGATGAGGAAGTATACTACAACATTCTGGTGAGGCACAGAGTAGCATCTGGGAGTCATCTTATTGGGCCTGGATTCATTTTCCAAGAGGGCGAGGATGGGGTGCATAGTGGCAGGGCGGTTACAGCCCTTTTCTAAGGGGATCATGGATTCACTTCTGGGAACCAAATCCAAGGCTGATGTTAAGAAGCATGCCTCTGCCTCGCACCACGGTCACCACTAAACCCCAACCCAGGTAATGTTTGAGAGGAGGGAATCCACTGCTGCGTTTAATCTGCTGATGCTAGCCAGCAGAGAGAACAGGTTTTGAGCTGCAAACCTATTGAAAAAATTGTAATTGCAGTGATACTTGATGTTAACCGATTTATTGCATCAACAAGACTTAGGATGCATGTTCTTTGTGGGTATACTTTTAGATGTGTCTTGTACAATTACGGTGCTGAATTCTTCCCCGGTAAAAATATCATAACCAGACTGTTTGGCTACATTTAAGACTGGATGCTCACTGAGTTAACCCAACAAGCAGCAGTGGTCTTCAGGAGGTCAACATCAAACCACTCAAGTTTCGTCTGGACAGGGACAGAGTAAGACAGAATGTAGAGGACAGAGTCAGGGCCATGATCTGCTTTTACAATGCCTACAGCACAAACTGGGCTAGACCTATTCGGTGCTGGCTGGAAGGTAAGATACCCTTTTTTTTTAAATAGACCTATTCAGAAATGGTTAGACTCCCATTATTGTGTGCGTATGTGTGCGCGTCTGTCTATCTATACAGTGGGGCAAAAAACATTTAGTCAGCCACCAATTGTGCAAGTTCTCCCACTTAAAGATGAGAGACCTGTAATTTTCATCATAGGTACACATCAACTATAAGACAAGATGAGAAATCCAGAAAATCAACAAAGGTTAATCTCAATACTTTGTTACATACCCTTTGTTGGCAATGACAGGTCAAACATTTTCTATAAGTATCCACAAGGTTTTTACACACTGCTGCTGGTAGTTTGGCCAATTCCTCCATTCAGATCTCTTCTAGAGCACTAATGTTTTGGGGCTGTCGCTGGGCAACACAAATTTTCAGCTCCCTCCAAAGATTTTATATGGGTTGAGATCCAGAGACTGGCTAGGCCACTCCAGGACCTTGAAATGCTTCTTACGAAGCCACTCCGTCACCCAGGTGGTGTATTTGAGATCATTGTCATGCTGAAAGACCCAGCCACATTTAATTGTTAATGCCCTTGCTGATGGAAGGAGGTTTCACTTAAAATCTCACGATCCATGGCCCCATTCATTCTTTCCTTTCCTCAGAGAGGAGACCCACCACTCGCTGTTCCACAACCATCTACAGCATGCGATACTCTACATATCCAGTCTTTAGATAAATCATTAGATTTAGACAAAGCCAGAATTCATCTTTCTATCCAGAACATTTTTACAGAAGATTAACATACGATTAAGACGCAATAAGATGTGTAGTTGTCAATTTAGTAGGACATTATTCAAAGTAGTTAGTTCCTGCTGTACTAGTATTAAGGATGCTCATCAGACCACACAGCATCTCACATTGATCTTTGTCTTGCCTTGGATTTTTTGATCATATTATGTTTTTTAGGTTCCTGCTAGAACTGCCCAATAAATATTACAGTGAAGAAAAGGTATCAAACAAACTGGAGTGTACTCTTCACAAAAAGAGCAACAGCCAGATTGATGTTTCCCCATGTGGCCATGGTAATTTGAGGTATTGAATCTGTAATGATTCTGATTATAAATGTATTGAAACAGAAGTCACGATGTCACGACTTGCACCTATTAAGTCTATTCAGTCATCTACCTTGTAGTACATTTCAGTGTAATCCTGGGCAGATGAGTAGAATGAAAATGACTTACATTTGGAATGGTTCAGCATGCTTTTTTTCTGTGCATCAGAGTTCAAGTTCAAGTTGTGCTTTATTGTCATTCCGCTACATGCAGGTGCATACAGTGGAATGAAATGTCGTGCCTCACAGAGCCATGGTGCTACATAAGTACAGACATTCAACAGTACAGCCAAACAACAAACAATTTAAAATAAATATAACAATTTTCCTATACATAAACTAAACAGGATACATAGCCCGCCCCCTCTGGATTTACCGGTGACTTTAGTGCTCCTGTTGGCATGGAATGCATATAGCCCTTCAATGCTAAAAGCGCTGTCTGGGATTGATGGGTTTAACAATGTTTCTGTCAGAAGGATGGCACAACAGTTCCTCATCTCTCGTTTGGTTAAATCCAACTGGAGATTGTCCATTTTATTCTCCAGGGAGCTAACATTTGAGAAGAAGATGGATGGAACTGGTGTTTTGTAAGGGTTTGATTTTAGCTTTGCTGTTAGCCCTCCTGGACAGCCCCGCTTACGTCTACGATCACATCTCCTTCTAGCAGATGTGGCCACTTTGGCCACATCTGTCGGTCACCATTTCCTGGAAAATCTTGCTCTTTGTAGGCTGCTGTATCCCACTGGCATAACAGCCCAGTTGTATGTAAACAATCCAATGTGGTGTTGTTCACAAATCCATAACTGCTTGAAAAACCCAAATCCAGCAACTGCCATCAGTTGTACACAAAAACATGCTGATTGCTGACTGAATTTACTTTAACTGGTAGCTGATAGGTTAATATCTTATTTTGATAAAAATAAGCTATCGACTAAACTAAAACTGTCAAAGCTAGCTGCAGCCACACCGAGCGCCTCCATGGCAACTCAAGAGTGCAAGGTGTCACTCACTGTCAAATCAACTCATCACTCAATGTCACTGAGACTTGTTTTTATCCTCAGTCATTGTACCAGATTTGCCAGATAACAATAAAGCTAGTGTAAAAAACTGCTCCACCAGAAATCCATTTAAAGTCTGGGATTGAGACCCGCTACATCAGACTATATCAAATACTTTCAGAAGATTTTCTTGTCTATATGTATGGAATGTACAACAATATCTAACCAAAACAAAGTATTTATAATAAAATAGGTCTAATTATGACCTCATAGCACAATAAAGCAGAAGCAGGATGGCCTTCACCTTGCATTATCCCGCAGATTCATCAAGGTACAGACTAGATAACATTAGTCAACATCAGGTTACCTAACCTGATTAACATAGACGAAATGTAGTCTTTGGCCAATTTGATCTGCGATGCAGATCTGCAGTGTACTCAGAGGGTGCTTCCAGTCGTTCTTTGTGGTGAAAAAGAATGTTGTATATAAACGTGCCCGATTCAAAATACACAAAAAAGAAGCAAATAAGGCAATAGATGCATTTGTTACTACCCTGTATGCCTTAGCAGAGCGCTGCAATTATGGAACACTGCACGACAAGCAAATCAGGGACAGGATAGTGGTTGGGATGGCGGATACACAGCTCTCAGAACATATGCAGATGGAAAAAGACCCTGATCTGGATAAAGCCATTAACATGGCGAGACAATATGAGGAGATCGAAAATATATCAAAACACACGGAGGAGCAATGGTGTAGAGCAGATGGGTGCTAGCTCTGTGGATGGAGTGTTTGATGGTAAAACTCAAGGGAAAAGATACATTCAAAACATAAATTCCAAGCAGCAGTGTCCTGCTAAACGTGATAAATGCCGTTCTTGTGGGAAAAATGGTCACTATCAACATGTGTGCCTCTCAGGGAATGCTGTGCATGGTATTGAAGAAGAGGAGAATGATGGCTTCTTTCTGTGTTTCTGTGGCTCTGTGTCATCTGATACTGATCCTTGGACGGTTGACGTAGAAGTAATGGGCAGGACTATTACATTCAAATTAAACTCTGCTGCAGATGTCATTGTTGTCTTTAATTAAATGTTTTCTAATGCAAGACAGCCTATTCTCCGGAAAGCAGAGAAACCTGTGTGTGGTACAGGACGGAATCCATTGGATGTAACAGGTTTCGTTAACCTGCAGCTAACAAGAGGTGCCAAGCAGACTAAAGAGAAAGTATATGGGGTAAAAAACCCGAGTAGATATCTGCTAGGGAGGCGAACCTTTACAGCTTTTGGTTTACTCATCCGTGTGGACACTATAGAAATTGAGACTATTAAAGCATGCTACCCTAAGCTTTGCTGTGGTCTGGGGACGATACAGAAACTGTATGCCATCAAGTGTAATCCCGCGGTGGTGCCTGTTTCTGTAAAACTTCCCAGGAGGATCCCTCTACCGCCTGGTAATAAAAGTTATAAAGGGCGTCAGCGTATGGAGAGCCTGTGCTCCATCAGCCGTGTTGTGGAGCCAACTGATTAGTGTGTTGGCATGGTGGTCGTTCCCAAAAAGAATGGGAAGTCTGTAAGCATGTGTGTGGACCTGACTGGCCTGAATGAGTATGTTTGTCGTGAAAAGTACATTCTGCCGACAGTGGAGCAAAGCCTCCACAGTAATACCAGCTGGAGCAAAGAAGTTCAGCAAACTGGACATCAACATGGGGTTCTGGCAGATTCCATTCACAGAAGAATCAGTTAAGTACACCACATTTATTATGCCTTTTGGTTGATTCCATTTTAATTGCCTTCCTTTTAATATCGCTTCAGCCCCTGAACACTTCCAGTGCATGATGGCTGAGTTCATTGAGGGCCTGGAAGGTGTAGTCTGCCACATAATGACATACTGGTGTGGGGATAGGACCAGGAAGAGGATGATAATCGACTTATTACTGTACTACGGAGACTGAAGAAGGCTGGCATCACTCTGAATGTGGATGTGGAAAATCCCAGTATTGATGTCAACTTCCTGATTGTGTTTTTCAATGTTAGAAGGTTCAGGCGAACAGAGTGTTCCTTGTGGTTAAGAGTGCTAAGAGAGGGCAGAAGTAGTGGTCACAAGAAACCCTTTGCGCAAGAGATGAAGGTGTACTTTCCCCCAGTATGACCCAGAACAGGTCAGCGTGACTAGAACATGTAGATTGTGCAGACTAATTGATTACTGTTGATGCCAGCCTCAAAAGTACAAAATATGAAGAAACACTTCGCAGAATTCAGACCCCTGGAGGAATAACAGCCTCCCCCAAATTGGGAAGAAAACAGTCTCACGTGTTAGGGCAGGAGCAAGGGCAATGAGTTTGACAGCTTACATCTGGATTTGAGGAAACAATAACTGGAAAAGTGACGCCAATACGGTCTTTATAATTCAAAGCTAGAGGGTTGGCCATTAAATATCAGCTGGACCTTTACGTGAGTCTATTTAATGTCTCCTGAACTTGTATTTACCAGGACAAGCCTCAATAAACAGCAGCTTAATTTTTGAAAACCACCTTGACTCCCTTTTTGAATGAAACACTTCTGAACAATCCATAACAATAATAGACAAATGTGAATTCTCCATGAGTGAGGTGATCTTTTTGGGATGCATCACCTCATCTGAGGGCATTTTCCCTGACCCCAAAAAGACTGTGGCCATCATGGAGATGAAGGAGCCAATGCATGTGGGCGATCAGTTGGGAAAGTTTATTCCCCAGCTGGCAGATGAAGACAGACCTCTCCGTGACCTCCTGTCTAAGAGGAGCTGCTGGGTCTGTGCTGTGGACCAGGCTACGACGTTCACCTCGCTGAAGAAGGCTGACTTTTAGTAGAAAGAAGAAATCACAAAGAGCCTCTCATGCCATCAGTACACTCATAAATACCATGGTAAAAGTTGGGCAGAACTGTTTCTACTCAAGAGCAAAACATCCCTTTGAGCCCTTGACTATTTTTCAAGGTACATTGAGATTGCACAATTATCTCACCAGGTCCGCTGATTTTATTTTTCATCTTAAATAGATTTTTGCTAAGCACGGCATTCTGATGTCGGATAACGGACCACAATTTTATGGACAAACATTTGCTTCCTTTGCAGCCTTGTTTAGATTCAAATATGTCACAAGCAGCCTCAGGTTTCCACAGAGGAATGGTGAAGCAGAGCGGGGCAGTCCAGGCTGTTAAAAACCTCCAGAAAAAAGCATCTTACCCCTTGTTCGAGGAGTGGCTCTTTTTCAGAGTTACGTCTCACCACTCCCGAGGGGAAGATCCACCAGGTAGGACCTTGGAGATGCGCGTTTCCGAAGCACTGTTCCAGGTGTTCTTGAGTCTGTTACCCATACATGCTCTCCAGATGGGGGAAGTTGTGGACTGATGGTTAGGGAGTCGGGCTTGTAACCTGAAAGTTGCTGGTTGATTCTCGCACCAGCAGGAATTGAAGGTGGGGATTGTGAACAAATGGCACTCTCTCTGCCTTCGATACCATAACTGAGGTGCCCTTGAGCAAGGCACCGAACCCCCAATTGCTTCCTGGGCGCAGGAGCAATAGCTGCCCACTGCTCCGTGTTCACTACTCACTGCTGTGTGTGCACTTGGATGGGTTAAATGCAGAGAGTCAATTTCAAGTATGGGTCACCATACTTGACAATGCGTTACTTCACTTTAGGTGACAGGACACTGAGAGCTTTGACCTGATGATGCCCATTAGGAGCTGGGCTGTGCCCACACTGCTGGCAGTGGCACAAATCCATGATCTTGCTTACTCCACAGCAAATGTACAGTTGCGCTCCTGACCGCCATCACCTGATACCAATAATGTCCACAAACAACAGAGGGTCTCAGACATAGCAGATGTCCAAGCCAACTCCTGAGCAGGTTCTTCTGACACCTTACCTAAATACAAAAGTTACCCATTGTAAATCAGACTTACCCCAGTTTGCATGGCTCCCACTCCACCTGCTTCATTGTTTGGACCTAAATAAAATAGAGAGTTTTTAAGTTTCAAATTGTTGTTAGGTATACAATTCTTTTTCAGTATCATTACATTATTTTTTTTTAAACTATTGGAAATTTCCAGTTGGAATTTTCTGTAACCTGGGTCTTTCCAGACGATTTTAGAGATAGATTTTATTTCCTTTTCCACTGTGAGAACCAACCATAAAAAGCTGGAAGTGCCTCATAAATAGGTCTTAATTTTTTACCCTTTGTTTGGGCTTGAACTTAACACCCAGCTCTCATTAATTGTTGTGAAAATACTTTCTAATTTATAAGAATGAGTTGGGATTGACAGGGTGCATGGTGGTGGTTCGGTTAGAGCCCTTGCCTCCCAGGAAGGAGATCTTGGGTTCGATTCTTGGGCTGAATCCAACATCACATGATCTCTCTGGGTGGAGTCTGCATGTTACCGTGGGTTCTCTCCGGGCACTCCGGCTTCCTCCCACCGTCCAAAGACATGCATGTGATAGGTTAATTGGTATATTGAGAAATTGCCCCTAGAGAGTGGATGTGTGAGTGAATGGTTGTCTGTGTCTCTGTGTTGGCCCTGCGACTTGCTGGCCCCAGTCCAGGGTGTACCCTGCCTATGGCCCGAAGCTACTGGGTTAGGCTCCAGTCACCCGTGACCCCTCAATGGGAAGAAGCGGCACTGCAATCCCTCCCAGGGATTAGCGGTAGATAATGGATGGATGGATGGAGTTGGGCTTCCATCAAATTAAGTGAAAGATCAATTAAAATCCAAGTCAGTGAGCACATAAAAATTAGGTTCCAGAAACTGTCTTTGTTAACAGAGGCACTTCAGAAATGTGCCACTGAAGTCAAATTCTTACAGCTGAAAAGTGCTTTATAAGTTGTGTAACCAAAAATGGTCTATCCCTAAACCTAAGGAAGGAGTTGAGTGATGATAGCTAAGGGGGGGAACTGCGAAGTGTCTGAGGGGGATTATTCCACTCACTTAATTACATCAAAGCATACACTTCCTGTTGTATTTCAATCAAATAAATATTCCTTAAATCAATGACATATATTGATGGGTTTTTATCAAATTAATAAAAAAACAACCATACTTATCGAAAGGAAGAAAAAAATAAAAAATAGAGTGGTAATTCAAAAAAGAGTTATCAAATTTGAGGCTCGATCATGAAAACAGGTCAGGGCTGTTTACGGCAGATGACATACACATATTCCTCTGTCAGCTAAATCTGAGCACAACGCTGATTGAACCATCTGAAGCAGCTGTCAGAGCCAACCTGAGATTCTAGATAAACATTAAGACACATTTGCGGAATGATGATTAGAAAAGATCAAACACTAATAATGGCAAAAACCAGCACTGTCACCTATTGTAACAGTACTCTTATATACGATGAAATGCTTCATTTTAAATGTGTCTACTAGTAAAAACGTATTGTATTCAATACCAGTTCACAATCTATTACCAAGTCAGTGTTGTCATCCAGATTGTCCACATCCTGACAGGTGTGATTTTATAGTCTCAAGATACGGATGTAAAAGGGGATTCTGGCAGGCATTAAAACAATGTTGCCAAAATCCTACTCCCCTTCTAACTTGTACATTTTTTTGCAACTATTTCAAAAGCTTTTTATGGCACTTCTGAGAGGGAATGAGGAGCCACCAAAATAATTTTGGGGTGCTTACAAAATAGCCCACTGTAATGCAAACAAGGTGAAAATAAAAGAATGTTTAGTTGTATTAAACATAGATAAACACAGTTCTATTTGAGCATGTACATCGTAGGGATCTAGAAGGTAGAAGAAAATACATTTCCCATGTGCTTATGCTCATCACAATAGCCATTTGCAAATCAGCCAACTCCAGAATTACTGGCATCACATTGGCAAATATGAGTGAAAGAAAAGTTTACTCAGCAAGAGTTATGCATTTACCCCTCCTTGAACCACCACGTTAATGTGGCAGAGGGGTTTGAGTGCTTGGATGATCCTAAGAGCTATGTTGTCAGGGGCAATAAGCCCCTGGTAGGGTCTCTCAATTCAATTCAATTTATTTTTGTAACGCCCAAAATCACAACAACAGTTGCCTCGAAGGGCGAACTGGTTCTAGGTGACTAGCCAGACTAAGCATGGTTCACCAAACCCCTATGATGACAAGACCAAAGAGATTTGCTACATCACCTGGAGTGGCGTTACCAGGGCCCCACCCTGTAGCCAGGCCTGGAGTGAGTGCTCACAGGCGAGCGCCTGGTGGCAGGGTCTTTGGCCATGGGACCCGGCCGGGTATAGCCCAAAAAGGCAACGTGGGTCTTCATCTCGCACCTCCAGGAGAGTTTCTCACAGATCCCAAGGGGGACTGGGGACATTGAGTCTGAGTGGACCATGTTCTCGGCTACTGTTGTCGGTGCGGCGACCCGGAGCTGCGGTTGTAAAGTCTCTGGTGCCTATCGCAGCGGCAATCCCCAAACCCGGTGGTGGACACCGAAAGTAAGGGATTCTGTCAAACTGAAGAAGGAGCCTGGTTGGCTTGTGGGACTCCTGAGACAGTTGACGGGTATCGGCAGGCCAAGCATGCCGCGGCTTGGATTGTCGTGGAGGCAAAAACTCTGGGAGGAATTCGGGGATGCCATGGAGAAGGACTACCGGACAGCCTCAAGGAAATTCTGGCAAATTGTTCGCTGACTCAGGGGGAGAAGCGGTGCTTCACCAACACCGTTTACGGTGTGCTGCTGACCTCAACTGGGGACGTTGTTGCGCGGTGGAAAAAATACTTTGAAGATCTCCTCAATCCTGCTGTCACATCTTCCGAGGAGGAAGCAGAGGTTGGGGACCCGGAGGCGCAGTCATCGATCACTCAGGCGGAAGTCACCGAGGTGGTCTGTGGGCTACTCGGTGGCAAAGCCCTGGGGGTAGATGAGATCCGACTTGAGTATCTTAAGTCTCTGGATGTTGTGGGGCTGTCGTGGCTGACACGTCTCTTAAACATTATCTACATCGAATGAATGACGGACGAATAACGAATGAGCCATTACCAAGCTCTGTGGAAGCTTCATAATGACCCTTTATTAGTCAGGTGTGCTGGAGCAGGGAAACATCTAAAACCTTCAGGACAGCGGCCCTCAAGGACCAGGATTGGAGACCCCTGCTCTATACAAATAAAATATACGAGAGTCTGGTAAGGACCAGGCTAAGGCTATGGACCCAACCAAGTCTATTTGGGAGAGGAGAGCTCCCTTGCACCACCCATGCAGAACCAGAGGTGTCAGAATGTGGAACGTGTGTAGCCTACTTTAAGAGAAGTTCATCAAGGAACTCCCACAATGAACTCTCCCTTTTCTCCCGATTTCCCACCCCGGCCCTGTGCAGACATAAGCCTACCTTATCAGTTATGTTGAACATAACATTGCAACGTATTTCACAATGAATTTTAGAAAAAGTATGTTAAAAATGCATACAAATAGCCTTAGAATGCAACTCTACACATTGCAATATACTAGTAAGGCAGTTTGCATTAACGTGTAGGGGAGTGGAATTCTGGGAGAGAGATTTCGGCCTAACACTAGTGGTGCCGCTTGGCGGCTGACTTGAAGTGGTGTATGCTGGTTCCAATTTTTGGCAGGCTGAAATACAATTATTGAAGAAACTAATTTAACCCTTGTATTCTCGTCGGGGGTCAGAATGACCCAAAACTATATTCAATGCACACACACCCACAATTAAACATTTAGATGGTATGTGCTTGATTCAACTAAAACCATACAAAAAACTATCACAAAATCTTTCTGATTCATGTGCAGCATGGCTGCACATTTCAGTGCCCAAAAGGGTACAGGGTACACATTTTATTAACCTGCTTTATTTCAGGGTTGAAGGTGGGACTTTTTTGACCCTCAGGATAGGGGTATTTAAGTCCACCTTTCCACCGACAGACAGACTAAGCTTAGTTCGGTTCTGGTTGTATTATCAAACTGCAGATTGGAGAGAGCTTAACGCTGCCCAAAACATAAAATGACCAATTTCTGTGCACTGGTACGTGTAAAAAAAACAACCTATTAATTAGCGACCATGCAGTTCATTAGCAATAAAGTAGGCTAGAATTTAAAAAATGTTAGCCTGACAGTCCATTTAAAGGGTCAAAATAAATGTGTACACCTGCTTTAAAATGGAAGAGATTAGGCATCTTTGCAAATTATTTATGATCAAAATAAACTTACCAAGTAACACCAAAAGGTTTATCATAATGAGGTGGCTTTTGTAATTGATTATTTGTCTAAATTAAAAATAATACGTAAACCAAATAATGTACTGATGAAAATGTTCAACATAAATTCTGAAAAATTCACATTATTTCTATGCGTTAAAAACACGATTCTTATACATACATATGTATGTTTATTAATTAGATTTATTTAAAGAACATATTTTATCGTCGTATTCGACTACGTAAAGGATACCTCATATCCGGACATTCCATCCGGTGACAGATAGAGAACACGTGAAAGATGAAGCAGGGACTAACGAAGACAAACACTCTCCCTATCAATGGAAATGAGACTGAGGATGACGAATATAGTAACTTTTTGGCTTTGCATTCAGCCGCTCTAAGGTCCTCTGGAATCCCCCCGATTTATTGGAAGAATTTGTTCTTCAAACTAGCAAACGAGGTTTGAATTTTAAATGTTATGCTAACATAAGAATGCTAGCTAATGTCTACTATTAAATGTATTAATTTCGTTCAGCAAACAGTTCTCTGCATGGTTATTTTTACAGTGTACAAAATATGGAAGTTTTATTTCTGAGATACCAGTCACAGAGACGAGGTCTATTAATGACATAGTCCTACCAGTTATTTGCTTACTGGAGTCACGGTGCCTGCAGTGCCCCAGAGAGCATCAAATCAAAACGAGTAGCTGTACAAACTGGACAGTACAGCAGACTAACTCCTATCGATCTGAAGTTCACTATATACTCTCTGGGTCCAGGTGTATGACGCAGGGCAAGTATTTGGAATCATGCAAGAAGAACAAGAGGAGGAGGTGGATGAAACTGAAGATCTGGAGCGGAAGAATTCAAACCCTGGATCGGTCACCTGTAAAGTTGTCGTTACCTGTGAGAGTGGCCTGCAAGCCTCCGTTCCTACCAGGTGCTACTTTACATACTTTTAAAGAAATAAATATGGGTGATAAAAGATATCGCTCTCTAACCGCACTTCAAAAAGTTTGTTGACGGACTTCAATTTAACTAATGCCAGGCCGAAGGAACCTCTTAAGATTGTAGAAAGGGTTGCAACGTGAGTTCAGTGAATATTTCTGTTTGAGGAAGGTATACTATGTAAACATACTAGGAA
The DNA here is from genome assembly GCA_036571765.1 of Plecoglossus altivelis. NCBI lineage: Eukaryota > Metazoa > Chordata > Actinopteri > Osmeriformes > Plecoglossidae > Plecoglossus > Plecoglossus altivelis. The sequence continues at coordinate 60,086 of BROE01000027.1, forward strand.
AAAAAAGTTTTGGTTGCCTACACTAGGAGAGAATTGAAGGATTAGGACGTTGGACAAACACGAAAAGTATTTAGCCAAATACCTTTTGGTATTCAGTGTACATAAGTTGTCACACAGTCATGTGTGTACAGGGAATACAGGAGTGGGCTAAGAACACAGCCCTGTGTGTCTGCAGTGTTGAGGGTCAGTGATGATATGTTACTGCTCGATTTAACCACCTGTCGTCTGCTTGACAGGAAGTCCAGGATCCAGCTGCACAGCAAGCTGTTCAAGCCCAGAGCCTAGAGTTTCTCATCCAGCTTGGGGGGCACTATTATGTTGAATGCTGAGCTGTAGTCTATAAACAGCATTCTCATATGTGTTCCTTTTTTCCAGGTGGGAGAGAGCAGTGTGCATTGTAGATACAATGGCATCATCAGTGGAGCAGTTGTTGCGGTATGCCAACTGCAGAGGGAGGCAGAACAGAGCAGATGTAATCTCTGATTAGTCTCTCAAAGCATTTGCTGATGATGGGGGTCAGAGCAACAGGATGCCAGTCATGTCAGCATGTGATGTTGGGTTTCTTTGGTACAGGCACGATGATGGATGTTATAATGCATGTGGGGACCACAGACAAGGAGAGGGAAAGGTTGAAAATGGCCGTTAAAACACCAGCCAGTTGGTTCGCGTACGCTCTTATGATGCTTCCCGGAATGCGGCTTTTCGGACATTCACCTGTTGAAAGGAACCGGTTACATCCGTTACAGAGAAGGAGAGTGAACTAACCTCAATATTTTTGGCCAAAAGCACTCTCTCAGCAAGGGCAGTGTTGTTTCCATCAAACCGATATGAATTCCCTGCCACATGCTTCTGGGGTTGGTGGTGTTAAACTGTCCATCAATCTTGTCCCTGTTCTTGAATTTTGCTGCTCTGATACGGAGGGCATAGTTAGCTTTTTTATGCTCCTCTGCATTCCTGGAATTAAAAGTGGAGGTCTGCTCATCAAGTAGGTGTGAACATCGTTGTTAATCCGCACTTTCTGATTCGGGTAGATCCGTACATTTTGCATTCTGCTGCATCGACAATGGAGGCGGAGAACATGGTCCAGTCAGACTCAGTGTCTCCATTCCTCCCCGGGATCTGTGAGAAGCTCTCCCGGAGGTGCAGGTTGTAGACCCTGCTGACAGAGGTCTTTGCCAGACATTTTCAACAGATCCTCACAATACGCTTGGGCCTGCCAGGTCTACCCGGCTTCCTCCCCCGCCAGCGGATCAAACTCACGACCAGGTAGTGATCAGTTGCCAGCACCGCTCCTCTCTTCACCCGTCAGTGCACTGTCCAGTACCCCTCCCAGGGACTCCAAGAAGGCTGGTTACTCTGCGCTGTTATTCGGCCCATAGGCCGACACAACAGTGTCCCTGGCTTGAAGGCGCAGGGACGCGACCCTCTCATCATTGGGGTAAATGCCAACACGTGGCCGCTGAGCCGTGGGGCTGCAAGCAAGTCCATGCCAGCTCGCCGCCTCTCCCCACGAGGAGCCCCAGAGAAAAGTAGAGTCCAGTCTCTCTTGAGGATAATGGATTTGGAACCCAAGCTGTGTGTGGAGGCAAGGCTGAGTATATCTAGCCGGTAACGCTTGACCTCCCGCACAGCCTCGGGCTCCTTTCCTGCCAGCGAAGTGAAATTCCATGTCCCCAGCGCTAGAGACTGTGCACGGCCTCGGCCGTCTAGGCACCTGCCCCGGACCACCGCCCAAAACACACTGCCCCGGCCCCCTATGGTCCTTCCTGTGGGTGGTGGGCCTGCAGGAAGGTGGTCCCACATTGCCTTTTCGGGCTATACCCGGCCAGGTCCCATGGGCAAAGACCCGGCTCACCTGCGAGCGCCTGGCTCCACACACACTAACACCACTCTGGGCAACGTAGCGGACCTTGTTTCTCTTGTCATCATAGGGGGTAGGTGAACCATGCTTAGTCTGGCTACTCACCTAGGACCAGTTTGCCTTGGGAGACCCTACCTAGGACATATTGCCCCAGACAACATAATGTAGCTCCTAGGATCATCCGAGCACTCAAACCCCTTAACCATGTTAAGGTGGCGGTTCAAGGAGGGGAACTAAGATATTGTTACATTTAAATAATCTTCAATAAAAGAATCATGTCATTTTTCAGTTTTTCAAGAATCGGTTTAGGAAATCAGATAGGAATTGTAATCGATTTAAAAGTATTGGTTTGACACCAGAATCGTAAAAATCCTGAAGTTACCTAATCCTATTATCAGATGATAATGGACACCTCCTGAGTAGTTCCAGCAAAACTGTCTTCACCTGTTTGTCTTCTTAACTATTGCGTGGGCTATATAGCATGAGCCTGTGCGAGCTGTCTGAAATAAGTAGCCATGACAACAGAGATGCAGTCAAAGCCTCCGTTTACAGCTTTGAAAGATTAAGATGTAATTACAACACATGATATTTATTTTAACCTATAATGAAAATGTTACCGTGTCAGTGTCATGTAACCTCTCATCTTACAACCCTGAAGCAACCGCAGAGCTATTAAACACTGTGCGTGAGATTGTTCATGCATCGCCCATTATCAGGTCATAAATGGACACCTTGTCAGGCATGGTCCCTTACACATCCAGTGGACATATCAAACACAACTCTGATACAACTGTGTTGCAAACTGAGAAACACTTCCTTTTTTGTTGTTCTTTGTTTTGGACTTGTGACAACTGTACAATGTTTACCGTTCACTGTAGGAATTGTATTTCTTACATTAACCTGGTTGCCTTTGTTTCTCTCTTTAAAAGCATTCACATAACCCAAGGGTGTCAAACCCTGGTTCTCGAGGGCCGCTGTCCTGAAGGTTTTCGATATTTCCCTTCCAGCCTGATAACGACCCTTCATTAGAATCAGGTGTGCTGGAGCAGGGAAACATCAAAAACCTTCAGGACAGCGGCCCTCGAGGACCAGGTTTTGACACCCCTGATATAGCCGGCAAGCATTCTCAATATGTTTGGCAAAACAACAACACTGCAATAGTATGCTTTTGTTTCCTGTTAGTCATTCGTAAGTTTCCTTTTCATAACTCGCTGTCTCGACTCACTAATATTCTACTCTTATCTAATCCACACCCGTCCTCCAGTGTGTTCTTGGTGGACCATGCATGGACGTACCGTGTGGAGCATGGCAGGCAGCAGCTAGAGCAGATTCCTGGCCTGCTGCACAGGATGTCATCTGTCATGGGGTTTCCTTTCCATGGAAAAGCTACAGACCCCGACACTGTGGATCTGGTCATGGACTGTATGTGGAAGTACAACCAGACCTATCAACTGGCCCAAGGGGTATGCCCAAGGGGAATGTGTGTGTACCCTACACATATTTACAGTATATGATGTATTTAATGTAGCATGATAAACAAAATGGAAGAACAAGAATTCCACTGCTGTCTTCATAATTTGATTATTTTACTTATTTGGCCTCCATTATCAGTCATTAACCTGCTTTTTCCATTTATCTTGCAATTGTCCTCCTGGCCTGGTCGTTCATACTCTTTCCTATCTCACCCTGATGCCATCTTGCTTCCCTGACTCTTACCTAGCTCTCACCTTGGTCCTTTCCCTCTCTTTCTTCCCACCCTGTTCTAGTTTTTCTTAACCCCCACCACCCTATGCTTTTGTTCCCCATACTGCCAGTCAGCAGAGGAGAAGGTGCCAGTATGGTACATCATGGACGAGTTTGGGTCCCAGGTGCAGCACTCAGACCAGCCCAGCTGCTGCATGGCTCCGTTCTTCTACACCCAAAGCCAGCTGGCTTTCACCGTGCTCTGGCCCCTTCATGACCTGCAGAAAGGAGGTAACTGTACACACACGCTGTTTTATTATTGTGGGTCTTACCATATTTTTCATTGCCTGACAATTGGGTGCAGTGTGCAACTTCTCTTTCAGCCAAAAACTCTACTTTGGTACTTATACCTTATATATGTAAGGGAACACTCCCCACTCCCTTGATTTTAGCTGGCTTTGTACATAAGTTAATGCATTAAACCTGGCCATTTGCCTTTAGTATTTTAGAGATTGTCTCATTCCATTTCTTAACATCTGCAGTTGCACAGCAGAGACGAATCTAGTCTGGTCGTCTTAATCACAGGGACAAAGTAAGGTGATCACCCACTGCAGAGCATTTTCACTCCTGCATTTTCCCATTTTTCTCAATATGCAGGTCACATTTTGAGAAAATGTTCTGCATTTTCGTCAGTCTGTTCGGTTTTAATGACCAAATTAAGACAATGCATATTTGTTCTTTTGCCATTTTAAGAAGACTTTGTTTTTGTTTGCATGGTTTTTCACCTAAATTTAACAGCGCTTCGTCAGATGTCAAAGTTTAAGAAGCCCACAGGCGTTTTAAAAATCCTACCCAATGGTAGGAAAGAAATGAGTAAACACGGTCACCGGGTTGTGACAGCAATGTAGCAAGTTGGTCAGTATTTTTGTGTACATCCCTTATGAAACTTTTGTCCTTGTCAACCTCACCTCAACTTCCTTTTGCAAGGGTCATGTACAGTTAAGCTTGGAGAAGCCCATCCGCTACTCTTTCACAGGCGCTCTTCCTTAGGGAAATCTGCAGATGCAGATACTAAACAGAAGTTTAAACTTGACCATTTAAACATACAGTCTTCATCAGAATCCAAATCAGTTTTATTCGCTATGCAAGATACACAAACAGAATTTACTGTGGCAGGAAAGTGCAAACATAGAACATATATGGAACATAATAAAGGTAGATAAAAATATAATAAAAAGATAATTTGAAATACAAATAAGATAAAAGTGGTTTATATAAATGTGTGTGTGTGTGTGTGTGTATATATATATATATATATACATATACGCATACATATACATATACGCATACATATACATACGCATACATATACATACATATACACATACATACATACATATATATACATACACATATATATAGCACACTCCCTCCTGAGACGGCAAACGGTTTTCCAGAATTTCCTTGAGGCCACACGCTTGGCCTGCCTATACCTGTGAACTGTCTCAGGAATCCCACAAACCAACCAGGTTTGATAGGACTTCATCTTCAGTTTGACCGGAACACCTCCCGAGGAAGCGTCCAGGAGGCATCTGGAACATATTCTCGAGCCACCTCAGCTGGCTCCTTTTGACGTGTAGGAGCAGCAGCTCTACTTCGAGCTCCTCTTAAAACATATGTCTGACCATATTAAATCTAATAATCTTAAGTATACTGGAGATCTTAGAAGTCACAGTCCAACTCTTGAGACATCTTGTCAGATGGAGAAATAATTTTATTATATAGTATTTTGTCAGCTAGCTTTTAGTACTATGCAAGCACCCACTGGTTTAGACCTGTATGAAAGTATTCAATCAACTGCTGTTGGCAACAACCACACTCTCTTACGTTAACATTTGTAAAAATTCAAGGTATAAATCATTAAAATATAGCAACATTTAACAGAGCAAGCAAGCCTAATCTACTGACTCTAGTAACTGTTGTTAATGCACTGTTATTTGCAATGGACAAACAACTCAATCCAATTTGCTGTTATCAATCCATCCATCGTCACCTGCTTATCTGGTTTTGAGTGCGGGGGGCAGAAGCCATGGGACTTTTGAGGATTAGGATTGGAGGCCATGCTTTGCTGCTTCCCCACCAATAATAATATCAGGAAAAAGTAGAAACCCAGTAGGTGAATTTGCATCTTCGCTGCTTGGCCACCAGATTATACAACTATTATGTATTGTATAGTCTATTTATAAGATAATGAGGTGAGTCCAACAAAAACTATAATCTTCTTTGTTTCTCTTTCAGATGAAGTGACTCGTGACTACGCGTATGGTGAGAGCAACCCCCTGCTGAGAAAATGTCGTTTGTTACCATGGGTACCAGCTGACCTTGAAGGGGTCAGTACAGTGACCCCTGAGCCCTCTGACCTTTACTATGAGGTAAACAACAAATGTTCAGTAGCCTAGCAAGACTGATCAAAATGTTTCACTCACATCCAGAGGATCGGTTTGGAGAGCTTCATGGAGAGGCAGTGAAAGCACATGAAAACATCCCCATTTTGGAATTCCTCTCATGCCATACTTTTGCTCTATCCCCTACACAAACCCCACTCTTCTGTCATTCCTCAATGTTATAGACTATCTCACAAGAGAACATGGAGAAGTTCCCTATGGAAATTCTTCCCTACATTGTCACTGAAGACAAAGTATTTAAGTAAGATGATTAACCATCAAAGTTCTGTCTCATACCATTCCTGCTTATGTATGTTTCATGACTAAGACCCACACTCATCTATCTGTCCTTCTGTCTTAGGGTGTACTCAGACATGAATCAGGTTCGTGAGAATCTCAAGCATCCAAGGTTCCAAATCACAGACACGATGGAGGAGGCAGACATTATCTGGGGGTTCTCCCACATCAGAGACTACAGGTCAGACCTGGGTCACACAAGATGTTAATTAAGTCTAGCCAATGAGTTTCATTCTTTATGTTACCAAGTAACCAAATTAAGGTATCAGATGTTGAGAAAGTTGGCAGGTTTCTTAGAGCTAAACCCTTGAGGTTTGTCCACTGATAATAAGATTAATTCTCTAAGAAGGTGGTCCGGATGGATGCACGACAATTGAAAAGGGTTTCCTCCATCTATTAGTGCAACCTCAAATCCTTTTTTAATCATGCAGATTTTAAAAGTGTGCTCCATAAATTTGATCAACATGTGAAGTGTGCCACCAGAGGAGGGACACTGGAAAAGGTCTACTCAAACATTAAAAATGGCTACAGGGCTGTACAGCCTCCACACCTGGGCTAGTCAGACCTTATGTCCCTGCTCCTAGTACCAGCATACACCCCCCTAAAGAAAGAGGTAGTCAAAATCTATAAAACCTTGGCCTGAAGGTGCCTCCCACCAGCTACAGGACTGCTTTGAAAGAACAAATTGAGATATTTGTAAACACTCTGACCTGGAGGAATACACAACAGCAGTCCTGAGTTACATCAAATACTGCACAGAGACTGGACAAACACATCCAGGTCTATCCCAACCAAAAGCCCTGGATGACCAAAGAGGTCCAGTGCATGCTGCGGGAGGCACTGGACATGGCCTTCAGGTCGGGTGATAGGGAAAATTACAGTATTGCCAGAGTAATCTTGAAAAGGGGCATCTGGCGGGCCAAGCTGCACCTCAGTTGAAGGTTTGAGGACAACTTTAGATGCAACAACATGACACAGATATGGCAGGGGATCCAGCACATAACCAAACACAAGCCAAACCTCGCTGCTGTCGATGGAGACCCTTTGCTGGCAGAGGAGCTTAACCACTTCCTTGCTTGGAGCCACTGGACACAGCTACACGACAGCCATCAGCCCACAGCAGACCCCCTCACTGTGGAGGAGCATGGGGTGAGGTGCACACTGAGGGCTGTGAACCCAAGGAAGGCTGCTGGACCCAATGGGATCTGTCCAGACTGTGCAGACCAGCTGGCTGGGGTCCTCACCAGGATGTTCAACTAGTCACTTTTCCAATCCACTGTCCGTCCCTGCCTCATCCTCAACCATTGTCCCCCTGCCCAAAACGTCCACAATCTCTAGCCTCAATGACTACAGACTAGTGCCACTCACCCCGGTCATCATGAAGTGCTTTGAAGAACTGGTTCGAAGTTGCATCACTTACTGCCTCCCATCCACATTTGATAGTCACCAGTTTGCTTACAGGACTAATAGATCCACAGAGGACGCCATCAGCACCACTCACCATACTGCTCTGTCCCACATGGAGCAGCCGGGGTGCTACGTGAGGCTGCTGTTTGTGGAGTCCACCTTTAACACCATCCTCCCTCACAGACTGGTGTCCAAACTGGAGGGCCTTGGATTAACCAACTCCATCTGTCTCTGGATCTTGGACTTCCTGTTCTACAACCTCTACACTCACGATTGCATTCCCACCCACCCCAGCAACTCCGTCATCAAGTTCACTGACGACACCACTGTGGTGGGTCTCATCTCTGGAGGGGATGAGTCCGCCTACCGGGACGAGGTGTAGTGGCTCGTGGTGTGGGGTCAACAACCTGGTATTGCACACCACCAAGATCAAGGAGCTGAAAGTGGACTACTGGAGGGAAAAACTGATATCCGGCCCCTGTGTATCAGCGGGGACTGTGTGGAGAGGGTGACTTCCTTCAGATTTCTGGGCATCACCATCAGGGAGGACTTGACCTGGAGCACCAACACCACTGCTCTGGTAAAGAAGGCCCAACAGAGATCGTACTTTCTGAGACCCCTTAAGACGAATAACCTGAGTAAAAAAACTGCTGGTGTTCTTTAACCACTGCTCCACAGAGTGCATTTTAACTGCGCCTGTGCTTGGTTTGCCGGCTGCACAGTGCAGGACAGAAAAGCATTCCAGAGGGTCACCACGTCAACGCATAGATCATCGGTCACCCTTTCCTATCTCTTCAAGAATTGTACAGGTCCCACTGCGTCAGGAAGGCTAAAAACATTGTAAACGAAACTTCACGCTGTTTGAACTGTTGCTTTCGGGAAAAAGATACAGAGCAATTAAGACAAGGACAAATAGATTTTAAAACAGTTTTATCCTAGAGCTGTAACTGGCCTGAATGCAGCAATACAGTCATGCTCTTCAATGTACAAAGTGCAATGTTTACTTTTTAAATGTTTATTTACTTCAAGTGGAATTGTAGGGAGCTGTGGAATGTGTTGGATGGATGTGCGTGTCTTAATTTATAGTCTTATCCTTTTACATGCTCAGCTTATTTCATTTTACTTCATTATTTTTGACTATTTTACAGTATTTTCTATTCATAGTTTTTAATGAATTTATTTATTTATAAACTGTATTTAACGCACGTAAAGGGATGGCATCCCAATTTCTTTGTACAATGTATAATGACAAGAGATTGTCTTGGAGATGATATATATTTACTGAATACATTGGCTTATTATTACAAAAATTGGTATTAATCTTTTGCTAAAAGCATTTACATGTAATCAAAATTTTTCAGAGCAGTTACACCAAGTTGCCAAACTGTTAACTGGAATTTTTGTTTAGCTTTGCTTCTTTTGCTGCTTTATTTCCCTCTTTTGTGCTGCTTGGTCCCTTTATTGGTGCTTGCAGCTATATACACAACTGTATTTTTTACCTTTTTAAAAATATTTTCCTCAAACACCAAAATAATTTGTAGGACATAAAGAACCACATGCTTCCTGTTCATATGTGAAATGTTGAGTAAAACAATGGACTTTCTGGAGGCAAGCAAGCGCAAACAAGCTACTTGATGTGAAAGTTTTTGCGATGGCTCTGTATTTCTAGATTGAACATGATTCCAGATGAATACAAATTTATTCGAATATTACAACACGAAACAAAGCGCTCTGTGACCAGTCATACCAGACAACATTTATAGTAGTTGTTCAATAGAGTGGCCACAAACATTATATACATAGTCTTGTAACAACAATGAGTCAATCATTGAAAGTCATTCACGTTGTTCATTCACGTTGTTCTAACACAATACAGTGACAGCTGAAACAACAGCTTCAGACCTACTGTCAAAAAGCTCCCTTCTCCCAGGTGATAAGAACTATCAACCACTAAGACTTCACGTCTCCAAACTGTGTCTCAAAGTCAATTTGTCATAAAGTTACAGGAGGCATCTCCCCCACATGGTCAATTGTTCTTTTTGGAAGAGTCATTCTGTTTAAGAGGTAATTATACCCCTCTGCTACAAACAAAGAAACCCCAAGTCATCAGCAACATCTTACAGTCCTTTGAAGCACTATATAAATGTTGTCCCTTTACCCTAACTTATCTACAATGAAATGTATCAAGCAAAACATATAATATTGAGTATTGTTAAGTTTTAATACAAATCAATCTATTAATACATCTTGTCATTGCACAGCTGTTCAAAAGGTTTGGTTTCTTAAAAAAATAAAATAATAATAACTTAATCAATATGCATGTTTGTGTCAATGACATCTAGGTTGAGCACCCTGATGTGAAATATGGCTAAAATACATTTGGACAGAAAAAATATTTGGACACTAATAGCTTTACATAATATCGCAGTTAATGTGTTTTGTAAGCTCATTCCAGAACTTCATGGGCATGCAGACAAACACAGGCAAGCCCTAAGCTTAGTGGTCCTTGTCCCCAACAGGAAGCTGAGTGAGGAGAAACCGCACGTCATGATCAACCAGTTTCCATGTGAAACAATCGTCACAGTGAAGGACTGCCTCGCTGCGGTGTCCAGGAGGGCCCGGGGGGGTCAGGGGGCTGAGTGGCTGCCAGAGACATTCAACCTCCAGACAGAGCTACCCCAGTTCATTAAACATTACCAGCAGAGACAAGAGAGGTCAAGAATATTTTGATGTTGGGAGCAATTTGTTCCTTGACTCTGCCAACTAAAAAATGGTCTAACTTAACACTCCTTAACTTGTATTTTCTATGTGTGCTGTTTGTACTGTTTGTACATCACTTTGAACTAGTCTTCTAAAAAAATAGTTTACAATTTCTATTCATAAACGCCTTTCTCATGTGTGTCTGTGCGGATGTGCATTTGCTATAGGGGAGAGGATAACCATTGGATTTGTAAGCCCTGGAATCTGGCTCGTGGACTGGACATGCATATCACTAACAACCTGGACTACATCATCAGACAGAGGGAGAGCACACCCAAGGTCGGACATGTTTGTTGGTTGATTTTCTACATGCTTATGTTAGTCACAATCACTAAATGTGTTAATTAATTCCATTAGTTAAAGAAGCAGTTGAAGTACTTTGTTGATTCCCAAGGGGAAATTGCAGTAATATAGAGGACGTTTAATTTTTAAATTTACATTTGTGCTAATATTTGTTATTGGCGGCCTTCCTCCGGTAGGAGGAAGCCTATCGTTATTATTCGTTTTATTATTATTATTGTTGTTCCGTGTAAGACAATGGTAGCCTCTAGGCCACAAAAGTAAAAAGTTGGGATTTTTGGCATGGTGAAACTGTACAACATTAGTAACTACCACACCCAACTTGGTCACATTGAGACCCATTCTCAAAGTGATTCCATTTGCATCCCATTTGTCTGCAAATTCTGAAATTCATTCGATCTGCCTTATCCTCATGACAAACACAAAAGCCTAAGAACCAATAAAGACAAACTGTTCGATTTAACTGTACAATGAAGATCTTCCTACAATTTTTGTCCAATCTTCCCTAGACCTGGTAGGCATCATCGTCAAATAATCACTTTGAGAGGGTTAATCAATAGGATTTTAGATTTTCAAAATCGTTTGCCTGGTAAAGCCAATCAAAATCAGCAGTAACGCAACCAAACAGGGAGTTGGGTCATATCTTTGCGAACACAGCTCCTGCTCAGGCCATACAGGGACCAGACGGCCCTGAGCAAAGGGCCCCACACTCCCGGCAAAACCCCCACAGGACACCACGAGGGACACGGTCAAACGCCTTCTCCAGGTCCACAAAGCACATGTGAACTGGTCGGGCAAACTCCCATGAACCCTCAAGCACCCAATGAAGTGTGTAGAGCTGGCTAAGTGTTCTGCGACCGGGACGAAAACCACACTGCTCATCCTGAATCCAAGGTTCAACTATCGGTCGGATTCTCCTCTCTAGTACCCTGGCATAGACCTTACCGGGGAGGCTGAGGAGTATGATCCCCCTGTAGTTGGAACACACCCTCTGGTCCCCCTTCTTATAAAGGGGTATCACCACCCCAGTCTGCCAGTCCAGAGGCACCGTCCCAAGGCGCCACGTAATGTTGAAGAGATGTCAGCCACAACAGCCCCAAAATATCCAGAGATTTTAGATACTCAGGACGGATCTCATCTACCCCCGGGGCTTTGCCCCACCGAGTAGCCCACCGACCACCTTGGTGACTTCCGCCTGGGTGATCGATGAGTGCACCTTTGGGTCCCCAGCCTCTGCTTCCTTCTCAGAAGACCCGACAGCATGAGATCCTCAAAGTATTCCTTCCACTGCTCAACAATGTCCCCAGTTGAGGTCAGCAGCTCCCCGCCTGCACCGTACACGGTGTTGGTGAAGCACCGCTTCTCCCCCTGAGTCGGCGAATGGTTTGCCAGAATTTCCGAGAGGCCGTCCGGTAGTCCTCCTCCATGGCCTCCCCGAATTCCTCCCATACCCGAGTTTTTGCCTCCGCAACAATCCGAGCCGCGGCACGCTTGGCCTGCCGATACCTGTCAACTGTCTCAGGAGTCCCACAAGCCAACCAGGCTCGATAGGAGTCCTTCTTCAGTTTGACAGCATCCCTTACTTCCGATGTTCACCACCGGGTTCGGGGATTGCTGCCGTGACTCGCACCAGAGACCTTACAACCGCAGCTCCTGGCCGCCGCATCGACAATGGAGGCCGAGAACATAGTCCACTCAGACTCAATGTCCCCAGTCCCCCCCGGAATCTGTGAGAAACTCTCCCGGAGGTGCGAGTTGAAGACCCTGCTGACAGAGGGCTCCGCCAGACGTTCAAAACAGCCCCTCACAATACGCTTGGGCCTGCCAGGTCTGTCCGACTTCCTCCTCCACCAGCGGATCCAGCTCACGACCAGGTGGTGATTGGTTGACAGCTCTGCGCCTTTCCTTACCCAAGTGTCCGAGACACACGGCCGCAAGTCAGAGGACACGACAACAAAGTCGACCTTCGGCCTAGGGTGCCCTGATGCCACGTGCACTGATGGATGCCCCTGTGCTTGAACATGGTGTTCATTATGGACAAACTGTAACTAGCACAGTAGTCCAACAGCAAAACATTGCTCGGGTTCAGATCGGGGTGCCGTTATTCCCAATCACCCCTCTCCAGGTGTCACTGCCGTTGCCCACGTGGGCATTGAAGTCCCCCAGCAGAACAATGGTCCCCGGTCGGTGCACTGTCCAGTACCCAGGGACCCAAGAAGGCCGGGTACTCTGCACTATTATTCGGCCCATAGGCTGATACAACAGTGAGACCTGTCCCCGGCTTGAAGGCGCAGGGACGCGACCCTTTCGTTTACCGGGGTACGAGCCATGGGGCTATGAGCAAACCCACGCCAGCCCGATGCCTCTCACCTAGTGAGCAACCCCAGAGAAATCCAGCCTTCAGAGTCCAGCCTCTCTCGAGGATAATGGATCCGGAACCCAGGCTGTGCGTGGAGGCGAGGCCGACTATATCTAGCCGGTAACGCTCTACCTCCCGCACAAGCTCGGGCTCCTTCCCTACCAGCGAGGTGACATTCCTTGTCCCCAGCGCTAGAGACCATTTGCATGGCCTCGGTCATCCAGGCACCTGCCCCTGACCGCCGCCCAACGAACACTCCACCAGCCCCCTATGGTCCTTCCTGTGGGTGGTGGGCCTGCGGGAAGGTGATCCCACGTTGCCTTTTCGGGCTATACCCGGCCACGTCCCATGGGCAAAGACCCGGCCACCAGGCGCTCGCCTGCGAGCACCCACCCCAGGCTTGGCTCCAGGGTGGGGCCCCGGTAACGCCACTCTGGGCGACGTAGCGAATCTCCTTGGTTTTGGCATCATAGGGGTTTGGTGAACTTTAAACAAAAAATTCTAATTAAAAACAACAATGTATTTGTCTAGATAAATGTGAAGGAAACACAAAACCCTGAGGGAGGCAAGGACATTTTATAAAGCATTTGTTCCTCCACAAGCAGTTTGCCAACTCGCTGTGCTTGTAGGTCCTTGAAAAAATGTGTGTTTTTGTCGTCTGTCATTCAATTGTTGCTGAATTATTAAATAAAGTTGATCAGGGCCAAGCTCCTTGACTGAAAGTTTCTTGAAAGTTTCTCTTTTCAAAGGATGTAATTTTAGCGATTTAACTGAATTTAGAGTCTCCTTAGTTGAGCTAGGTAGCTTTAAAGCGATAGATCGACAGCTACAAGTTCAGTTCTGAGAGAACACCATGACAACGGAAACTTCTTAACTGTGTTGGTTGATGTGATTGGATGTGCCAACACATACGGGGCCTATCATTATGTATCAGCTGTCTGGGGCTCAGATGAGGTTTTGTCTCTTGCTTTGAAAGGAGCGAACTGTGCATCTACGACTTATAACGACAGCTAATGCAGCTCCTTGTGCACAAGTAAACTGTGCTCTTCTGGAAATACGTAGCATATTCGTAATTTAAGACTACATAAATTTACTTTCAAACATTTCATTGCAGATTCAAGACTCTGCTCACTATATAAAATTGACTTGACTCATTCAACACATTTACTTTCAATTAAGTTTCGAATCAGAATGTGATGCCACAGGTCTCAGTGAGGGTTGGGAGGTGGGGGTGAAAGCTGCGCCCTTGTGCCCTCTATGGGCCGTCCACTGCTAATTAAGATTAAAGAAACAAGCTTTTTTGCTACTCCTCCTTCAAATGTAGTTCCAATCTTCACTAAATTTGGAAGACAATATTTTCAAAATAAGGATCACAAATGTTATTACTTGGATCTTTGATTTTTGTTTTTGTTCTTGATACATTAAGAGTTTGACAGTATCTCCCTGTGCAGAGATACTGTATGAACACATCATGTTTTCTCTTATCCTTGATCCGTCTGTGCCAGACTGTTCCTCAGTATTAACAACTGAATAAATCTGTCTTATGTACCTTGTATTACCATGAAATTACCAAGTCAATCAAGTCAGGTATCAAATACAATTTCAAGAAATAATCACACTTTTTTTTGTTTTGCAGATATGCAAAGTTCAAATGTGTGGTATGCCCAACATGAGTGCCTCAGAGGATTTGGACAACACAGAATGATGGGCAGTTATATAGTATCAACTCAAGGGAAGAGATTACTCTTTCCACTAGAACTCTGGTTAGATAAGGTGACACCCAAACTGACGTAAGCAAGTATTGTATGACATAGGGCATTGACCAACCCAAGACCGGGCTTTTAGAGCTTCTCAGAGTTGCATGGTATGATGCACTCTTGACCTTTCCTTAGCAATATAGTGGCACAGACCGTTATTAGCCTCAATTTACCAACACCCAACCTATACAGGTGTATACAGGCTTTTGCTACAACAGTCTATCAATGATACAAGAAGCATACAGTAATTTATAGACTGCATAACAAGAAACATACATTTTCCATACAACCTGAAATGTACTATAGTCACACACCCTCGATCTAGTTAGTTGGCTGATTGCCTGCTATTCTGGATGGATGGCATGGAGGAAAAAGGAAGAGATTTGCAATTAGCACACTTTTTTGAATGATTTAGTACGAAATGATCCCACACCTTGGATGACTTGGGTCGCACTGATTTCTCTGCCTCCGCCATGTGTTTCAGAACAATGTTACAGGTCTCTACCTCTGCTCTACCTATCTCATTTCAAGATATATGAATAGTCATACTGGTGTGGGATTTAAGTGACTTTGAATATGACATGGTTGTTGGTGCTAGACAAACTGATCTGCGTATTTCTGAAGTGAAGTGACGTATTGTCAAGTATGGTGACCCATACTCGAAATTAACCCTCTGCATTTAACCCATCCAAGTGCACACACAGCAGTGAGTAGTGGGCAACCGCACTCACACACAGCTAACATACACCCGGAGCAGTGGGCAGCTATTGCTCCAGCGCCCGGGTAGCAATTGGCGGTTCGGTGCCTTGCTCAAGGGCACCTCAGTCATGGTATTGAAGGCAGAGAGAGTGCTGTTTGTTCACAATCCCCACATTCAATTCCTGTCGGTGCGATAATCGAACCAGCAACTTGCAGGTTACAAGCCCGACTCCCTAACCATCAGGCCACGACTTCAAACGTTGACACAATGTGCGTTCAGAGATGGTGTTCTGCATACCTTGGTTGTTCTGCTCATCTACTGGGATTTTCACACACAACTTTATTTGGAGTTGGCTGAGAATGGTCTGAAAAAGAGAAAATATCCAATTAGTGGCAGTTGTGTGGATGAAAATGCATTGTTGGTGTCAGAGGAGAACGGCCAGACTGGCTTGAGATGATATAAAGGTAACCGGAACTCCAATCAAACCACTTGGTACAACCAAGGTATGCAGAACACCATCTCTGAACGCACATGGTGTCATTGCTTGAAGCAGATGGGCCACGGTAGCAGAAGACCACACTAGGTGCCACTCCTGTCGGCTAAGATCAGGAAACTGAACCTGCAATTCACACAGGCTCACCAAAATTGGATAAAAGAAGACAGGAAAAATGTAGCCTAGTCCAATGATCACACCACACTTATTTTCAGCTGAAACATTCATATATTAGTGTCAGAAATTGGCGTAAGCAGCATGAAAGCATGGATCCAACCTGCCTTGTATCAGTTGTTCAGGTTGTTTGTATAATGGTGTGGGGGATATTTTCCTGGGACACTGGGCCCCTTAGTACCAATGGAGCATCATTTAAACACAACAGCTTTACCCGAGTATTGTTGCTGACCATGTCCATCCCGTTATGGCCACAGTGTACCCATCTTCTGATGGCTACTTCCAGCAGGATAATGCACAATGTCGAAAACTCAAATCATCTCAATTTTTTTTCTGTAACATGACACTGAGTTCACTGTACTTTAGTGGCCTACACAGCTACTAGATCTTAATCCAGTAGAGCACCTTTTGGATGTTGTGGAATGGGAGATTCCCATCATGGAGATGCAACGGACAAATATACAGCAACTGCATGATGATATGACAAAATGAAACAAAATCTCTGAGGAATGTTTCCACCAGCTTGTTGAAAGTATGCCACGGAAAATTAAGGCAGTTCTGAAGTCAAAAGGGGCAAAAACCCAGTACTTACGAGATGTTTTTAATAAAGTGGCAAGTGAGTGTAGATCATACACACATTTTTCTTGAACCTCTTCACTTACTGTGTACAATTAACCTTGATCTGGGTCATGCTAATTTGTTTAAACTATCTTCTGGAAAAAACTGGAAGTATCTTTCAGAGTGTCAATGATCTATAACAATTATTTCTGCACTCAGGCAGGTTTAAGTTTTTAGTTTATTAAAACATGTTGTAACAAATGTCAGATTGAATATACTTAAAGTAGTGAGCTATGACACTATGGGCCCTATTTACACGATCTGAAACGCAAATGGCAAGCGTGAAGCGTAAGTAACTTTGTGGGAGGTACTTGGGCGCTTTTGTTATTATACCGGCGGGATAAATTACTCTTGCGCCTACGCAAAGTGGAAATGGGTTGGTCCGATGTAGCTACATTAGTCATAGGTGTGGTTTGGGCATAAAGTGCAATGAACCAATCAGCGCATCAGCTCACATTCCCTTGAAAAGTAGGAGCGCTTGTTCAATGGCGGATTGCTATTATAACGGCAAATTAGCCAGGCGCACGCACATGCCAAGAGCGGTTTACAGTCAGATCGACGTTGTTGTCAGGGTAGTGAAAGACATACAGGTTACATTGTATGGGGATGATTGAAATGCAGTTAACCTGAATACAGTTTTTACCCACTGTTTCCGTCTGTTGACGGAAAAGTTTGCTGTGCGTCGGGTGCAAAATAGAAATTATTCATGAGTCGTGTTCAAAGTCAATTGTGCGGGGTGCAATAAAGGGCCCTATGTCATTTGGCTCTGGCTATGGCATTGGCTCTCTGTTTAGATGGCTGTCGTGCTTGTTTGCTGACTGACTGACTTGCTCCCTCTGTACTCGTCGGTTTCACAGGTGGTGTGCAAGTACTTGGAGGACCCCGTGCTGTTTCACAGGGAGGAGGTGGGGATGGTGAAGTTTGATGTGCGCTACATGCTGCTGCTGCGCTCAGTGCAGCCCATCAGACTCTATGTCTACAACGTCTTCTGGCTGCGCTTTGCCAACAGGTCAAACACAATCTATGTGGCTATTTTTGTAGGAATTAAACACTATGTTCAATTCAAAATCCAGTATTCCATAACCGTAACCTTAAAACCTTCTGTAAGTCACTAAAACCAACCCTGAACGTAGTTCTAATTTTAACACAGATTCTAACATGTAATGATGAGTTTTTGAATTTATTTTGTAGGCGAGGAAGAACTTAGATGCTCAATTAATATATAATATTAATGTAGACATTTATTAGTATCAAGTTTGAATAATTGTGTCATCAAAGCATTGTGCATACAAGCTTTACAGCTGTCCAAGTGATCAATAAATGCCTATATATGAAAATCTGATTAGAAACTCTTTTCCTTAGGCTATGTTATCAAAAGGTCAGATCTGTTCACATGTTCTGGTAAGAATAGTCAAACGGGGCACATAGACTCACAATAATTTTTTTCCTTCAATACAGGAAAAGTACACAATAACCTGTCTGTTTTAACCTTACTATACTTTTAATATAAGAATGCTTTAGAATAGTAGGCAAAAAGTCCTCCTGTCACTGTAACTGGTAGAGGGATGGGTTGGGCCTCTCTCTGTCCCTGAATGCCTCCTTTTCTTTGTTTCCCTCTCCTGTATTGACGGGAAAAATATGTATATCTCACAAGTTGTTGCACAAGGACAGAGAGACTATACCCCACATTTCAAAGGGAAAGAGTAAACTGAACCGTTTTCAGTTGACCAAATATGTTAAAAAACAGCAAGAATTTTCAAAATAAGCTTAAATCAAATTGGTGTTTAATGGCATTGCAAATGAGGGCCATCTAGAGACATTACATATGGTAGACTTAAGAGTTAGAGGTTTTTGAAATGAGCTATTGGAAAAGTTGCTGGATTACCTTTTACTAATCAGACATGTGGGAAAGAAGGTATCCAAATTCTATATTGATATACAGAATTTATACCAACGTAACCATAATCAACACACAAACACAAGACAATAACACAAAACCACCTGACCAAGAGTCAGATGGGATCAGAAGTAGCACACGCCCAAACAGTGCATCACAAGTTGCGATGCCATACCTGTCTTCAGCTTTGATATTTAAAGGAGTGCCCTGGAATTTGTCAAGCACCTGGTCTCTCTAGGAAACTGTCTTCAGAATTCTACCATTACAAGACCCATCAAGTAGAGACTCCATTCTGCTGCTCTATATTCTAACATTTGAAGAGTGGGAGGTAGGGTGACACCTCATCCTCTTACCATGCTTATTCCTACAAATCTTTTTTGTTTACTCTGCCCTCCCTGTTTCTCTTTCCACTTCACACAGACCTTTTTCTCTGGACCATTTTGATGACTATCAGAAGCACTTCACTGTCATGAACTACAAGCAGGTGCAACTCAAGCAGGTACAACATCCATGTAAAGCAAACAAGTCAGCCAGATACACAGTAGATACATCATTTCTCTAGTGTGTGAATACACACACATGAGGGAATGAACCCAGTTTGATTTTATGAAATTACCATACATGATGCCCCTATTTTAATTATTCATTTTTGCCAAGGTACATTACAATGAATTCATCCCCATGTTTGAGAGACAGTATCCACAGTACCCATGGAAGGATGTAGAGGTAAATATGCATATTGAATTTTCAAAGCTGTCAAGGTCAATTTGACTCATTGGGTTCTTGAGTATGTAGTTCTGAAGACTACCAAGTAACACTGGTGACCAAGCGACTGAGACTCGGTTGTGTTTAAAGGAGGAACATAGCTCAGAACTGATTTTACCTTGTCATAGTGGAATAACAACAGTTTGGGGATTAAAATGGACGTATATTAAATGGACTTGCTCCTCAATACCTTACAGAGCTTTTAATACCTTACATTACGACACGTGATCTTCGTTCGGCTGATGCTGGTCTTTTGGTTGTTATCAATTCCAAAGTTATGGAATTCTCTGCCTTCTGAGATTAGAAATGCAGCCACATTTAGCTTGGCTAAACCTAAATTGAATGGAAGCAGATTTGAGGGGTTTTAAGCCTTCAACTATATCCTGTTCCTTTAGTGCTGTGGATTCTATCTATTTCTTACTCTCATACCTGTCCTATCCCTCATTCCCTTCCTTAATCCCAGAGAGATGTCTTCAAGGCCTTTGGAGAGCTGTTTCAGGTGGCATCATCGCGGCCAGCTCCATATGGCATCTGCCCCTACCCGTCCTCCAGGGCAATCTACGCTGTGGACCTGATGCTCAAGTGGGGCGTCGCGGAATCAGGTGAGCATGCAACTAAATATTACAACAAAAAAGAAGGGTATTTGTGTCCAAAGGGCAACGATCTGACTATGCGGACGATGGCCAATGTTATCCTCGCTCCACTCATCTCAACAAATAGACAAATAACAACCTCAAACAAATACACCTCAGTCAGTCTCCTGTCAAGAACAGTAGATAAAAGTGTGGCTTCTTCATTACACAACTGATACTCCACAATAAATCACAGATAATCAAATTAAGTTGGCAGATCTACAACTCTTTGTTAGGATGTAATGTGGCATATTCTCCTTTTACACCAAATGGAACTCAAGCATAGAAGCACAAAAGGGGAGGTTATGGCAAGAACTAACCCACAATCCCAGGACATTTGCACATTCTCCAAACAGTTTGAGAGCAGTTGAAAGCATTCATCAAAACTTGAGAACATATCTCCCTCTCTCATTCCAATATATCTTACGCTCCTCAGTTTAAAACATGCCACACAATATCACAGGATATAAACAAAAACAAGACAGAATAATCAAATAATGTAACAAACAACGTTAACCATTTAATCTCACAAACCCGGAACAGATCAAACAAAGGTTCTCAAACTTGGACCTACATTTGACTTTGAGCCAAGTCCCCTGCACATGCACATGCACCAGACTCCAAGACGATATCCTACCTGATTCTAAGATCCAGCCTTTAATTGGATCTAAGAAGGGACTGTCTTATTTACAGCAGATAATTACACTTATTGAATCAAATAGTTCAGTCTTTTTCCTTTTGTTTCCTTTTGTTTCCTGTTTTTCTTCTTGCCATTCTTTTAGTCACAGTTGTCAATTTACAGAGCAAGATATCAAATATCCATGACATTATAAAGAAAGGGCCGACAGTGGAAATGTAATTAAGTTAAAGACACTATGAATACATTCTTATTACCATCTACTTCCACATATTTAAGCAAGACTGCATTCAATACCCCCAAAGGAATTTCCTTTCCCTGCATGTCTTTTCCTCTTTCTCCATCTGTCTTTAAATAAAGTTTTTAAAAAGGTTTCCTGTCCCAGGACCATGTTTCTTTTTTTAGGCCTTAAACATGGACAGATTAGAGAACACCTACTAAAGACACTTTAATTAATTAAAAGTTGCTACCACAGGTCCTTAGAGTCCCTACAGCTGTAGGCCCTGAAGTAACATTTTTCTAAAATCAGCAAACAACAGATAAAAAACAGACTAACCGTCAAGGTCAGAGAGAGCATCCTGATATGATGTAACGCTCATGTAGATATGCAATTTCAAAGTGTGAGTTTATTCATGATCCCTAAACCTGCTGTTAAGGGCTTTTACAAGATGCATGTAATGCAGGATTGGTACACACAGCAAGGGCTCTCTCTCCTGCTATGGCCTTTTTGTAAAAAATGAAGTCAAAATCATTTGTCTTGATCGAAGACTGGTGGCAGTGTGGTCTATGGGTGAGATTGGCTCAAGGTACCCAATGATAGGTACCCAATGTTATGTACTCAATATTCATCCCCAGTTTCAGTGATGGAAGACAAATATGTAGTTAGTTCAATAGTTCAGGTCTAACAAAAAGAGGAACTTAACTCTGATGTCTAACTGAAAAGAGAGGGACAGAAAGCTTGAGTTAACATTTTCAAAAGGAAGAATTTGTGCCACACGGTCCAAAGGTCAAGTGGCTTGACAATAAATGGGAACTTAAAATATAACTGGTTAGCCAAAAACCATTATAGAACCTTGTTCCTCAGCAACAACTGGATTCTGTATTTTTAATCTATGCCATTATCATGAAATAAAAATAAAAACATGTTTAGAAAATGTATTTCATACTCCTATAAAACAAATATTACAGTTATTGTCCATAATTGGATTTGGGGGGCTCTGTCTACATAGCTGCTGATTAACCTTTCTCATGTCATCAAATCTGTTGGTTGACCTTTTACATGCCTCTACTTAAGATAAGATAAGATAAGAGATCCTTTATTTGTCCCACAATGGGGAAATTCCACTGTTGCAACACACAGTTTAGGACAGGAATGAAGGAAATAGGCGCATGCAATAACAAAAGGATAAATAAACATGGTCGTAAAAAATACAATATAAAGTGTAAAGTGCACACTCTTATTTACATTGAAAATGGTATCTAAAGTGGCTAAAGTGTATTGTTATATTATGTACAGTAAGTGACTATGGTGAGGTGAAAAGTCTATTAACAGTATGTTAAATTATGAATTATATTGCACATGATTGTGGCGGGTGAATGGCACGTGTTCAGGGCTAACAGTTACCATTGTAAAGTCTGACAGCAGCAGGAAGGAAAGACCTGCGAAACCTCTCCTTCATACAGCGAGGGTGAATCAGTCTGTCACTGAAGCTGCTCTCCAGGGCTGACATGGCGTCCTGCAGGGGGTGGGATTCATGGTCCAGCATCGACTTGAGTTTAGCCAGGACCCTTCTGTCCCCCACCTCACGCACTGAGTCCAGAGCACAGTCGAGGACAGAGCTGGACTTCTTGATGGCCTGGTCCAGCTTCTTCCTCTCCCTCTCTGTGATGCTGCTGCTCCAGCAGACCACACCGTACAGGACGGCTGATGCCACCACAGAGTCATAGAAGGTCCTCAGGAGCGGCCCTGACACTCCAAAAGACCTGAGTCTCCTCAGGAGGTAGAGCCGACTCTGACTCTTCCTGTACAGTGCGTCTGTGTTATGAGTCCAGTCCAGTTTGTGGTTCAGATGAACACCCAGGTACTTGTATGCGTCCACTCTCTCAATGTCCTTTCCCTGGATGTTCACTGGTAAGGGGGCAGTGGAGTGGCATCGGCGGAAGTCCACCAGCATCTCCTTGGTCTTTCCCGCGTTGATGAGGAGGTGGTTCTGCTGACACCAGTCCACAAAGTCCTGCGTTAGTCCTCTGTACTCTTCATCATCGTCGTCCGTGATGAGTCCGATGATGGCAGAGTCGTCAGAGAACTTCTGCAGAACACAGCTGTCCGTGTTGTGTCTGAAGTCCGAGGTGTAGAGGGTGAAGAGGAAGGGCGCTAGCACAGTGCCCTGGGGCGCCCCCACACTGCAGGTCAGAGTGTCAGACACACGATCCCGGGCTCTCACAAACTGAGGTCGGTTCGTGAGGTAGTCCAATCTCTCTT
>BROE01000027.1:83561-183158 GCA_036571765.1 Plecoglossus altivelis
TGGGTTGGGGTGGCTGGCGCTCGCGCCCTGGGGAGATTCAGGTGGTCGGGGGGGATGAGTGGT
Organism: Plecoglossus altivelis; assembly: GCA_036571765.1. Taxonomy (NCBI): domain Eukaryota; kingdom Metazoa; phylum Chordata; class Actinopteri; order Osmeriformes; family Plecoglossidae; genus Plecoglossus; species Plecoglossus altivelis. The sequence continues at coordinate 83,625 of BROE01000027.1, forward strand.
GAGGTGATGGGCTGAAGCAGAGTTGTGAAGTGGATCGGGTGTTGGCCATTGTTGGCTGGGGGGGTTGGTGACGGGGGGCTGAGTGGTGAACTGGTGGCCCGAAGCAGAGGTGTGAAGAGGATCGGGTGTGGGCCATTGTCCAGCCATAGGGGTGTGGGTTTGCAGCTGTGCGGGGGAAGGGGTGGGTGATTGATCAAATCTCACGAAGTGGGAATTTAGATCGTTAACCCACTAAAGGTCCCCCTCTGCCTGGACAAGGGGCGTCGGGTTGGCAGGCGGCCCTTGTAAACATACACCTCTGACTATGGTTTTCGAGCTCCATCCTATCACTCCTGAACTATTTGCTCGCAGCACAGCTGCAGCTGCTCTTCCATCTTCCTCCTGTAGCTGGCTTCCCCTTGCCTGATCTTCCTCCTCAGCTTCTTCTGCACAGTCCTCAGCTCCTCCTTGTTCCCTGACCTGAACGCTCTCTTCTTTTCCTTCAGCAGAGCCTGAATTACTGAAATTAGCGACCACCTGCATGCTGGCATGCATGCAATGGTCTCTAGTTTCAGTCATTTGTAATAGCTCTTGAATGCCACAGCAATGTAATTTTAACTTCCACAATCCAGAAGCCCTTTCATATTGACCCATACGTCACCTGTTGTGAAACTATGACTAATCCCTGAATCCTGCCCCAGGTGAACGTGAGATGAAGCCTCAGATCCTAGAGGTCAACTTTAGTCCAGACTGTGGCCGGGCCTGCCTGTACCACCCAGACTTCTACAACCACATGTTTCAGACACTTTTTCTGGACGAAGCCAACATGTGCCCCGTCACCCAGATCATGTGACCTGAGACCTCTGACCGCTTACTGTCAGTAGTTAGGAAACTTGACTTGAGGAGAAATTGTCAGCTTTCCCTGCAGTGCTGTCCTTGAGTTGTCAAATAAACACATACTCTATCACAGAACAAGGTGTACAACTTAATTTAACCATGAGGCTAGTAATAGCATGATGTGGTTTATTATAAAATTCTAATGAAAATGTACATCGTGCATTGACATTGTTACTATGCCAACACCTTTATTTATCCTACTGATAACATTTAAAGTCCTGTTAGAAATGTCATGGAATTTGACAAAACCTGCTTTTCAGAAAAGGTTTTACCAGCCTGTATAGCAAACCTGCCTGTATAGCAAACCTGCCTGTAGAGCAAACCTTAAATGGCTATCCCTGTTAACTGTTAAGAGTCATGCATAAATGTTTTGGAGAGAAGTGAGGGCCTCCGTGACTGATGTGGTGACAGGTGGAGGCAGAGTAATTGCCTTTTTCAGTAAATCACAATTCAGGATGCTGTTGAGGACCTTTTTTGTTCTTATGGATGGGATCAGTACTGGTTCAGAAGTGTCTGATCCATGATTTGGTCGCAAATTTAGAAGAGGTTGGGGAGCCAAAATAGTTTGGTATGAGAGCTACTCATTGTTCTGCGCGAGAGGTTGCCAGGACACTAGCTATGTTTATCTAAAGAAGAGACAGTTGCTTGATAAAAATATCTAGGAATGATGCTTACCTAATGAAAGGAGAGTGTATAAAATTGCATCAGAGCATCCAATTTGGGAAGCACTTGCCAATAACATGCACCCTGTTCTGAACCTGTGATTCAACGACCAAGTGTCAACAAGCCATTAAAGTTCACCTTACATCTGGACTTCGACTTTTGTGTCTTATTCGAGAGCTACAACTCAATAAGCCTGCCTCAATAGCGCTGTTGTAGCACATGCGCTTTTCTGACCAACAATCCATCAGGAAGAAAGCACAAAAGAGGATGTACTTCCTGCTGCAGCTGAAGAAATTCAACCTACCAAAAACAACAATGGTGCACTTCTACACATCCATCATTGAGTTCATCTTCACCTTCTACATATAGTTCTCAACTGCAACTACCACAGACAAGAGCAGACTGCAGTTTATGTCTAAACTGGTGAGAATGCTGTAATCTGCCTTCTCTTGAGGACCTACAGAATATGTATAGTTCTCCAGGACCTTGACACAAGCGAGGAAGATTGTGGCTGACTGTTCCCACCATAGACACATTATTCCTGCCATTCCCAAGTCCATTAACAGTCATATTTCACTTGTTGCTCTTATTTCATATTTTGTTTTAGAAATATTCAGACTGTTGTATATTTGAGTTTTTTTTATTTTATATTCTTATGTGGTTATCATATGCATGTACCTGCCACATTAAATTGTTGGTGAACTTACATGGCAAGTAAAGATGATTCAGATTCTAATCTTGTCACTGTGCAAATGTGTAAAGGTATAGGCCAAGGTGCTAAGAGTTGAAGCTATGTCATAGTGGTTGGAAATGTTAGGGAAAACAACACGTGTCTCATGTCAAAATCCAGACATGTGACCCAGGTTTGGGCCAAAGACAGGTTGCTGGGATGGAGACTGGGTATATGACAGGAGGTTGAGTGGACAATCGAAACCCAGCGAACACTCACCGCTAATTGCTGTTTTTACTCATTGAAGTTTAATAAACTTTCTTCATCACTCGGATGAGATCTTTTTTAACTTTGATCATTGATAAATGCTTTGATTTAATTTTACATGGCACTACCCTGTTCAAAGCGTTTCAAGCTATGCTCACTGGGAAGGAGTGAATGGAATTGTTCCTATATTATAAAGATATCAAAATATTCACATTCAACTGAAGTCAATTTTGGGTGTGGCTATGAGCTAATGTGCATGTATGAAAATGGAGTAAGTATTTCCAAACACTCTGTAGGTCTACCAAAACATACACTACTGCTCCGGGTGTATGTTCACTGTGTGTGTGCGGTTGCCCACTACTCAGTACTGTGTGTGCACTTGGATGGGTTAAATGCAGAGGTAAAATTTCGAGTATGGGTAACCATACTTGACAATACGTCACTTCACTTTAACACACCGTACTGTACCTATAAACACATTTTTACCAAAACACCACTCTCCACTCTAGCCTACCAAATGTAAGTGGGTCCTAGGAGACACTTTGTCAATCTGCTCTGCTCCTCATCATTATTCTGTTCTAAAGACCACTCCTCTACTAAAAAGGTACAAAAGTGGCCATAAGTACAAAAATGACCATGGCATACGTTCATATAGTTTGGGAACAGTAGTGTTTTGTTTAGCTTACGTTGTCTGGTCCATCTTCTTAGAGGATGCACGCTGATGTATATATTATAAAACCATGGCATAAAGAAACTGACGTCGGGTTGAGCTCTGAAGTAGACCAGTGGAACCAGAAACCATGCAGAACCGTAGACCATAACTTTTAGAGATATGTCTCAAAGATGTATCAATCAAACCCTCAGGTGCCATATTTGCCTAATGTATATAGATGCCAATTTAGATGTACAATGTATCTGGACTGTACAATCAGAGATTGACAAACGTTATGCTGCATCACACTGGACAGATGCTTCACCAAGTTTTGCGAAGGAGCAACCAGCCCCATTGTTTCAGCCAGAGGAACTGGATCACTCTAAAAACATGGCATGGGAGGGGAAAGGACGCAGCCTTGAGGAGCTGCAGCATTAAGAAGGAGCTGTTCCAGTGCGTGTCCACCTCCCGGATCAGCTTCATCACTGCACAATTCATCTACCGTTGTACATTTTTCAAAATGTACATTTTTCAAATTGTACAACAACAACATCTAAAATAGGTCACCTCTTTCCATGCCCTTGTGCGCAGATCCCCTAGTTCAGGTGTTTGGACAATGGATTTTTTTTACCACCAAATTTTGTGCATATGCAATGCACACTACATTAGTTATGGCAAGATTTCTGGCAGTGGCTGTCATATTATCTGCAGCATCAGTCACAAGGCATTTAACCTTTCCCTCAATGCCCAACTCAACCATGAGAGACCTCTTGGCTAACAAACCAAACAAACAAACCAAGGCACAAACCAATGGTCTTGAGGGAATGGCAGCACTGCTAAAAGTACTGTGGTCAGCATTGCATCATCAAGCACAAAAATGCTCCATATTAATCCACATATCAGGTCCACATATCAGACTCACTTCCTCCATGTTCTGCAGTTGAGCCTTTGCCATGGACTTCTCCTCATATTTTTCATCCACTATCTTCTTTAGAGCCTGTCTATATCTCTGTGTGTATGTGGGGTATAGTTTACCCACAAACTCTCTGAGGCCCTGGTCATCCACAATGGAAAAAGGCTGAGAGTCTTTTGCTGGCATATTAACAAGAGCCTTATCCAGCTCTTGCTTTTGGTTTGTTTGACACAGACAAACAAACAAACAAACTGTTGTGTGATATCATGTTAGTGTAATGTTTAATAAATCATTGTGTGGAAGAATGTGTGTAATAAATATAGCCTACCATGATGTATGTTCTCCTGTGTGCCCTCCTTTGAAGGCTTTGAAGTGCCTCAGTGTTGATGATGTATTATTATTATTATTATACACCAATTACTGGGGACACAGCAAGCACTGGACCTGTATGAACAGCAATATGCAAACTAATTATTACATACAACACTATAATGCTACTTAATGTTGATGTCACATACGTCATGGAACAGTATTAGCCACTTATGTAACTTTGCTTAAGTTACCTGGCCTACGCCAGGTGCAGTAGGATAACCATGGTCTAATAAATCTTCTACCTTATGAGGACTAATCAGATGAAAATGTTCCCAAATTGGAGAACAGGTTCTCTTCCTAACTGGCTCTATGATGATGATCAAACAAATGCAGTTATAACTATGCAAATTCCTGCTACAACAAACCCACATCATTTTGGGTGTCTATATAGTCATATTATGCACCAAAAAGACGCTGAAGGGTGCGAGCAGAAAATTCTCAAGTCATGAAGCCTCTCGCAATGTGGCGCAGTATCGACTGGTCTGAACCAGTCATGTCATTCACTTAGTTGCTGCTTTGGACATCATCGGTCACGTGTTTTTTCGCACCAGAGCAAGCTTCGAAGTTGGAATTCAAGAAAATGCTGCATCAAGTTCAAAGCTTGTGTTGAAGCATTGGTGTCAGATGGCCACCCCTAGAAATCAACTGTGGGAACAACTATTAGAAAATGAAAGACACAAAAAAACATTGACAATCTCCCTCGATCTGGGGCTCCACTCAAGATCTCACCTGTAGTGTCAAAATGATAACAAGAATGGTGAGCAAAAATCTCAGAACCAGACGTGGGGATTTAGTGAATGACTTGCAGAGAGCTGGGACCAAAGCAACAAAGGCTATCATTAGTAACACACTATACCACCAGGGACTCAAATCCTGCAGTGTTCAATCCTTCAAGTTCAAGTTGTGCTTTATTTTCATTCCGCTACATGCAGGGGGCATACAGTGGAATGAAATGTCGTGCCTCACAGAGCCACGGTGCTACATAAGTACAGGCATACAGCAGTACAGGCAAACAACAATCAAGTAAAAATAAATATAACAATTTTCCCTATACATAAACTAAGAAAGATACAAACTATACAAACTGTACGAATACTTACCGATGGGGAGCTGTACATGTGCAAAGAGTACTGTCATGTGCAAGGAATATGAGCATGTAAACATACATATGTTGCCGATATTACAGAGTCTTTAGTGCAATTTGTGTACACACAGCAGTGTGTGTGAAAAGTGAGTAGTGCAGTGGAAAAGTGACTAGTGCAAGTTTCAGATTGTCTTAGTTTCAGGTGGTATGGGGTTTGTATGGGGAGTCAGAGAGGGTCAGGGTGATTAGAGTCCAGGGCTCTCACAGCCTGGGGGAAGAAGCTGTTGAGCAGTCTGGCAGGGCAGGCCCTGATGCTCCGGTACCATCTGCCTGATGGTAGGAGCCGGAAGAGGCTGTGGGAGGGGTGAGTGGGGTCCTTTACGATACCATTGGCTTTGATGGAGCATCGTGTGTGAAAAATGTCTAGGATGGAGGGAAGAGGGGCACCAATGATCCTCGCAACTGTGTTCACTGTCCGCTGGATGGTCTTGCGGTCTGCTGCAGTACAGTTCCCGTAACAGACAGTGATGCAGCTGGTCAGCACACTCTCAATGGTGCCCCTGTAGAATGTGGTGAGGATGGGTTGAGGGAGACTTGCTCTCTTCAGCCAGCGGAGAAAGTGTAGGCGCTGATGTGCCTTCTTAGCGAGTGACTTGGTGTTGGTGGTCCAGGTGAGGTCCTCTGTGATGTGTACCCCCAGGAATTTGGTGCTTTGGACTCTCTCAACAGGCGAGCTGTTGATGGGCCCATCTGAAGTTTGCTAGAGAGTATTTGGATGATCCAGAAGAGTGTTGGGAGAATGTCATATGGTCAGATTAAACAAAAATAGAACATTTTGGTAAAATCTCACCTTGTCATGTTCGGAGGAGAAAAAATTCTGAGTTGCATTGTTAGAGAAATTGCACATGTAACCCTTATTCTGTATAAAACGATTGAGTTCCTAACAGCAGAATCTTACTTCCATGAGGGGGAGTGAGCCTTCTGACTTCATCAGTGAATTTATCAGTTGAGGGTCTCCCAGTTGTAGGGTAGTTCCTGATCTTACGAGTAGAGTGACCCCTCATAAAGGGACATCTGGCCAAGTAGAGCAGATGCCCCCCCTGTAAAGTTTGGAGGGATCTTCTCAATTAAATGGAATGTTGGTGTCATGACAGAATCTCAGGAAGCAGATGCAGGTACTCAATACTTTATTTTATACGTGACAAACTCAGAAACAGTCCCGAGCACAATAGGAGGCGGCGATTCAGGCTCGTGCAGGGACTCGATGGTCTGAACAGTGCTGGTGCCGTGAGAGGCGATAGTCCAGAACCCGGGTGACGAACACAGGAAAACCAACAGGAAAAACCGGAACAGGAACACCACAAAGCTCACGGGACACGACCAGACTCCACCGAAAATCAACAAACAATAACTGGACACTGGAACAGAGAACAAGGTGAGTATATATGCATGTGGAAATGAGCCGCAGCTGTGAGTGATGATGATGATGATCGCTATCAGCTGGAGTGCTGAAGACACGTGAGCGGGACAACGCCCCCTCACACATAAACAAACAAAGACACGTGACACAGAAGAGACAATGCATCTGACAACCGTGACAGTTGGGGGAAAGTTTGCCTTGGGTCAGTTTACTGTATCCTTTACTGAAGAACTCCAATCACAGAACTAGATTTGAGAACTGCCTGTTTTAAATGAACCATGAACAATGACTATTGGGAAATGTTTTTGTTAATGACAGAATAAATGATCGAGTTGGAGACAAAGACTTCAGACAACTTTGTAACCGCAATTAGACTTGTCTCCTTGCCTGCAACACATTAAACCTTCTTAGCTTCTTCGTCTCTGTGTTCTTTTTATTTAAGAATGACCTAACATGCATCCAAATAACACCATACCCACTGTGAAGCATGGGGGTGTAAACATCATGCTTTGGGGCTGTTTTTTGGACCATATGACTGATCCGTGTAAAGGAAAGAATGAATTGGGCCATGTATCACGAGACAGCCTCAAAACATCACTGCTCTGGAAGAGATCTGCATGGAGAAATGGGCCAAACTTCCAGCAACAGTGCATAAAAACCTTGTGGAGACTTACAGAAAACATTTGACCTCTGTCATTGCCAACAAAGGGTATCTAACAAAGTATTGAGATTAACTTTTGTTATTGACCAAATACTCATTTTCCATAATTCTTTGCAAATAACTTATTTAAAAATCAGTCAGTGCTTTTCTGGATTTTTTTCTCATTTAGTCTCATAGTTGAAGTGTACCAATGATGAAAATTACAGGCCTCTCTCATCTTTTTAACTGGGAGAACTTGCACAATCGGTGGCTGACGAAATACTTTTTCGCCCCACTGTATATACAGTAGACACAGCCAACCTGCTCTTCAAAGAGGGTGTCCCAATTCACTTCTATGAAAAGCACTCTGTGGCGCACTGAGCCACACCATCTAGTGGTATGAGCCAGTTTTGGATATGTTGACTGGAGTTGATAGAATGTAGAAGTATGACACGTAAGACAGTTGCAGCATGCACAAATCTCAGAGCAAGGAGCAAGGCGACCACAGTTCTGTGCAAGATCGGACGAGCCAGAACTTGAAAGATGGCGTTTGTACGTTTGCCGTTGTCACTTGCCTAACAACACCACTGAGCCCAACCTCAACCCCATGCCCCTTGGCTTGAGGCAACGGCCACTTGGCTCATACTACAAGGTTTTTCATGCATTTTGTTTTGTTTCTAAGTTTGAAACCAATCCGAAATGAGTAAAGAAGCACCCCATTTATTTGCGTACGTCAAGAGAAGTTGCCTGAAAATGTTCTTGCGGTTACAAACAGGGCATGAGCACAAAAGGGGACATTAGCCGATTGCTGATTTACCTGGAGCTGAATGAGCACACGAAGAAAGAGCGTAATCATTTACAATTGTCTGCCCTGCTGTACCCAGTTTTACAAATGGTTGTTTATTGAATTTATTTTCGTTGTTTTTGATCAGATTTCTGAATTCTGTAATTAATGTTCATGGTATGGAAAACGTAATTGCAGTGCGGCATACTAAGGCATCATTATAGATCATTGCCATTGTTCTGAAGCAAAGACGAAGATTAATAAATCATGTCTGATAACTAAAATGTTGTTATGCAACTTTACGGCAGTTACCACCACAATAACAACTATAATGATATTAACTATTTATAATTATAACATAGTTATAGTAAAGCAATCCTTATAATGGTAGGCCTAACATATATAGTTAGAGAAGTAATTTGTCAAGCACTGTCTAGCCTACTGGTCAACATGGGCTACTAGAACAATTCAGAGCTTTAAGTCTCAAAATAGGGAGTGTCAGGAGAATATTGGCATAAGGCCAGAAGGGCGTATACTTTGTAAACGGATGCATTATTTTCAGCAGTCACTAAACACTATTGAAATGTAGCTAATATGCATATTGGCAAGGAAATAAACTTCAAATATAAGATGTGAGGACATATGGGCATATAATTTGTAAACAAATGTAGAATCTTTGGCAGGGACCAAATACTACTCATATGCAGCTAATATAAATGTTGTCTAGATGATAAACTTAACACACTTTTAAATATAAGATGCCAGGCCATATGGGCGTATGTTTTGTAAACGAATGTATAGACAATTAGCCTACACTTGGGGACAAATACACATAATACGTGTTGCCCATGCAAAAAACCCACAATTATTCTCTATAACAAAAAAAACTAGATGTCTTATAAGACTCAAATAAAAAAACATTAATTCGGTAAGAACAGTAAAACGCAGGCTAAATCGATTACTTAGTGAATAACGAAGTCTTCAAGTAAGAATTGCAACAATGAATAATCAACACGCACTTGTTCACAAGTAGGGAAGTCAGCTATTGACAAGGAGTGTGAATTCACACCCGAATTGGAAAGATGGCGCAGCCCAGTACGCGGTCTTGCTTGCCTCACTGCACCTCAGAGCACTTTTCTTAGAAACTAATAGGGACACCATCTTTGAAGAGCAGATTGGCTATGTCTACGGTATATAATTCTATGGTTTTATATGTATTGAGGCTCATTTACAGCGTGTTCATTTTCAAAGGACAGGAGACACGTGATTTCAAGTCTAAGTATGATTTAATAAGAAGCAGTTACAGAGCTCTGGGTCAGACTAAGCTTACCCTAACCGACAACAAATTCAAGTTGGTTCACGAAGTCCAGCTAACTGTCCATTCCGGACCCAGCATCTTTCTAACACACAGTTACATATGCATGAGCAGGTGTGGTTGTAAGTTTCCCTCAGGCCACCAACTCTCATGTGCCCCATGGGCATGGTATCAGGTTTCAGCTGTTGGTTCTCTGCAGTCACCCCCTACGGTTTCTCCTGACAAAGGTTTCCTGTTAGACAAGACAGAAGAACAACCAGCAGACTTGCTGCCATCCATCCTATTTGTCCTCCTCCTGCTATCTCGTATGGGACTGATGATAAACACATTCTCATGACCTTGCCTCTTTCTCACCTAACTCCTACTCAGTGCTCTATTATGGTGCACACATTCTTACACACAGTTGGTTATAAAAGATATGTTAATATGAAGCAAAATGTAATATGTAAAATCATACCACAAAAATAGTAAATATATCACACCAAAGATAATGTTTTACCCCACAATGGCCTCACTGCACCGCCTACCATTTTTCATAGAAATTAATGGGGACGACATGTTTGAAGAGCAGGTTGGCTGTGTCTACTGTATATAAGTATGCACTGAACACTTTCCATTGAATTGAATGGGGACGCCATCTGTACAGAGATGGCACACTGTGGCCTGAACAATTGCAGTCGCGGACAGTGAAAAGCACTGTCGGGTAGGCAGCATTCTGAATGGCTAGTCCACAAGCATCATGCTATTATCCTAACCTTTTGACCCGATTTAGACACACATATTTCGCACTCGTCACTTGTAAGTTAAAGTAAAAATATCTGTAGAAATTGTTTTGCATCTGTAAAAAAGTATCTTATCCGCAAAAATGTTTTGCATCTGTAAGAAGGTATGTTATCCATAAAAATAGATTTTTGCATTGGTCATAAAGGTTTGCATTTGTAAAAATATTTATTGAATCTATAAAAAGTTTTGGATCATGCAAAATATTTAGACCAACTTTTTTTTAAACGGATGCTAAACATTTTAAAGAAAAAAGTTTTGCTTTTTCACAGATCCAAAACTATTTCTACGGTTTCAAAATAGTAATTGACCCTAATTTGATTTTATGGTTAGCCATGCTTGATACCAGTTTTGTTTTCGGGGTTTTACAGATTATTTGAATGTACCGCCATGGCACAGAGCGTCCGCCCCCAAACAACCGAAGCGAGGCAAGGAGGCAAAGTCGCACTCGCGGGCTCCTCTAAGCGAATATTATTGTCAGTGACAAGTGAAGGTCGGCATCTTGTCAATAGTAAGTCTTCTGCAGGATACTGAACACGATAGAAAAGATACGCGCAATTCAACGCATGCTCTTGACCGACAGGTATTTACAACCACAAATGTATTTTGCATTTACGCAGATGTTTCATTGGGAGAAGTAGGAGCGGACGACTAGAGAGCCGACATGAGTGGGAGCCCCACTGGGTCCGGAGCGGCGCCCTGCCGCTTCGCTCACTACTTTGTTATATGCGGAGTCGACACACAAACTGGACTGGAACCCGACGAACTAGCCGGTAAGGTTATGTTGTGAAAACGAATTTCACATACACCGAAATAACTCCTTAGAGCAAAATATTAGTTTTGCCATGGTTGGTCTAATCAAATATTGAGACAACGGAACGAAACGTTTACTAACAATCCATGCCCTAACCCTAACCCTAAACAGCCCACGAGTTTCACAGTAGTCCGAAATTATTATATAAATACAAGTGATTTATAAAAAATATTTATAAATATATAATATATAATAATAATATATAATATATAAAAAGTTTATATAGAACTATAAAGAAACATAATGAAGGGCAACTAAGTTCAGAAAGCATTAGGTTTGAAAAAGGATTATTATTTATAATTGCCATCAGTTTTACTAAGCAGATATGTTCATGCTTGGCTGAATTATGACCTTTCCTGTGGGACATTAGGGACAACTATGCAGAATGCACTGGGAGAGTAATGTAGAATGGAGCTTAGATGGATATATTCTGGTTGTGCTACCTACCCTAAGCGGTCTAAGATGAGTTATTGCATCACACTGTTATGGAGTAGAGTAACACGTCTGGATTGCAGTCCCTAGATCAAAGTTCAGTGTGTGCATGCATGTAGGCAACAGCTTATAACAAACTGTCTATATATGAAGTGAGTGCGCTGTGATTGCTCCTTTGACTTATGAGACGAGTCAGCTGATTTTAGAACATGACGTTCATGGAATGTGTGATCAGACAAGCTTCATGCTTCTCTTTGGGAGGTGGGATTTCAGGCAGCATTGATCAGGGTATTTTAGCAGGTAATCTTTTGTGGATTTGCTTGGTCTGGAGTGTTGTCGAGACTAACCCTGCTTCTGCAGATAAATCTATGTATGTTTACATCAGTGCTGCATTACTGTACACTTACTGTCCACTGTAAAAATTTAATGCGGCCACAATTTACCAGCGAGGAAAAAGGAGTTGAGCCACCACCCATTGGGTAAGGATTAAAGAGTACAAGGCCAGAGTGTCAGGCCCTAGCTCTCAATGGTCCTACTTGTATATCTGTTAAATAGGATCTTAAAGGAGATATTCACTTTATATTCACGTTTTTAGGTTATTTTAGTGTTCCTTAAGGTCTCCAAATAGGGTATGTAACATTAGTTGGACTTAAAATGGCCTGGGTGCTGTTTTATGCGCCCTAATGCAACCTTGGAAAATGGGCCTTTGTTGAACTCTCAGGTTATCTCCCTATATGGTATGCTCGTTAATATTTAGATGAGCTGCGCGCTGATTGGTTGGTGTACAATGACCAAAGCTGCAACACAAAACAGGCATTGCGAATTGTAGGTTTACATGACAACACAGGTCGCTTTCTCAGGCCAATGAGAATTAAATAAGCTTGGTCAAAGAAATCCAAGATGATGGCTATATTCAGGCTCGTTTCTACGAAAAGCAGTCATCCCTGACGTTTTTGGTGTAGAATGGTATGAAATACAAAATTGTGAACACTGTCAGTGAGCAACCAAAGTCTGACTGAGGCTAACGTCAAACAGTGATGGCGACACAGTCTCACTCAGATTGCATGTTTTACACAAATTACGAAAATAATCGGACCACCTGGCGAAAAGTAGAATTCCTATATCTCTTGAAAGCTCCTATGCTCAACATTTTGGTCTAGAATTGACCGAACGACATGCAAAATTAGCAATGAACTTGGAAACAGGACACGGCTGCCGCCTAAGACTGCGGTCTGCCGAACGATGCATTGTCACTCAAATTTCAAGACTTGTGTCTCAAGTCAAAATTTTGATTCAATAGATCAATAGGGAATCGTTGTCACTCTTAAAGGCTGCCACCCATGCGCTTATTGTTGCAGAATTTACCGAGAGGAAATTTTCTCAACATAACCAAAACACATTAGCATTGCTAACAATTATTAATAATTGCTAACAATTATTAACAATTGCTAGCAATGCTGCCAAAGTAGCGTTTGGGATTCATGCGAATTCCATTTACGTCCGTGGGATCGAACACTGTGGGCTGGTCCAAATGTACATTTTGGGGCGATGCAAAGGTACAAACTGGTGCCTGAAAAAGTGGGGCTCGTTTGTGAGATTACAAACGTAGCTTCTCTGAAACTGATCGTTTTACAGAAGAGGGTTCTTTAGGCCAATTTAATGTTTGTAAAACAATCGGGATGCGCGCGCATCGTGGTTGCAGAAAACCCGGGAGTGATAACCAGTACGACTAAAGAGATACGACAAAGCGGTTCAAACTAGTTAAAATTCAGAAACCTGTATGGCTGGGTATTTTGGATTTACTGTCTTAAATGTTATTATTTACCCAATTAAGTCAATGTCAGCAATTTAAGCAAACTAATAATAAATGTTGTTCTAGCCTAAGCCACAATTTAAACCAATGTGTTTCATACATTGTACCATTTTGTGCAGGTTAGGGTCATGCTGCAGCCATGCAGCTGCACTTATGTTTAAAATTGAACTGTGGGTCAGGTTAGGGAAGACGGAGAAGAGTTGTACTTCAGGGAATAATATGTGGCTCAACCCATCCAAGAGAGAGGTGAAACCAGCCAGACTGAGTGAGATCAACTTCGGAAAGGCTAAGAGGACAGACACTCAACTGCAGCCAGTCAGAGTAAAGTGTAGAAAGAGCAATGTTAAAGGTAGACACACAATGTAGATGTGATCAGGTACATATAACAAGCAGATATCAATTATATTTGTAAAACCAGTCTTTTTTATTAATTACAATATTGAACAAATAAAGCTGCTGATGTTGTAGTAAAGGGATAGTTCACCCAAAAATGTAAATTCTGTCTTCATTTACTCACTCACATGTTGTTACAAACCTGTATAAATTTCTTTGTTCTGATGAAGGCAAAGGAAGATGCTTTGAGAAATGTTTGTAACCAAACAGTTCGTGGACCCCATTGACTTCCATAGTATTCTATTTTCCTACTGTGGAAGTCAATGAGGTCCTGTTGTCTTTTTCAACCGACATGCGCAGTTGGACCTGTGTGACGTCTTTGTGACGTAGGATGTTAATTCGTCTATACATTGCACAGAGATGTCATTAGACTGTGAGATTCACTGTGCATCCATTCTACCCCCCACCTGCCGTTATTCAACTGTGATAAGGTAAAATTGGTTTTGCAGGGAATCACCCCTTTATCATCCAGTGCTAAGGCAATTAAACCATGGTAATTGGCTTCTTCACTAGTGATGTCATTGTTGCAGTTGATGACATCATTCAGATATAATGACCCAGCTGTGGTTTTATCAAATCTGTCTACAGACATGATTAGTTGGCTACAGTATATGGGGTCTCCACCATCTATCAAAAAGCGTAGGCCTTCAAGCTCTTGGCCTTTGTGTGTGGATATCATTACCTGCCCCTTTTATGACCTTGTTATGGGTGATTTAAGGATCCAGGGTGCTGAGCTATCATTTTGACGCTGTTCATTACCAGCGGTAAAGGGAAGTTGCCATTGGCCAGAGGGAAATTGGTTCTAGAGCTCTTGTTACTAGACCCACATCATTGTTCCCTTAATTTGTGCATCTCCCCAAGCCTATCTCCATGATGATGCAGTCTTCTGTCTCACTGATCATCCATCTATCTTTTCCTATTAATTTACAATTCAGATGCAACTGTCACCATGCACACCGCCCCAATGTGCTTGTGATTGATTCAACACGTTGTCACCGGTGGTGTCTATGGAGCTTTTTTATTTGCCTTGCTCTTCCATGTAGCTTGTGTCTGTGACCCGCATCAAGGCTATGCCAGAACTATGTTTATTTTAGCCTTGTGGTTCCCCTCTTCTCTCTCTTTGTGTGGCAGGAGCGCTGTTTCCACAGGCCTATTCTGTGGATGTGGACAAACTTCCTGTGGGACTGGCTGGCTGGTGGACTGGTTTACAGATTACTTTCCCACGGACCAAGTTGTTGCCCTAAATTCCTGTAGAATGGAGTGTGTACATGCGTAAATATCAAGTTGGTAGTAATCGTATTCAAGTCTCCTTATTGGTCCTAGTTAACATGCCAGTCGTTTAGTACTCTGTTGCATGGAGGTTAAATGGGTCTCTTTTAAATATAGAGACAGCAGGGTTTGCGGCCACACATCTGACTACGAGTTTCACAGAGGTTGCTCTCTCTGGTGAATAACGCATTGGAAACGCATTCTGACACCACATGCATTGTGGGTTAAGGCAGTACTGAGGTGATTGGCGAGATGGGTTTGTGGGTGATCCATTTCAGGAGACAGGGTTGGCACAAGGCAAGAGTGGGATATTTGGTCAGTGTTCCTCCTTCATCTGCCCAGCCCTGTTACCCCTCATGCCCCCTGCATCCCTCTGGTACTACGTATACACACTGTCCACTGAGGGGGTTGGGGGGGTGTTCAAATAAATAATAAAGAAAGAGTTTTATTTTGGCTCCAGCTGTCCCAGACCTCCTCCTTCTCCAGTCTTCTTATTCCCTTCACCTCTCGTTCACACCTCCTCCTCCTCACACCTGCTTGTCAGAACAACGCTGCCCCCACCTCTCCTCCAGTCGTCCATCATCTGAGGATAGACTGGTATGCTGATATGCAGGACTGTTGTGCTGAGTGGAGGAACATTCAAAGGGATTTGAAGGGCTAAAGTGGCCTTGGCAATCTGTCCACACTGGGCTCTGCCTTCAAAGACAGCACAATGCCTATGCTTACACAGAAGTGATGTATGTAAAACATGACATACGAGAACAACACATAATTTGACTCAGAATGCACAGTAGAATGGTGGATGGCAGATTGGTTAACAATAGTAAAGTTTTAGTCCAAAGGTCACTGTTATCAAGATTGCTTTTTTAGATGTGTCAATTAATTCTGCTTTAAATTTTTCACACACTTTCTGTTGAGATATCGCTCAATCTCTCTTTTTCTGTATTCTACTTTCTCTCACGTTCCCTTTTAGTGATTTATTTCTCACATTCCCATCTAGTAAATTCCTGTTTTGTCACGTGTGTGCGTGTCTCTCATTTTCAGTAACCAAAGCTGTTGGCCATGTTAAGCTTGTTAGTGTAATCGGTTCAGACAGCCCCTCCAAGCTACAGTGACGGACATCTCAGCCTAACTCAGGCTTGCCCTCCCATATCCTATCACCTCTTATATTCGTCACAAGCACTGCTTTCTCCGCTCTTCCCTGCTTCCCTCCTGACCTTGGGGCATTCAGCCCTTTCACTCTGCTGTTCCAGAGAGGCTCTCTGACTTTAGCTCCGCTCAGATCTTCTATCCACCAGGAAGCAGCTTAGCAGTTGTTTACAGGGAATCCGCATTCCATGGAAAATAAGGTGATGTTGGGTGCACTCTGTAATCTATGCAGGCTGGGGCATCGATAACACGTCTGAACCGAGGCACAATGCGTGAGGAACTGATGTGCAGAGATAATCACAGCTGCTAAACTCTGCTGTCATCTGAGTTCAGGGGTCATATATCAGTTAAGAGGCAGAGGCCTGATTCACACTCGCTATGATGGATACCCAGCCTCGGGGGAAGTTGGCTTGGGAGGCAGATGTTTGTGTTGTTGTTTCCTTCACAGACTACAGCTGCAGCTGCAGTCGTAGGGGCACCCTCCCCTACCGCAGCCCTCTCTATTCTGCCCCTCCATAGTCCATAGGGGACCCATGTCCCCCCTCTTTTTGACTCCTTGACACCCTACCCCATATGTTCTACTCCTCCCTCTCCCTGCAGTAGCAGACATAGTGGGGGAGGGAAAGGTTGTTTTGGTTAGGCTGGGGGCTGATACCGGGAAAAAGAAACAAGACTTTGTCTTTACGCAGGCTGCTTCTTCTTACATGAAGTCAGGTATGGGATGTACACTGGGGCATACCTTGTGTTGTGTTCCCTAAATGTGTGTGATACATGGAGTAGAAAAGGTTTATATCTGGAATGGAAGCAATTGAAATAGTCTTTTTGCATCACCCCCCATCTTTTGTTTCCTTGTGGACTGTGGCAGGTTTTCACTCAAGTGCTGCAGAGTTTCTCCTTTTGTCTGTGCAGGCCCATGTCTTGATTGTGGTGATTGCACCATGGACAAATCTTTTAGAATGTCATGTGCTTGTTGTTTTGGTGCCCATAGCATGAAGGGAAAATGCCGTTCTCTGGCATTTCACTCTCGTAGTATTCATGTCATGCATGTCGTACTTGTATTTATGGGAGAGATTCCCTACGTGCTGTGAATAGTAAACCCATTTCATTAATCCAGAGAGGGTGGAGGGGTGAAAGGGACATAGAGGGATAAAGATGTATAACAAGGAAATAAATGCTTATCTTGTCAAGCTGAACTTGAAGAAGAATTGAGCAATTGTTGGAAGAGAAGCTGCAGGTTGAAACTAATGCACGGGCTCCCATCAGGGGCCAATTATACAAGTCTGTCACGCTTCCATAGTGACACCAACACTGTCGAGAAAGAGGCACTCTGTCATAATGCCACCCACGCTACACAGTTTTGTCAGTCGCACACTAAATCTTCTTATGCAACAGAAATAGCCATCGGCGTGAGAGAGAGTATGGAGGGGGAGTTATTTTGCTGGTGCTTAGTGAAGTGTCCACTGCTGTGGAGATATGCTCCCTCCCCACAAGGGATTACGTTGCAATAAGAAAGTAAATTTTAGAGCTGAAAAATATGTATTGCATAATTCTGGTGTGCTGTCCAGATGCAGTTAGAGTCCGAGTCATATGGCTGGTGTGTTGTCACTGAACACTCATGCAAGTGCTGTCACGTGTTTCTCACGTCCAAATTTCTCCCATGACACTTTACATAACATGAACATGTACAGGTCTTGGTAGGAATCTATATGAGTGGATAAGGAAGGCTGACATATAGTGCAGGCATGACCACACCACAACTATCACAACCATGTCCTCAGGAACATTCCAGTCGCCATGGGAACCCTAGTACATAAATCCAGTTGGTTTGCAGTATGGCCAGTGTGCCATACTGGTGTTGTGGGAAACGTAGATTCTATTGTGGGTGCTGGTTGGGGGACAGTGTGGGGAGGGGGCTGTCTCTCCTTAGAAACATGTGCATGTTTGTGTGCGTGTCTTTCGTGGCACAAGCGTGGCGGGCTAGTATGTATTTATGTGCTGTGAGAGAAATAATGTGTTTGTAAACAATGAGATCAGTGGCTGATTGGATGGCTGTTTAGGTGACTGGTTGGCTGGTCATGTCGACTTTGTTCTCTGACTGAGCTCCAACTCGACCAGTGACTTATACCCTGAGAGATAAGCCTAGGTAAACAATACGTGACTGCAGTCAGATAAGGTAATTTATCTCTCTCCGTGTATCTCTTAATGTTTGTCTTGCTCTGTCATTCCATCCCAGCCATCTCATACATTTTCCATGTCAGGCACCCTTCATTTTCAGTAAAATCTAATTAAACAGAATACTTGGCTTACCTCATGGTGATCCCCAGACAGACTGTCTTGGCTGCCTGTCTCTCCCCAAGAATGTTGGTGACAGGCCGATGCCCTGAGCCCCCACTGTCCCAACGTCTAAGCTGTAAAGACACACTATTGGCTGCTATAAACCCTTCAGGACTGTGGCTAGTCTCCTCTAGTTCCATGCAATTGAATTATACTGACATGAGTGCCAGTGAGCGAGACAGCTCTTGTGTTAATTTCTTATTTGTAGGTGAGACTGTTACATAGCTGTCCATATTAAAACAGAAATGCTTTATTTGGATAAACACCTTGGTATGAACCATCTTGTTTATCAGCTGAAGTGGTCCAAATGCCTGTGTGAATAATAGTTATTTTTCCTACTACGTGTCCAAAGCTGCAATCAAAGCTGAAAAGGAGTTAACATTCTGTGTTCATTCAGTTAGGCTGTAGGAATGTTGCTCTCTGGATGGGTAGTTTTAGTTAGATGGAAAGGGCGATGATTGGGAACTCCAGTACCGAGTCTCTCCCAGGAAAGCTTTTGCTGTATAATGTTCCCTAGTTAATTCCTCCCTATCTAGGGATGCTAATCACACATGGATTTTGTGAAAGAAAATTCTGATGGCACTGTGTAGATATGAAGAGTCATGAATGGTGGTTTCAATACAATTTATTTAGCTTGTACAAGTACATAAGATTTCAACAAAGCACTTTGTGATCAGTCATTGTGGAGGACGTGATAGCCACAAGTCGTTTGTAAGAGTGATGTCAAACATCCCTTAAACATTGCTTTAAATACACTTAGAACAAATGGTCTTGCATATGGTCAATCAATCAATGTAGCAACCTCTGTGATTGGTTAACTCTACTCAGTGACAGCTTTAAAACAATACATGTCCATACCAGTTGTCCTACAGTCCTACAGTCCCCTGATGTGGCATCCATCCATCCATCCATTTTCTTCCGCTTATCCGGGGCCGGGTCGCGGGGGCAGCAGTCTGAGCAGGGAGGCCCAGACTTCCTTCTCCACGCACACCACCTCCAGCTCCTCCGGGGGGATCCCGAGGCGTTCCCAGGCCAGCCGAGAGACATAGTCCCTCCAGAGTGTCCTGGGTCTTCCCCGGGGCCGCCTCCCGGTAGGACATGCCCGGAACACCTCCCGAGGGAGGCGTC
Organism: Plecoglossus altivelis; assembly: GCA_036571765.1. Taxonomy (NCBI): domain Eukaryota; kingdom Metazoa; phylum Chordata; class Actinopteri; order Osmeriformes; family Plecoglossidae; genus Plecoglossus; species Plecoglossus altivelis. Next base: position 103,393 of record BROE01000027.1, read on the forward strand.
CAGGAGGCATCCGAAACAGATGCCCGAGCCACCTCAGCTGGCTCCTCTCGACGTGGAGGAGCAGCGGCTCTACTCCGAGCTCCTCCCGTGTGACCGAGCTCCTCACCTTATCTCTAAGGGAGCGCCCAGCCACCCTGCGGAGAAAACTCATTTCGACCGCTTGTATCCGCGATCTCGTCCTTTCGGTCATTACCCAAAGTTCATGACCATAGGTGAGAGTAGGAACGTAGATAGACCGGTAAATTGAGAGCTTTGCCTTCCGGCTCAGCTCCTTCTTCACCACGACGGACCGGTACAGAGAGCGCATCACTGCGGCCGCCGCACCGATCCGCCTGTCAATCTCACGTTCCGTCCTTCCCTCACTCGTGAACAAGACCCCGAGATACTTGAACTCCTCCACTTGAAGCAAGGGCTCCCCACCCACCCGGAGGGAGCAAGCCACCTTCTTCCGGTCGAGAACCATGGCCTCAGATTTCGAGGTGCTGATTCCCATCCCGGCAGCTTCNCACACCACCTCCAGCTCCTCCGGGGGGATCCCGAGGCGTTCCCAGGCCAGCCGAGAGACATAGTCCCTCCAGAGTGTCCTGGGTCTTCCCCGGGGCCGCCTCCCGGTAGGACATGCCCGGAACACCTCCCGAGGGAGGCGTCCAGGAGGCATCCGAAACAGATGCCCGAGCCACCTCAGCTGGCTCCTCTCGACGTGGAGGAGCAGCGGCTCTACTCCGAGCTCCTCCCGTGTGACCGAGCTCCTCACCTTATCTCTAAGGGAGCGCCCAGCCACCCTGCGGAGAAAACTCATTTCGACCGCTTGTATCCGCGATCTCGTCCTTTCGGTCATTACCCAAAGTTCATGACCATAGGTGATGATGTGATCCCCTGATGTGGCATGTCTCCCCTAAACTGTAAATAAAGCCACAAGTCATTGACTGGTCAAATGGCCAATTGTCCTTTGTGTGGTCATCTTTAACAATACAGTTGCTTCAGACCAACTGTCTCCAGACTTAACGTCTCCTAGTTAGGTATCATAAAACCACAGGTAGCCTCTCAACCAAATTGAGTTAAATTAACATACATTGTATCAAGTTTCATCTATGCTGCGTTCACACAGGACGCGAATTTGCGTATTTGGCCGCAAATTTGCGTCTAGTTGGACGCTTGAACATTTTGAAGTCAGGTGCCCCAGATAAAGTGTGTTCAGATGCGAATCGGCATATTTGCGTCTGAATGAGAGGGGTTTCTTCCTGGACTGCTGCCTATGCTACCCTGTGTATTTGTCGGCTTGTTGTTGCGAGGTAATGCCGGATATGGATGTTGCTGAGAGAGTGGGTTGTCTTTATTTACTCCAGAGAGTATATCTCATAAGGTGTTTGAATAACTCATAAGTGCTATTGTAACTCATTCCAGCTGGCATCCAGTGTCATTGTAGTTTACGTTCTTTGCTCTGGTCCTCAGGACACGTCATATCACGTCACTACCAAAATAGAGTCCTTGATTGGTTAACGCCCCTGCGAATATTGATCAAAGTTCAAATTGTTTAAGTAGGGCGTCGGACGCAAATTCGCTGATCGCGCCGCAGGACCTCTAGACGCTCGTTTACATTGACTTAACAGGTAAATCAGATGCCAATTCGTGTCCAGTGTGAATGCAGCAAGACTTGGCAAACACAGACCAAACGCACTTGGCTGAATGCTCAAGCACACAAAAGGCTCAGCCTGTCATGCCAGATGATCTCCATCGCACTGTTATGTCACCGTCAAATCGTCTGCAAAACAAATGGTTCTGAATGTGTTTAACTAGCTACTAAACATAAGCCTGCTGACACTACCAGTTATCACAATATGATGTTCTTTTGAACGATGGAACATCGGGTCCGCTAGTCCTGCCACCTGCCTGTCTCTAGCTTACAGTTATTATTAATGCCATCATTGGGTGCTCACTGCCATAACATTGCACAACAATACTTTGGTTATCAGACCTGATTTATTCATCTTCGTCTTTGCTCCAAAAGAATATGTCAACAATCTATGACGACGCCTTAACTTGCCACCATATCACTAATTATATTGGGCTGCAATTACGTTTGTCATGCCATGAACATATAATATTCATAATAAAATTGTTAAATCTGCATTGAAATAACAGAAATTAACTCAATAAACAACCGTCGTGTAGGTCTGCAATCATTTGTAAAACTAACTACAGCAAGGCAGACAACTATAGATGATAAAGGACTTGGTCCATGTGCTCGATCATCTCCAGGTAAATCAGCGATCGGCTAATGTACGCTATTGTGCTTGTGCCCTGTGTGTACCCGCAAGCGTGGTTGCAGGCACTTTTCGTGACGTAAGCAAATAAATGGCTTACCCATAGCTTACCTATTTTGGATTGGTTTCAAACTCAAAAAACAAGAAAATTGTTTTTATGAAAAGCTGGTAATATGAGCCAGGTTAGACATTCTAAGAAAAAGTATTCTGCTTGATAGTTTAGGATATGTTGACTGTAGTCAGCAGAATACAAATGACTGGATGAGCTGACTGCCTTATATGTAGGGAAGACAAACATTGTGCTCTCCATGTAATCACAACAGAGTTCCAAGTGTAAACAAATGCAACATGAACATTTTGCTCATTTAACATTATGATAAAAAGACATTTGGGATATTTAATGTACAATACAATTAATGCAGATTTTATTAGTACATTTACTTCAGAAAAAATAAGTAATTTTTCGCTTGTTGACTGAGTCGTTAGCGTAATGGGCCCCTGTTGGACGACATATATAACAAAAGTCTGTGGTACACCTGTTTTCAATCGTTAAAATGATAAACATGCCTCATGTAACTGAACGTTATGATTTATTGTGACATTATATTACTAGTTACTAGTACTAGATGTGCACACACGTACAGGAAATTTGCTTCTTGCTCTTTGCCTCAAAAATTCAATTAATTTGTGTTTGTGCAACATTGCCCTTTTTTTTACACCTGACCACTTCAAAGAGTCAACAAGAAGGCCTACATTCCATCTACTGGCAACAACTAGATTTTCATGATTTCGCTTATTTGCTCCTCACAAGTGGCTTTATGTGGTGCTGGGAATAGCATGTACTTCCTTGCACTGTGTGCTTTTTTTGGTATGCTAGCTAGTTTTGTTTTGACTGGCAACATGCTCATCATAAATGTCCTAATATATGCATAGAACAGGGATTGCTGCTCTTGTTAGCTGGCTGCGCACATGGATAGCATATCTCACACTGCCTTGCAGGCCCTCTCCAGTGACTTCCTTTGAAAATGAGTGTGAGGCAAAATTCTAGCCCCTGAAATGAATATTTTGGGAAACACTGTAAAGGATTCAATCATATGTCTTCATTGTAATTCTTTTAGATCTCAAACCAAAGCCAAGACCCTGGGATATGTTTGTGTAAAATAAGCATTTGACTATGTGTATGTAAGTATATATATGGATGTACAGTATGTGTGTATGTATGTATATGAGATGTTTGTGGTAATCCTAAACTGTGACATGCTCTTTGCACCACTCTAATGACTGGTTTACTGTGACTAAACAAGCTGATCGTCTAACAGAAGAGGTGAGCTGACCACAGATCAAGGTTAGGTCTAAAAAGCAACAGCCTATTTTCCTCTTTGTCAATCTTTCTCTTTGCCTGTGTGTTTCTCTCTGACTCTCTCTAGACATAACTCTCTATGGGCCTGTCATTGTGTCAGTATCACTCAGTGTCTGTCTCCTAATGTCATTCCCAGCTTTGATCGATCCAGCTCTGAGTCTGGGAGACAAGAAGTCTTTGCCCTAATAATGAGGCCATTTCTGTCAACTGCACCGGCCAGATGCCTACCCAGAATACTAGACTCAGCATGTAGTCCCTGCTGCCCTCACTAGCCAGGTCATCATAGGTGCTAGTCTTTGACATTCTCTCTCACACACACACACACACACACACACACACACAAGCAGAGAAGAAAATTAACAGGCTTTGTTGCCTGTTCGGCTGAACAGATACCCATCACACTTGTGCAATCATGCCAGACAGAGTAGCTTTGTGGTGGATGAGAACACACCCTTTTACTGACAGTCACCCACTGCCCGCAGAAGATGGGAGAGCCCAGATTCAAAGTTCTCCAGATAAAGGGCTATGCTGCTGTATTCTGCTCACTACCAGCTACCTGGGACAATACTAACAGCAACCTGGGCTTTCATTGCTGTGTCTGAATTAAATCAAAAGTGGTGTTGGATGCACTGAGTGACATCCAACACTGAAAACACAGAACACACTTTCTTTCTGCTTTCACCCTATGTATCCCTGTAAGTGTCAACATCAGAGAACAAGACACACAGGCTGTGGGGGTTCTCACCTGGTAATCTCAATCATTATCTTTACACAGTAGGTCTGAAGCCTGTGTGTGCATATGGTTGTGCGCATCACTAAGTGAACAACTGGGTGCGTGTGAGTGTGTGTGTCATAAGGGTCCAGTATTGTAGACCAGATTCGCCTGGCTCTGACAGTCTTATTTAGCATTCTACTAGGTAAGAGCATGGACCAAACACTGGCACAATGATGTCATCACTTTGTCATTCTGTAAAGCCCTGCTTTGACTCCTCTCCCCATGGTGGGGAGAGAAAAGAGGTAAAAACACAAGGATGAGAGAGGCAGAGAGGGGATGATGAAGAGGCGTCTCAGGCTGACTAATTTAATTCAGGTGCATGCTCTGGACTCCCAGGGGTCTTTGTGAAGGGAGTAGGTGTCATGTGAGCTCCTGACACATTGATTAACAGCTGGTACTCGTCAACACATCAACCAGGTCACTGGCGGATGACTGACTGGCTGTCTTAGACTGGCTGGCTGACATTCACATTGCCAGCCTTCATGCTTAATTAAAATGCATGGAAGTCAGTGAAGTTTTTATGCAATTCTTTATAAAGTCATCTTCTTTGGAAGCCAGCATATGTGAGCAGAAAAAGGGTGAGAGGGAGAAGAACCACTTTTGTAATAACAGCTTTTTGTGCAACAGTGGTATCTTGTTCAAGTCAAAGGTCTGTGTGGCTGTGGCGTAAGAGCTAGGAGTGTTGCCATTGTGACATGATTTGACAGTTCACACTGAGGTTGCATTTCCAAATATCAGACCTTTATCCAATTTAAAACCACTTCACACAGTCATCTAAGTAACAGGTCTGTGACACATTACTCAGTGGCGATGGGCCACATTCAGCTGCAGGGTGAGCATAGTCTAAAGCCAGACATACAGGTGGTAGCATTATCAGCCTAATCCACATATCATATGATCAGACAGACAACAGTTGCCACGGTCAATGTCATACACCATACAGAACTACAAAATGTCCATAGAGAGCTGAATTTCTGTGTTTCGACTTGTGTGAGATTTGTAGGAGATAAAAAAACAGGCACTGTGAAGTGAAGATTTGGAAGGTATGAAAAAAATAAAATAAAACAACTCCTCCAACAGCTCTTTTATCCTCCTTAATCTGCTTCGCAACAGTGGAACCTATCCAACATTCTTTTGTCCGGACTACAGAATCATTCGGTGCTGTTTATGTAACTTTAGAGAGGGAAACTGTATTTATGCATGTGTGGCCATGTGTTGAGTAGATTACTGATCTGAAATGAAGGCCGATATGAGTCCCCAGTGTAATTTGCATGTCCATATGCAAATGATAGTCACTCAACTAAAACCACAAGTATAAGCTGCTGTGATTTCCCAGCGTGCTTGCAGATATAGCCCAGATATAGTATAGGTGTTGGTGGTGGTTGGTGGCAGGTTATTTGACAGTGTAAGTGGGTGAGACAGTGTATGTGTGTGTGTGTGTAATTGTGGACCTGATAAGGCGATATAAATAGAGTGAGAAGCTTCAGGAAGGAAGAAACAGCACCTCAATCACTTACTTTTAACATTGGCATTTGGCACATAGCCTTGTATCTAGGGCTGACAAGCTAAATCAGTGTATTTGTGAAGGAGAAGTGGGTGGTTGGAGGTAAGGGTGGTTAGGGGAGGGGGTTTACTGTATGAATAAACACAAAAAGTTTGAAATGTGGACAATAAAGACAAAATGATCAAAATTCACGTGGCATTGCTGGGCTGATATTGGCACACTCTGTGTGTGTATGTGTTTGTGTGCATTCACGTGCACGGGAATGTGCGTTCTCAAGACAGCTGCATCTTAATTACAAGGTGATGATGGCAACAGTAGTAGCAACGTGTGGTTGACTGTGGTGTATTCAGCTGCCCATGTGTTCACCGCACCAGGCTGGGTTTATTAGGTCCAAGCAGGTCCGTGTGGCTCAAGTAGGACTAACCAGATGTCTCACCACTGGTTATACCAAGTAGTAGCATTAGATGACCTACCTTTCCATTAAGGCGGAGGAGAGAGCATCTGAAGGAGGAGAGAGGTAGGGATGAGGTGGGAAAAAACGATAAAGTGATGTATCGCGATACTCTTTGGGCAATTTAAACATCGATTCTCAAAAAAAATATATATATATATATTTTAAGTCATAAAGACTAAAAAAGGTTACTATTATTTGAGTGTGGAAAAACTGCCGTTGTTGAGATAATCCTACAGACGGCAGATGGCATTGTTGTTTTTGAGAGAGCAAACGTAGCAGTATTAGTTTGACACTGTTGTTCTGTTGCGTTTGCATGGACTGCTGCAAACGATATTCGTTGTGCCACAGCATTTCAAATCTAAAGTATGGACTCACTTTGGATTCAACAAAATTGCAGGGAATAAAGAACTTGACTTGTCTCATGCCGTGTGCGAGTTATGTAGAACAAAAATCAGGTACTTAGACAATACCACCAATTTGAGGACTCATCTCACACGCTGTGGCGCAGGAATAGGGTATTACGTGCCATTGTGACAAAACACTACAGTGAGAATCTTCTTTTGAAATGATTTAGAAATAATGTTTATATTTTTTAGTTATTTTTTCATTTTATTTTATTAAATAAGGTGATATCAACTGAGCACCCTCCACATACTTTAAAAGAGCCGTTGCTCTGTGACAGACAGTCACAGCCAAAATGGACAGAGGAGGCAAGCATTCTGGTAGCCTGGTCCCTACACTCCCTTACACGTTTGGTTGTGACGTAGGTCATGCGTCGGAATGCAGCCATGCAGGTTGTAAACAAGTTGGAATGAGCAGAGGAGTGTTTGAAGATGTCAAATTTAGAAATTAAATGAACAATTGCAAATTATAAATCTAGTTTTGACACCAAGGCCAGTGATAATATATACATTCAACAGGGGAAGCTGGGCCTAATCATGCCCATGCAGTGTAGTGACTACCAGGCTACTGCACGATACAGACACTTTCCAGATGTTGAGGAATGAGGAGATGACGAAGACAGGGGACCGTTCCACTGACAAGGGAGAACTACAGAACTACAACTCAAACTAGCTGCGCTACATCAACATCATTATTCTCAGCCACTCCCTCTGTTCACTGATTGGTCCTACAGATATTTGTGGCAAGAAAACATAAGAGGGTGCAGCGGTTCCAGACCTAGTACAGAAGCTAAATGAAAATGGAGCGGAAGTACATAGGACGGCCAGGCTACCCTGGCCCTGCCATAAAGTCTCAAGTTCCATCTTGTGGTGTATTACTCCATATCAGAGACACGTTTATGGTAGTCATTGATCTTCTGTTCCTCCTTTTACACCTCTCTTTTGATTACAGTGCCTCTTCCTTTGACTTCTTTAATCCTTTGACTTCCTTTGACGTCTTCCTTTAACTTCTTTAACACGTGAAAATTCTTCAGTTTTCTTTCAAAAGTGTAACTGTGACAAGGGAATGTATGGTTTAGTGACAGACGACTGCAGAAGGCTTTTTCCTTTTTTGATTACTGAGTATGGCGCAGATGTTGTAGGGTCCGGGAGCCTGTATTAAATTGGGTGGTGTAAGAGGGGTGACAGGTGCCCTCGCATGGCCGAGAAACAAACAATGTAGAATAGTTTTGCCCACAATGTCCAGTCGTCTCTCCTTTTTTATTATTGGTCCCCAATGGGGGTGATGGTGGTGACGTAATACATGCCAGGACATAGATAGTAAAGGGTGTATCTAATCCTGTTAGATACTACATCACACACAGATGCACACATTGCTGCCATTTACAAGCTCTTATTAGCTGTATAAGGAATATGTAGAAGCTGGCAGAGGCACCAACCTTTCAGTGCACTGTATTTATACCAGCCCCCACAGGGAATGGGTGTACAAAGAACACCGTTTGTGCTTCATAAACAAAATGCCACTAAATGCAATACAATAATGATAGCTCCAGATAAGGGGTGGGCAATTAAATTTCCCAAAGGTTCCACATGAGAAATTGGAACTGTTGTGACGGGCTGAACCCATGGGCTTAACTCAATTCTGCTAAACTTGAATTTGAATAATCACATGGTTTTGAGATGCTGCTAGTATATGTAATATTGTTGTTATGTAATATATGTTATATTATGGCTATAAACATATTTCCGAAGTGTAAGTTTATATTTTAAACATACATTCACAAAAATGCATAACATGTAAGTTAAAGACCAACAATTGATTAACTTATGTCTTTTCTATAAAGATATTATTTTCAGTTAGGAGAAATCCAGTCTGTCCTGGGCTTGAACAAGTGCATTGAAATCTGGTCGAATATCTGAGGTAGATATGCGATGGACAGCTAACAGGTGATCATCAGGGTCTGCAGTGTAACTAGCAAACCATCAGCGGCCCACGCCTGCTAATACAAATTGTAATCTTTCAACTCAGCGACTTCCACAAACTAAGCACACAGCTTTGCCTTTGACTTCATCAAACAGATACGTAGACGTAGTCTTGCTCCGAACTGTACTTGCGCACAATTTTTATTTTGCTTCTGTACTCAGTCTGGGATTTCGAAATAACAGTCATTTGTTGTCAAAATGTTGTCAGGCCAATCAGCGAAATTGAGGGAGTGGCGATTGCTTTGATTTTTGTGTGCTGGTTTGAGTTGTAATTCAGCAATGGTAGTGGAGAAAGATGTCAAGCGAAGCCATTCGGTCCGTTGTGGCAACCCTGCTGATTATCCAGAAGTTAAAGCTGGAGCAAGAACAATCTTTGCTGAGTTCTGTTGGTGGAAATGATGTTGTGACCCTCCCCCCATGGGGTTCAGGAAAAGTTAGATTTTCCAGCACCATTAGTCGTAAAGGAGTTGGCTAAGGCAGATGCTAGCGATTGGTTGTGGAAGGTTCAAAGTGGCTCTAAACAGATCAGAGACCCTTTGAAGACTCAGGCTCATGTTTAAGACATGCTGAAGGACTGCGCATAGCTGGAGGGCACAGGCCTTCACCCCAGGGCTCTCTCCAACGGGGCCCACAGCTTTGTTTGAGTGAAGTTATAACAGCTGTCCTCTCACCTGATCAGCGGTCAGGCACGCAGCAGAGGTTAGCGGCAGGGGAGGGGGGGAGTCATTAATGTGAAGAGGGCCTTTGCCTAGATGGAAAGGGAGGACCAGAGTACTCAGAAGAGCTTGAGGGTTGACAGCAGTTGGGCTAGAGGGGGGATGGGCAGGAATCGGTGTGTCAGATCTGTTTGGCCCTGTCCAAGATTTCCTCAACTCCTCTGCTGCCAGTCGGTCTGAAGCCAGTCATGTTGCCATGGAGCAAGCCCACCACCTTCCCGCTTACCGCTCCCGGTGTGATTCCTGTTGGCCCGAACTGTCTGAAAGCCATCGATGGAGATGTTGTTGACAAAGATTGGCAATTGCTGGTGCTGCATTTATGTGTGTCTGTATAAAGGGTCAGAGTCAGAAATGTTAGATTACGTGTTCTTTTTGTTTGAGTTAGTCTGCCTACACAAACGGGCAGAATGACCGTCTCTCACATGCAGCCTTGTCATCTGTTTGGGAACGCTTTTGTCACTCGGTTTTAATCTGCCAACCAACAACTCAGTCTGATGCAGTGCAAACCAACACACACACAGTCACGATACTTCCTTCTCTATTTACTGACCACACTGTGTGAGACAGAGGATTTGCAATGGGATTCAAAAGTTGTGTTTGATTGATTAATTTCTAATAAAACAGGTCTGGGATCTGGATCTGGGAAGCACATGTTCATGGAAAACTAATATTTTTTTTCTTGGCTGAATTGTATTCAAACACAAAGATTGTTGTGGAGACTGAAATAAAGAGAAAGTGAAAGTTTGAAGGAATGGCTTTCCTTCACTGCTTTTTGGCCTGGGGACTACTGATCTGTTCCAAGCCAGACCAGGCAGGGCAGGGCTAATCTGCCCCATTAACGTTAAAGCCATAAACCCCATCTACTGTGTCCTTTGCACTGCACACACCTAATAACATATCTGCCAGCTCTCAAAACGCATCCTCCATATCACCCCAGTTTTTCTGGACTGATGGTCCATGGATAGGTTTTAGAAGTATGGATTAGGCCCATCATGGCATTCTACAGATCAGTGATTAGAAAGTAAAGGAAGGAAGGGGTGGTGTGGAAGAAATGTGTTGGGACCCAGTCAATGTTTGTCATGAGTTATGCCATGCCATATTCTTGTACTTATATCACTTGTCTCACTGTCCATGCTTCATGTCATTATCATGTCATTGGTTAATTTTGGCTTCTTTGTGCTGTTGTTTTTTGTTGTTGATTTGACAACACACTGTATTTTGTGTTGTGTTCCTGTACCTCTCTGCTGCATGTGCCTGGTCCATAGCTTTGTACCAATGGCTTGAGGCAGACCGCCTTGGCACGGACGCAGAGGCCACCGCCACAGGTAAAAAGACGTACATTAACCGCTACTACAGCTGTACATAAGCTCATTTTGACTTAATTCTCAATTGTCGTCTGTACTCTCCTCCTCCCTCGCTTCCATCCTTTTAGTTTGAGCATATCATCCATTCTTGCTTCTTCGAACTTCTTCTAACTTCTAACCTCCCTTTGTCTCTGTCTCTCTCTATATCCCGTTGCTTGTAAGTGGGTCAGGTTTCTGAGAGCTTGTTATCCTAATATGTTCAACTCCTCCCTGAAGCTTGCTATTTTTACCCTCCAACTGCTCCTCTTCTCCTTCAACCTGCTGTTCCTCTGATGAGCATACCCACTCAGACCTATCCCTCACCATCCTTTGTTTTGATAGCTTTGGGGGTTTTTTGTCTCCAATTCCTCTGTCCCACCTCACATGCATTTCCTCGATTAGCATTTAAATAAATGGAGAGGGAGGGAGGGGGTCATAGAGAATAAAGATGCTTAGGTTTCCATTACCTTCTCTGCCACATCCTGTCCGCTCCTGTCTGTCAGGTCACAGCTCTGCATGAGATGAAATTCAGTTACAGACACAGTTACCGACAGTTACCGTCACAGACAAAATAAGACAGAGATACAGTTATAGTTATAGTCATATTTGCCGACACGGCTACAAACACAGTTACAGTCACACACACTCATAGACATGATGCCAAAGATTGTGTGTGTGAGTGACTGTATCTACCAGAGATTATATGTGAGAGACCGTGTCAGAGTTTGTCAGTGTGTTTTGAATTGTGTGTGTGAGTGTATGGAACAGAGGTACATATAGTGGGAACCATAGACAGAGAGAGTGTTAGCTTGACAAATAGTGTGTGCTAGTGTGTGTCAGAGAAAGAGACAGAAAAAGTGTGAGACAGCCTCTAAGCAAGCATCTGGCTTCAATGGTACACACAGAAAGAGCGAGGCAATGTGGCCTCCTGTGTTACACTAACAACAGCTTAGCAGCTTGGCATTGTGTTTAAACACATTGTAGACACACCAACTGTTTAGAAATCCTCTGGTGTTGGAAATCCAACGCTGCACGTATACAGGTCTCTACAGAGCTATAGCCATCCAGCTGTGACCTTGAAATGTTTTTTTTATGTTTTACACAGTGGTTCACCAAACCTGCTTCTAGAATATCAACTGCCCCCCCCCACCCCACCCCGCTTTCTCTCAGATTTTCCTTGTGACCTCCCTGATGCCTGCTTCTGGTTTGTGTTCAGCAATCATCACCATAGCACCTCAACCTCTGACACAGTCATGTGTGTGGGTCCACACCATCTTACTTCCACATGATGTCTTGGTGTCTTAAATTCCTAAATGCATCCACCTGGAGATCAACTGATAATTCTACTTGTCCTTTATTGTGACTGGTCACAGTCTGTTAATTAAGAGTACAGCAAATAAACAAATTCATTCAAAGAAGCCATATTGAGTATTTTAGCACACAGTATCAACAGAATTTCCACCACACTGACTACCTATAAGCTTTTCCCTTTCACATTTTGTCTAAAATGTTACCCCACTTCAACTCAGCTAGCTTCATTTTAGTGCCTAACCTAAGAATTGTGGTATTTGAGTGCTTAGCATCTGCTAAGCTAATGTGCTACTGTACTAGGGTCCCTGTCTCTCTGAGCTCAATGGACCTGTTGCTGCACCGAACACAGTCACCTGAGCCATTTCAGCCTGTTAGACACTAGGGGCTGTGTTCCTGCTACATTTACTTTCGACAGAAGGCTAATGGGCCAATGACAGGGCAGAGCATTATGCACGGTATGGCTCCTTTATGTGTGTGTGTGTGTTAGCGCTGTAATCGGCCTTACAAGCTAGAAAGCTTCGGGTTTTCAGTACTGCTGCTTCTGGAAACTGGATGGATGTTTGCCTAAACATCCCAAACCACGACAAGACAGCTCTCCAGATTAATGCTTTTAGTTCCTCGATGCACCAGCCAATAAACAGATCATAATAATACCCCAAAAACACACAAACCCAATGAACGTTTTGTGTTTCCTTTTTCCAAATTCTGTCAGGGTTAGAATGTTTGGGCTGACCTTTTTTAACGGAAGCAGTCTTTACACTATTCATGATGAATACTTAAATTGTATCTGATCATTTTCTCTTTCTCTCTCTGTTTGTCTCTACCTGTCACTAGGTGAGAACTTTGAGCAGAGCCCCCTCAATAGAACCTTCAAGTCCAAAGTCTTGGCCCACTACCCCAAAAATGTGGATTGTAACCCTTTTGACCAGGATGCCGTTAACATGGTAAGAACACCCAGCCCATTTGATTACATCTCTTTTTTTGACGGCAATTGGGCTTTTTTTTACTGACCATTGTCACTGCTACTGGAGTAGCCTGGCCCTTACAAGACTCTCGTACATTTCATTTGTACATCATTTGTCTGGGACCTATTCATTGAAAAACGTTACTTCCTTGAAAATATTGGATCTGCCCAGAGCCACTCTGGATCTGTCAAAATCAATCTATAACGTTTGGTCAAGACTTGGGTTATGCTTTGGAATGTAGCCTCTCTGGCTGTAAACAACAAGTTGGATCGAGCAGAGGAGTGTTTAACGATGTCAAATTTAAGAATTAAAGGAACAGTTGTAAATTATAAATCTACATTTGACATTACGGCTAGTGACAATGTATACAGTCAACTGTCGAAACTGGGTCTAATCATTCACAAAATATTTTTGTAGAAGAACGAGGAAACTACAGAGACAGGGGACCATTGCACTGACAACATAAAAATACTATAAAAATAATCCTATAAAAATACTTTGATTTTAACAAAAGCATTCTGTCCAAGATAAATTATAAGCAATTATGGCAATGGATGCATTCTAAAAGACTGGAAGGCTGTAACAATTTAATCAGTTATATGCCTGCTTTGTTAATGGTCTTGCTTTGAAGTTCTATCATAGAACGTCTACTTAGAATGTTTGTGTAAATGTTCTTAGTTGTTAGTTTATCGTGTTATGTTCAGACAATTTTAAAAAACCCATAGAAACACAAATTATTCTTGCATACAATAATGTTAAAGAATTTGTAGTGAATATTCTTACTCTATTTGCAGAGGTACAGTAAATACCTTTTCACAGAATGTCTCATCGCAATTTTTCTACCTTAAATAGACTTTTAAGTATGTTATTGTTGAGAACATATACAGTTTTGTAGAAAAGAACAAATTACTAAACATTTAACCTACAACAATATGTACAACTGACGCACAAACCATAGTCCTGCACAAGTACACGTCTTGATTTTTGGTCAGGTATGTCAATTATGGTATATCCGTTCTTCAAACCTGTAATTGAAAATGCTCAGATTATACAAAGAGCGTTCATCCCACCAGCCGCAAGGGTACTCAGAGACAGAAGTATTGCTTCCATGAGCAATGTCTGTGGAAGAGTTAAAGGTTCAGCAGGCCCAGCATGGTTTATATAGATAGATTTGTAATTCTTTTATTTTTTTACATACAGTATATTTAAAAACACTTTCTCTTAAGGATGGTAATAAGCATTGGGAAAACCCGAACACTTCCCAAACCCATTGGGCAGGAGGGCCACAACATCGTGACCACCAACAAAAGATTGATCTTGTTCCAGCTTTATGTACTGCATATTGGGCCGCGTTGCGTCATTGGACCAAATGGCTCTGCTTGCATCTTTTTCCGCGACCATTGCAGAACTACAACGCAAACTAGCACACTACATCAGTGTCATCATTGATGAACCATAGCCTCGGATTTGGAGGTGCTAATTCTCATCCCGACCGCATCACACTGCAAACCATTCCAGTGCATGCTGCAGGTCCGATGAAACCATCAGGACAACATCATTTGTGAATAGCAGAGATGAGATCCTGTGCTCCCCAAGCCAGACACCCTCCGGCCCCCGGCTGTGCCTAGAAATTCTGTCCATAAAAACAATGAACAGAACTGGTGACAAAGGGCAGCCCTGGCGGAGTCCAACATGCACCGGAAACAAGTCCGGCTTACTACCGGCGATGTGAACACAGCTCCTGCTCCGGTCGTACAGAGACCGGACGGCCCTGAGCAAAGGGTGCCGAACCACGTACTCCTGGCAAACCCCCCAAGAGACACGTTGAACGCATTCTCCAGATGCACAAAGCACATGTGAACTGGTTGGGCAAACTTCCATGAACCTTCAAGCACCCGATGAAGAGTATATAGCTGGTCCAGTGTTTTCACGACCAGGACAAAGACCACACAGCTCCTGCTGAATCCGAGGTTCGACTATCAGTCAGATTCTCCTTTCTAGTACCCTGGTGTAGTCCTTACCGGAAAGGCTGAGGAGTGTGATCCCCCTGTAGTTGGAACACACCCTCTGGTCCCCCTTTTTATGAAGGGGTACCACCACCCTGGTCTGCCAGTCCAGAGGTACTGTTCCAAGCCGCCATGCAATGTTGCAGAGACGTGTCAGCCACGGCAGTCCCACAGCATCCAGAAACTTCAGATACTCAGGACGGATTTCATCTACTTCAGGGGATTTGCTACCGTGGAGCCCGCTGACCACCTCGGTTACTTAAGCCTGGGTGATCGATGAGTACACCTTTAGGTCCCCAGCCTCTGCTTCCTCCTCAGAAGACACGATGGCAGGATTGAGGAGATCTTCAATACTTTTCCCTGGGAAAAGTATTCCCTCCACTGTGCAACAACGTCCCCAGTTGAGGTCAGCAGCTCCCCGCACCGTACACGGTGTTGGTGAAGCACCGCTTCTCCCCCCTGAGTCAGTGAACGGTTTGCCAGAATTTCTTTGAGGCTTGGTTAGTTGACTTGGGTTAGACTTGGGTTAGTCTGGGTTAGTTTTAGACGTCTGTTGTCTGGACTTTGGAGATGGGAGTAGGCATGGGATGACACTAGGATATGTTGGGACTCAGGAGAACCAAAGCATGAGTTAAAGAATATTTTTGTGCAATGTGTGTCCATTTGACTGGCCAAGAAGTGGTGTACCTGAGGCAAGGTCACAGCGAGCCACTCCCACAACGCTCAATAATTCAGCACCTCTTCTCCGCTTACATAGGCATGGAAACTGGCCGTGGGTATGTAAGGGAACACCACAGTGTGTTTAGAAAAGCATTATGCAGGGAGACCGTGAGGATATTCATTTTGGCCCCTCTCCCGCATCTAAATTTACGCCTCCTTATCTTTCGTGTGCTTCACTTCCCTGCCACTGTGGATGGGAGGGGGATGTAGGAGGTAGTGAGAGGATAAGGGGGAGGCCCTGGAACAATAATGCTTCCCACCCCAGTGGAACCACCTTTCCTCAGTCTCTCCCTTCTGCAGTCACCCGCTTCCCTCATCTCTCCGAATTGGCCTGTATCTGACTGTAAGTGACAGTAACACACCCGTCCAGCACCTAACCAGCACAAATGGGATTGTTCCTTTAGGATTCCCTTGATGCGGGTCGGGGTCAGGGGGTAGTACTTCCCTATCCCCCCACCCCCCCAGAGGCTCTGCCACACATTCACCTACCCATAGATGGATTTAATGAGCACAGAGTGATTCAAAGATTTCCATGGAAGTATCCCCCCAATCGGCCCTTACACTGCATCTATGGGTAGATGGATGGGTTAAGTAAGTTAAATAAGTGCAGTATATACGGCGTGTGGTACTTAGGACCGATACATAGCCACTACAAGGGGATATCTTCAAGGTGTCATATTGTTTGCTCACTGCAGGATCGGTTTCTTGGTGATGTTTCATTAGTTAATTGTTTTATATGGTTTGGGTATAACAAGAATGCTTTGCTGTAGGATGATCAGGCAGGGCTGTGATTTACTCCCCGCTGCCCTAATCCAATCAGCGCACTCTTCCCAGGCCCCTCTGTTGTGTGTGTGATGTTCATGCGTGTTGTGCATGGTTGTGTGTGTGTGTGTACATATTTGTGTGTGAGTTTTCCATAAGGTTTGTTGTGGATTTTTTTTCATTTATCCCTCATGGCTAAACAAATAAACATTATGGGGATAATAAGCCTTTTTTATTCCACTGCTAACTATGTGCTCCATTTCCATCCATGCCTTTATCCGGCGCTGGGTCAGGGGGCAGTAGTCTGAATAGGGAGGCACAGATATCCTTCTCCACGCACACCTCCTCCAGCTCCTCCAGGGGGATCCCGAGGTGTCCCAGACCAGTGTTCTCTGATGCGCAAATCTGCATTTGATGTGCGAATCTGCGTCTGGCGCCGATGCCCAAGTTGAATTTTTTGTATTTTGGAAAATATTCACAGGGGTGTTAACCAATCAGGGACTCTGCTTTGGTTGTGACATGACCTGTTCAGTGCAACCAGAGCAAAAGATCTTGCGGAAAGAGCCTGAAAAGGCAACGTGGGACTCCCTTCCCCCAGGCCCACCACCCGCAGGAAGGACCATAAGGGGCCGCTGCAGTGCGTTTTGGGAGGTGGTCAGGGGCAGGTGCCTGGATGACAGAGACCTTGTGCGCGGATACAGATTGTACTTTTTTGATACGGTTTACAACTGTTTCACACACAAATAAACAAAAACACTCTCACAGTGCGACAGAGTTGCCGTCTGTATTTATGTGGTTTTTGGTCAACAACTTACAGCTGTTCAACAGTTAAACAGTTATACTGTTCAGAAATTGTTTGTAAACACAGTGCTTCCTTCTCTACCTCTGCTCTTTCATCCTCTTCCTCCCTCCTCATTTTCCTCCCAATTCTTCTGTGCCCTTCCTCCTCTCCTCCCTCCCTCTCTTCCTCACCCCTTCCCCTCCCCTAAGCTTTGTATGCCCAAAGGCCTGTCATTCCGGACGCAGGCGGACTTACGCGAGCCCCAGTTTCACTCCTTCATAATCACCAGGGAGGATGGCTCCCGCACCTACGGCTTTGTTCACACCTTCTATGAGGAGGTGACCAGCCAGCAGATCTGCAGTGCCATGCAGGCCCTCTACCAGATGCACAACGCCGAGAACCCCTCCTCCAACCCCTCCTCCAACCCCTCCTCGTCCTCCTCCAGCATGGACTCCCTGGCCACCAGCATGGATGAGCCTGAGTCCCCCTCGTCGCAGCGGGGGGGAGGAATGGGTATGGGTGGCTATGACGCATCGCGAGACACCTTGTATGTGTCCAAGGCCCTGTGCCTGATCACGCCCATGCCCTTCATGCATGCCTGCCGCCGCTTCCTGGCCCAGCTCCACCAGGCGGTGAACTCCGCCTTGCCCCCGCCCCTCCCCCTGGAAAGCTACATCTACAATGTGCTCTACGAGGTGCCCCTGCCCCTGCCGGGGCGATCACTCAAATTCCACGGCGTATACGAACCAATTGTGTGTCAGAGGCCTGGGCCTGGAGAGCTTCCGTTGGCTGACTTCCCTCTGGGTGTGGCCTTCTCCCTATTGGGGGTGGAGAACCTGGTTCAGCTGTTCACCTGCACCATGCTGGAGATGCAAATCCTTTTGTACTCCCAGGGTAAGTGCTCTCACACTTACACACCGGTGTTCTTGCTTTGGGTCATACAGTTTTGAGACACACATGCAAACAGACAATCCCTTACTTACCGGCATCCCATCTGCCATGCCTCATGGATAACACACATGCACACACATACACGCACAGAGGAAGGGTTCATTAGAGGGATGACAGGTGGCAAGAAAGGATGGGGATGGAGGGGGGAGATTTATCCTGCCAATCAGCCTCTTCAGCTGTACTTCTTTGAACAGACCTGGCAATCATTGCCTCTCATGCTCTGGACTACTTCTGCTGCTGATGCTGCTGCTTCCAGTGGTGATGGAGATAGTGGCAAGAATAGTGAACAAGGTTAGAGTTAGAATGTAATCTGCTGGTGACGGATGGGAGCGAGGGAGAAATGGTATTGTTCCACATTGTTGTGTCAATTGCCATTCTAGTGGGCAAAGAGGATTGCCTGTGGAAGGTTTAGAATCTAAATTTTTATCTCTTAGGGTGAATTCTGAACATGAGTTAATTCATTTTAATTGAATAGGAATATTAACATGGGGCCACATATTGACAACACCCTCCCACCTCCTCAAGAAAAAGACAGACAGGCCCTTCCACCTCTCCCCCAGCATCCGTCCCTTATCCTTGCCAAGAAAGACGTACTCAGCCCGATGCGTCATCTCCACAGTGTGTAATCTGCCATATCTGTGTTAGTGCTTTAAATTCAACGCCTCTCTTTCCTTCTGACAGTGTCTGCATGAATGTGGGTGTATGCACGAGCGTGTGTGCAAATCTGTGTCTTTACGAGAGTACGTGTTTGTTTGTTGCATTTGCTTGTGTATGTTTACATGTGTATAAATTGCTTTTGTGTATCTGTGTATGCACAACTGCATGTGAGATATCCATCAGTCCCGGCCCAGTTTTGCTCTGTGTGTTCCTGTTCCCCAGTGTCAGCCGTAACACAGTTGTACTACGGCCTGCTACACCTGTGTGAGATCTCTGCCGGAGAGTGCAGTGTATTCCTGGTGATCAGTCAGCACCATTAACAGCATTCATAATATGTCCTTAACCCTAACCCTCGCCCAAACATGAACAATTTAAGGGGTGGGTCTATAGTCTGTAAACAGGCAGTGGGTGAATATGACATTTAGGCAAATGATAGGGATCAGTATTCTGATTATGTTAATGAGGGCTCATAGAAGGTCTGAGACTGAATTTGGCTCCTTCAGAATGGTGTTCAGGATCTGGGCTGAGGTTTGATCAAAGATCTTATGTATCTCTGACTTTTTTTCTTTCTCTCTCTCTTCACCCTCTCCCTCTCTCTACCCCACTTGCTCTGTCTCCCCCCTCACTCTCTCTTCTTTTTCCCCTTTGTGATGTCTCCTCTTTCGCTGCCTCTCTCCCCATCTCACACTCTCTTTACCCATCTCTCTCTGTGTGTGAACCAGTGTAGCCAGATAGTTGTTTTATTGGGGGGTATTGTAAAGCAGGTAGTCCGTTCATTGTTAAGCAGTTGTTGTGTTGTCACCCAGGTCAGTCATCTGTTCACCCTCAGACTGCAGCGTTTGTCTGCACTCCTTCTAGGTTTTCCCTTAATTTATTATTCAGTGTGAGAAAGAGCCTGTTTACTGTGAGTGTGTGTGTGTGTTTCCTTCAGGCCTGTACGGGTATGTGTGGGTTTGCAGTGCAATGCAGCTGAGGTAGAGAGTTTACTCAGCACTTTTTCAGCTCCACCATTTGGTTTCAACCACTCTTTTTATGTCTCCCTCTCTCTCCTCATTCTCACCAACATTAATTTCTGATGTGACTTTAATCTCCCACTCTTTGTTTATGTCTTCTCTCCTCTCTTTCTATCTTCCTTTATCACTCTCCCCCTTGACTGCAATATGACTTTCATCTCCCATGCTTTGTCTAGTCTTGCCTTTTATTTGTGACATTTTTTGAAAGAACTCATACTGTCATTGTAGCAAAGGGGGGAACACGCAGTCCGCAAAATCATTTGGTCCGACCCCCTGCACTGCAGGTACCATATTGTTAGCTGCATTATTTGTTGGTCATGGCCTGGAAGCAACACAATATTTTATGCGGAGGAGGACCATAGACTTATATACATTAGGCACAGCCAACCTGCTCTTCAAAGATGGCTTCCTCATTCATTTCTATGAAAAGTGCTCAGTGGCACAGTGAGGCAAGCAAGTGCGCTTAATGGGCCATGCCATCTTTCCAATTACGGCTCCACCGGTCTTGTGCAAAACAGAGGCTTGCCTTTTCCTTGCTCCGAAACTCGTGCACGCTTGCAACTAGCTTCACACGTCATACTTCAATATATCTGGTTGCAAGCCTGTGAGCTAAGGCACTGCAGTTGAGTCAGAAAGCTTGCAGAGTGAGGTAAATATCAGATTAAGAATGAGATACAGAATGTCAACTTTACGAGAATCAATGCAATCGCTGTTTAGTATTCCTTTCCCTTGGTTTTTGAAATATAAGCCTATCCTAGATGTAACATATATTCCATCATATGACTCCCCACATATACAGAACATTGTTATTTTTGCTTGTTGTTTTTAGTATGACTTCATTAGTAGCCTCTTGTATCGGATTAAAGAAAGTTTTATGTTGATAATTCTGTATGGCACCAAATGATGTTATTAATACACAAATGGCCATTGTCAGAAAAAGGTTCCCCACCCCTGTCGTAGCACAACCACTACACATATGCATATATGTGCACACACACAGTTAGTAAATTAAACTCCTTTTTCAGTCAGAGATATACTTCATCCAAAAATCATCTTCAACTTGCATTAAAGTTGCATTCTGCTTTTTCACTCAAACATCACTCACCCACCCTCCCACCCCCCCTCACACCTCTCCCACCCACCCTCCCACCACTCCACCCATCCTATCCTCACAGACTACCAGCATCTAATGACGGTGGCAGAGGGGATCACAACCCTGCTGTTCCCATTCCAATGGCAGCATGTGTACGTGCCTATCCTACCTGCCTCACTTCGCCACTTTCTGGATGCCCCCGTGCCCTACCTGATGGGTCTGCAGTCCAAGGAAGGCACCGACCGATCCAAGCTGGAGCTGCCTCAAGAGGTACTTACTGAGGTTTTGTGTGCGTGTACCCCTGCATGCATCTGTAACTGCAGCCGTTTGTGTGCTGTCACACGTGACTTTGCATTGTGTCTATGTGTACGTGTGTGTGTGTATCTGTTTGTGCGCCCATACGATGTGTTTTGACTCCAGGCATTTGTGTGTTGTCATACATGCTACTTTATATTGTGTCTGTGTGTGCATGTTTGTGCTACTGGTTGTGTGCATGGGTGTTTGTCATACGACCGTTACAGTAAAAGCTCATTTTTGCTAAGTAGACAGTGTCTACTGTCAAATCTGCACTGTGTCCAATAAGACTTGGTTCAGTCTAAGAATACATCTTGAAGACTGTGGCTCCTATTCATAATCCTGGAACCTATACCAGGGCCTGATCCTGCCCCTGAATATGTTTTTTTACCATCTATTGCAAGGGTTCTCAACCTTGGTCCTCAGGGATCCCCTGTTCTGCATGTGTAAGATGCTTTCCTACTCAACACGCTTGAGTCTAATGAATGGGTTGTAATCTAGCTCTGTAGGAGCCTAGTAATGAACATGCATTTGAATCGGATGTGTTGATCATAACCGCTGTTCAGTGAAGCAATGTGAACACAAATAAACTGCAGCAGAAGTGATAATCTATTCACAATAAAATGTCATATTGGCTACATGTTGAGAAGTTAAAGTAGTTTTAGTTACACTAGCACCTATGTGATGCTATTGTCAGCTGTCAGGATATTATTCCAAGTAGATTAATACGATTAAAGCTATGACTGTAATGACAAACATTGACCTGGAATTCACATATTACTGTGAGCTGTGCTTGTCATCATCCATCCATCCATTTTCTTCCACTTATCCGGGGCCGGGTCACGGGGGCAGCAGTCTGAGCAGGGAGGCCCAGACTTTCTTCTCCACGCACACCTCTTCCAGCTCCTTGGGGGATCCTGAGTCGTTCCCAGACCAGCCAGGAGACATAGTCCCTCCGGTGTGTCCTGGGTCTCCTCTGGAGCCACCTCCCAGTGTGCCTGAAACAGCTCACGAGGGAGGCATCCAGGAGGCATCCGAAACAGATGCCTGAGCCATGTCAGCTGGCTCCTCTCAACGTGGAGGAGCAGCTCCTGTGTGACCGAGCTCCTCACCCTATCTCTAAGGGAATGCCTGGCCACACTGCGGTGGAAACTCATTTCGACTGCTTGTACCAGCGATCTTGTACTTTCGGTCATTAAACAAAGCTCAAGGCCATAGGTGAGAGTAGGACTGTAGATTGACCAGTAAATCGAGAGCTTTGCCTTTTGGCTCAGCTCCTTCTTTACCACAACAGTCTGATACAGAGGCTGCATCATTGCAGCCGCTGCACCGATCTGCCTGTCAGTCTCACATTACGTTGTTCCCTCACTCGTGAACATGACCCCGAGATACTTGCAAGCCACTTTTTTCTGGTCGAGAACCAAGGCCTCGGATTAGGAGGTGCTGATTCTCATCCCGGCCGCTTTGCACTTCTTCAGTTTGACAGCATTCCTTACTTCCGGTGTCCACCACCGGGTTTGGGGATTGGCACCGCAACTGGCACCAGAGAACTTTCGACCGCGGCTCCAGGCTGCCGCATGGACAGTGGAGTCTGAGAACATTGTCCACTAAGACTTAAAGTTCACAGTCCCCCCCGGGATCTGTGAGAAACTCTCCCGGAGGTGCGAGTTGAAGATCCTGCTGACAGAGGGCTCAGCCAGACGTTCCCAACAGACGATACGCTTGGGCCTGCCAAGTCTGTCCGGCTTCATCACCCCACCAGCGGATCCAGCTCATGACCAGGTGGTGATCGGTTGATAGCTCTGCCCCACTCTTCACCCGAGTGTCCAAGACGTGGCCGCAAGTCAGAGGACACGACAACAAAGTCGATCATGGACCTTCGGTCCTGGTGCCACTTGCCCTGATGGACACCCTTGGGCTTGAACATGATTTTTGTTATGGACAAACTGTGACTAGCAAGAGAAGTCCAATAACAAAACACCACTCGGGTTCAGATTGGGGGGGCCGTCCTTCCCAATCACTTCTTTGCAGGTGTCACTGTTGCCCACGTGGGTGTTGAAATCCATCAGCAGAACAATGGAATCCCCAGTCTGTGCTCTATCCAGTGCCCCTCCCAGGGACTCCAAGAAGACCTGGTACTCTGCAACGTTATTCGTCCCATAGGCCGACACAACAGCGATAGACCTGTACCCGGCCGGGTCCCATGGGCAAAAACCCGGCCACCAGGTGCTCGCCTGCGAGTACCCACGCCAGACCTGGCTCCAGGGTGGGGCCCCGGTAACGCCACTCCAGGCGACGTAGCGGATCTCGTTGGTCTTGTCATCATAGGGGGGGCTTGTCATCATAAATAGGATATATTGAGGTGTTTCGCAACTGGAGTGTAGTGATTTCATTCAACTTTAGGAATGTGCTGCTGCTGTCTTACTTTTGAGAAACAACTGCTGCTATCACTGTTTGAAAGGGTTTTCAGTGGGGTTTTTTGTGCCTTCAGCCTTTCGCGTTGAGGGTCAGACTTATGACTCCCAGCAAATCAGATGGGCGAGGATTAGTCTAGGTCACAGAGCGGTGCACTTTGACAGAGGTAGCTGGATCAGAGTCAGATCGCATATTTCTATCAGCACATTGAAATGACCTCTTAAGCAGGCTTGTCCTCAAACATCACAAGAAGAAGAACCCTCCGTCAGCACATTCCAAAATCCAAACTTGAAAGGAGGAAAGGCAAAGGAAAGGATCACAGTTGAGGATTGTGAGTCATCTCTTCCACTTAGCAGGGCTGGCGTACATGTTTTAAGAATGGCAAAAAAAGAACAGCCTGCACATGGATGCCACACGCACATGTTAGAGCTCACTTTCTCCCAAAACCAACTGTGTTTGGTCCAATCCTCATGAGGTCAAATGTGTGCTTTCGCAAATGTCCATCGCAAATGAGTTAGCTAACAGACCAGACCTCATATTGACAAAGCATGGTGGCTATGCTTGTCTGACATACTCAGGTGTGTGTGGCACCTGCCAGCATGTCCATAGGAAGGGCTGCAGTAGCTGGATAGTGTTGGAGTCCGTATCCTCTCTAGTGGTGATGTCTGGAACGAGGGCGGCAGAGCGAAAGATTTTTCTCTGTAGTCCTCATGAGGAAGAAAATACACATTTGAATGTGCATGAGTAAGAATTG
The DNA here is from genome assembly GCA_036571765.1 of Plecoglossus altivelis. NCBI lineage: Eukaryota > Metazoa > Chordata > Actinopteri > Osmeriformes > Plecoglossidae > Plecoglossus > Plecoglossus altivelis. The sequence continues at coordinate 127,915 of BROE01000027.1, forward strand.
ATGTGTAAGTGTTGGCCATGTGTTTGATTGCATAAACACACAGGTCCACGTGTGTATGTGTTTACACACCTGCGTTCCTGGGGTGTCATCTTAATTACAACATATCAGGGCTGACCTCATGCATTAATCTGCTATCATAAATCATTCACTGGCCTACTCTCCCCATTCTCTAGCCCCCAAGACACACATGTGCATCACATTCTAACCCTTATCTGTGTCCTCAATATGCTTGTTTTTTTAAAGAGGATTTACTTCCATCACACCTCTCTCTGGCTCATTTTCTTACTCTTAATATCTACACTATTGTTTGAGTTCTGAAGTAACTCTCTGAATATTCAGATGTCTTCTGTCCTGTCTTAATGTGTGGGCCTTTTTAGATTTGTTTGGTATTGGTAAAGACTCCCCAAGAGACACTGGTGTGGATGATTATGTGAGGAAGTAAAGTTCTTCTCTGACTGTCTTTCTCTATCTCTCTCCATTCTCTCTCTTTCTCTCCCCTTTCCCTCTCTCCAACTCCAACTCCCCTCCTCCCTGTCCCTTCGATGTCCCTTCCACAGGCTAATCTGTGTTTTGTGGACATCGACAACCACTGCATCGACCTGCCAGAGGACTTCCCCTCATTCCCCAACAAGCCCGATTTCATGAAGGAGCTGAGTGAGGTGTTGCTGAGCTATGGTCTGTCCCCACAGGGGGGCACTTCTCCTGTCCCCACCACCTCCTCCACCTCCCCAGGCTCAGGTTACAAAGGTCTGAGGAGCCTGGCACTGAGCGAGCTGGAGGACGACGGACGCAACGGGAACCTTGGCGGCGAGGAGTGGACAGTGCTGGAGCTGCTCCAGGGCAATGCCACACTGGAGAGGCTGCAGGCTCTGGACAGGCGCACGGGGGTGGAGGTGGGGTCCAAGGACGCCTCCAGGGGAGGCAGCCAGCAGCAGACAGGGGGGCGTATGGCAGCGGAGGAGGAGGAACAGAGGAACGCCAAGCTGAATGTGCAACTCCGGGAGGTGTTTGCCAGCCGCTTCACAACCATGTTCGCTGACTACGAAGCCTTTGTCATCCAGAGTGCCCCCGACCTGGAATCTTGGCTCACTAACCGGGAACAGATGCACAACTTTGACAAGGTGTGACACACACACTGGCCCCCTGTGCTGGTACAAAGCATAAGATAAGCTCATTGTGAATTTTCTATTTCCATTTTCTATTTTCAATCCCAGACATGGAACATGGTTTCAGTCAAATATCTCCATGCTGCCTTTGTTTTTGACACAATAGATATAATAATTGTTCTATGCATACAATAGGGATACACATGTGTGTACTTGCCTGTATGTGTAAATCCCCCTCTACTCCTCTTCTGTTCCCAGGCCTCCTTCCTGTCTGACCAGCCCGAGCCCTATCTGCCCTTCCTGTCCCACTTCATCGAGACCCAGATGTTTGCTACCTTCATTGACAACAAGATCATGTCCCAGTGGGAGGACAAGGAGCCACTGCTGCGAGTGTTTGACGGACGCATTAACAAGGCCCACCTCTTCAACGTCCGGGCCCCAAGCCTTCGCTCGTCCAACTACCATAGGTGTACTGTCCTCAAGGAGTCGGGTATGTCATGGATGTGTGTGTGAGAGAGGGTGAAAGAGAGAGACAGAACAGTATGTTTTAAATTAGGGTTCAAAGTAGGTAGGCAGACCTGAATAGCTAAAGTAAGTTGAAATTAATCAGACTGTCCTGGTTGTCCTACAAGGGTAGTCCTCACCTACAATCTCCAATGCTGTCACACACATCATATTCTTCTTTCCAAGTTTAATCTCCTACCTTCCTCTGGTATAATCCAGACCCCCTCCCCCCATTATCCTCCCTTCTTCCTCTTCTCCATAATTTTTGTCTGGACACTGCAGACTATTGTTAGGATTTACTCACTCTTTGTTCCACTAGTGTTGAACTACACAAAGCCACTCTTATACACTTGCATGCACACACACAAATTTAGGTTCACCACATTTTCTGTGAGGTAGTGCCTGGTCAGGCATTTTTTCTTAATTAACATCACCCCTCTCCCCTTCTATTGTGTATCCAACTCCAATCGGAGGCTCTCTATCTGCTAGCTTGTGTATGTTTGTGTGTTTGCGTGGGCTGATTTCAACAGGACGAGAGATGTAAAAAAATGTTATTGTAAGTTCAGAGGCAATGGCGTGTACAGGTGCCCAATTACTCAGACAAAAGGAACTTCTTTATTCATCTTAATTTCCTCTCACTCAAGTTGCCTCTGTCTGTCTCTCTTTTCTGTATTTCGCTTTCTATCACTTTACTTCTCTCATTGCGTCTATCTTTCTTTCTTTCGGATAAATGATGGTGAGGACCAAGATAACCTGAGACTTAATGACTGACTGAGTTTAACTTGTGCACCCACAGTCTGTATACTTGGCTCGGAAATGATATTAGGAGTAAAAAGGTGATAAGAGAGAAGCGATGAAAAGACATGTACATCCTGTCCTGTAAAAAATCCTACAAACACAACCTTTGATGCACTGCCATGCTTTCAGTGAAGGAGCAGAGTAAAGTCACGGCTCTTAGAACAAACAGGTTTGTTCCCCCCCAGTCCCACCAGCGCTTACTTGTGTTACTTTTAGGCAAATCTTAACTAAGAAAAACACAGAGTTGTTGAAGTTAAGTGCTAGCCGACAAGGAGACAAGTCCGATCGTAGTTATGGTTAAGTGGTCCAAAGTCTTTCATCTGCCCCACCTGGCCAGATGTCCCTTTATGAGGGGTCACTCGATCCATAAGATAATGAACTTCCAGGCAGACCCCCAACTAAAATCACTCAGCTGGAGACGGAAAACTTACCTTCCCCTCGTGGAAGTAAGCTTCTGCTGTTGAAAAGCCATTGTTTTATACAGAATAAGGGCTACATGCTACATTTATCTAACATTTAGTTTAATTCCATTCCCATTCCATTCATTCCGTTCCATCCGCTAGCCCAGGCAATTGAACAGCGTCTGATGAAGATTGACCACACGGCCATCCACCCCCATCTGCTGGATATGAAGATTGGCCAGGGCAAGTACGAGCATGGCTTCTTCCCCAAGTTGCAAGCTGACGTGCTCTCCACAGGGCCCGCCAATAATAAGTGAGTGCACAACCTCCTGGTCTCTGGAGAGAACCATTGACACGCCTCAATACTGACATAGAGTGCCAAGATTGATTTTGTTGCGGAACCACTGAAGATTCTACGTCTGTGTGTGTATGTGTGATGGAACAGATGGTCCAATCGCACAACCTCGGCCCAGCGCAAGAGGGACCGATACAGACAGCACACAGAGCTTTTGACTTTTGATAATGATGACAAAGAGGTACATGTACACCTACCCTCCTCCTCTTACTCTCCTATGTGTCGCATTATGTCTCTTTTATTTCTATTTTCCCCCGTCATGTACAGGTTTTGCTCTGCTTTGTCTTTTATCTCACCCTTTCTTTATCTCGGCCTAAAAATGCTTTATTTTCTTCTTTGTAATCACATCTTTTTCTGGTTTAAGTCTTTTCCTGTTTTATTGTCTTTGCTTTGTGTCTTGTGCATTCATTTGCATGCTGCCTTCTCTTTTTTGTTATTTTCCCCTTCTTTCCATCTTTTGTTCTTTCATTTTGCGTCCTGTACGGCAGTTAGAGGGTTGTCTGCATAACTACATGGCCTTCTGGGAGTGGGACAAAGCCTCATTCCCACCCCTCAAACCGCCCAAAAGGTCAGCCTCTGCGTGCTGCCTGGTACGTGGAGGTGTTCACAGTGATGGGCCACCCCCTCACCAACCAATTCTAAACACTTCCCCAACACCCAATACCCACTCTCACCTCCACAACTCCTAGATTTGCCCCCTGCAACCCTATCCCCATGTCCTAGGCTTGACAACAGTACAGACTTATCAGCAGTTGTCATGTCAGTGTGTCACACACATACATCCACCCACACACTGTAACTCCTTATTCACTGTCATAGGAGACCGTCTCTGTGATACAGTTGAGTCTAGTAGTGTTTTTTCTTTTTGCTGGGTGGAGCCCTGTGGGGGAGATAGAGACTAGCAAGAGAGAGGAGCAGGTAGAAGCAGAGAACAGGTTTATAGAGTGCAAGACTGAAAGATGGTTCTGAAGAGAGGAGAAACAGGAGCTCAGCAGTCATTGTCTCATGCTCGCTAAACAAACAGCAAACGCTCCCCTCCTTCCACTTCCTAACATCCTTATCTCTCTGTTTGTATATATTTTCCCTATCTCAGTTTTTTTACATGCTTGCTTGCTTGTTCTCTCTCTCTTTCTGCCTTCTCTACATTCTGAAACACACAACAGAATAACAGAGGCTATGCGTGTGTGTTCATGTCCACTTCAGCAGAAGTACATGCAAGAGGCTCGTAGCCTAGGGAAGGGCCTCAGGCGGCCTAAGCTGTCGGACCTCTCCCCAGCTGTTATTGCTCAGACCAACTGGAAGTTTGTGGAAGGCCTGCTCAAAGAGTGTCGGATGAAGGTGGGTCTGAGAAGACCACACACACACAAACACTCACACACATGCACACATGCACACATATGTGCGTGCTTGCGCTCGCGCACACCTTCACTCAGAGACATTTCTTTTCAGAACTTGAACAATGTCAAATGACCATCAAAGAGTGTGTTCTTAATTATGACGTGTGTGTACCTGTAGACCAAGCGGATGCTGGTGGAGAAGATGGGCCGTGAGGCGGTGGAGTTGGGCCATGGGGAGGCTAACATCACAGGGTTGGAGGAGAATACCCTCATTGCCAGCCTCTGCGACCTGCTGGAGAGGATCTGGAGCCATGGGCTACAGATCAAACAGGTTGGTATGCGCACACACTCATGCAGACATATACACACACAGACATTCAGTGCTCTTTGAAAATTATGTTGAGGGTCTGGTTTTAGGTCAAACCAGTAAATATCAAATGGAGTGTGTTGTTATAGATCATACAGGTCAGAAAACACACACAAACACATAAAATCATTATGTTATAGTTTGGTAATGTTCAAAGATGATCACATGGCTATTGTAAATATACTCGTTAATCTGCATTTTAATAAATGTTGTAACATTTGACTCCCTTGACTTATGACCCTGCAGGGAAAGTCAGCCCTGTGGTCTCACCTACTCCACTACCAGGCCAGAGAGGAGAAGCTAGCAGAGCAGCAGGCCTTGTCTCTAGGTGACCACATGTTCAATCCAGTGTACCACAGTACAAAACATGCTACGGATTGTACTGGAGGCTCACATGCCTATTTTTTATTTATATTTTATAACAACTCAAGAGAGTGTCTTGTCTCAGCTTCCTTAGTATCACACGGAGAGAGGCGAACGTCTGAATCTTCACTAGGAATTCATCACATATGTGATAATGCGGCCGCGTTCTATTATTCATAGGTATATCGTGGACACTTCTCTAACTTCCTCTCCCCTTTCTTGTCTTCTCATCCACTCCCTCCGTGCTCCTCTCCCTCTGCCACCCCACCTCACCTAGACACATCCAGAGTATGGGGGAGATAAAGACAGAGGTGGGGAGGGCACGAGCCTGGATTCGTCTGTCCCTGGAGAAGAAACTGCTCTCGCAACACCTCAAACAACTTCTCTCCCGACAAGCCTTAGCCAAGTGAGGAGACACACAGATCCACACATACACACCATCACAGACCTGCATACAGATGCATACAGACAATCTCAAACAGAACTATGGACAGGAATAACCACACGGACCTATAACCAGCCACACAGAGGCCTAAATACCTTGTCCACATGTCAGTATGACACCACTGGTGTGTTTGGTCATCCAGAAAGTTATATAAGCGCTATGCCTTCCTGCGCTGTGAGGAGGAGAAGGAGCAGTTTTTGTTTCACCTGCTGTCCCTGAACACTGTCGACTACTTCTGCTTCACCAGTGTCTTCACCACCATCAGTGAGTACACTGTCCCCGGCTTGGCCACACATTAAAAAAAACATACATTATTTACGGCAGAAAATGCCTTGAAGGCAGTACCAAAGACATTTTGCATTTTTGTACACAAATGCACACGCACACACTCGCTCAACACTATTTTTGTATCTGCAGTGATCCCATACCGAGCCATCATTCTCCCCATTAAGAAGCTGAGTAACGCTATGACAACCTCCAACCCCTGGGTGTGTGTGTCAGGCGAGCTGGGAGATTCGGGAATCATGCAGATCCCAAAGAACGTCCTAGAGATGACATTCGACGTGAGTTTGACTTTTTGCCTCTGACCCTAGTCACTGCTCAGTCTCTCTTCCCAATGATGTTGGGTTAATGTGATTTTTGATCTGTTTTGAAGTTGCAGGTTGTCAGGAGCTGGCATGACCAATGGGATTTATGGCAGCCATTTGTTTTTGTATGGCATGATCTTGCACATGACTGTTCGCCTACCATCACTTTCAAATAGCAATCCCCTTCCTCTTCTCCTTCACTCCCTACCCTGGCAATTGTGCCACGTGTCATCAAAACTCACACATCTTACTCTTTGGGATTTATTTTCCTTATCCAATTTGCAGGTATAGCTGACATGTGGTTTTATTTGTGCACCTTGGGTTGTGGCTACATGTGGCACACATACACTTTTGGGTGCAGTAGACAATGCAGCATGTTGGAGAATGATCCACAGACTCATACTACTACAACCCCACATCACCCTGCCAAACAGTCCTGTTCCTCAATTTATCAGTCATTGATTAATGTCCTAATTGACCCGGCTCTCCATCTCACTCCCCACCCTCAGTCTGCTTTCAGGCCTCACACGCATATCTCCACCGTGTTCAAGGTTAGAAATGAGCCCCTTTCCTCCCTTTTACCCACTCTTTCACTCCATCTCTTCCCATCCCTTTCCTCTCCCGTAGGGGGTAGATTGACAGACTATATTGTCCTCCCCCTTTATCTCCGCCTGTCGATGGTCTTCCAATCAACCTGTAGGCCCAGCCGTGTGCTATTGGTCAGAGTTTACCCAGGTCCTTCATTGCCACATCAACCATTAACATTAGCATGCTCTGCTACATTCCAATATGAAAGAAAAAAACTAATGCTGATTTGGCGTTATCTGCTGTAGTCCAAATTAAATGTTCTTGTAGGCTGGGCCGGTGTTGCACAAATATGGCATTTAAAGAAAGAGGCTATAGTCTCCTATTAGTCATTCATGTTCTGTTTTATGTAGTGCACTGTAATTCTTAGTTTACTAAGGAAAGTTAAATGCAGACTTTTTATTTTTTTACCGTTTTAACCCTCTGACCAAGCTGTAGTCTTGATACTTATACTGTCTCTGTATGTGTGTGTGTCCACTTTTGCAGTGTCAGAACTTAGGAAAACTGACCACGGTCCAGTTGGGCCACGATAACTCTGGACTGCTGGCCAAGTGGCTAGTAGACTGCGTTATGGTCCGCAACGAGATTACTGGACACACTTACAAGTGAGTACCATCTCTTTTCTTACCCTCACCCCTCCACTAAGCGCCGTACTCATTCTTTAGATTTACGTTTCGGTTTTCGTTTAGATTATCCTCTTCACTCAGTTAATTTGTTAACCTCTGCCCTTATTTTATTTTTTATGATTTTGCTCATCCCTCCCTCCTGTCCCCCTCAGGTTCCCTTGTGGACGGTGGCTAGGGAAAGGTGTGGATGATGGCAGCCTGGAGCGCGTGCTGATTGGTGAGCTGTTGGTGCCCAGTGCAGAGGATGATTCTGTTAAGGTCTGTCGCACGCCACCGGCGCAGTGCTCGCCCTCCCAGATCAGACGGATCAGCGTAATCTCGTTGACGGCCAGAGGATACAGTGAGTTAGGAAAATGCTGCAGCTGCTGTACCATCATCATCTTCAGCTTCAGCTTCACTCACCCAAAACTGTTTCCTGTTTACTTTGTTTCAGAGCCTACTTCAGCTCAAATCCAAGAAGCCATCAGCGAAGCGATCAAAAACATTGTCAAACACTTCCACAAGATGGAAAAAGAGGTGTGTGTGTGTGTTGGGGGAAGTGTTTGTTTTCTGTGGTTGTGTGTGTTTCTGATGTGGGTGTTTGTGCATATGAAGATTATTTTTATGCTCTGCTCTTTTTTATCTTTATCTTTTTTATTTCCCCTTAGTGAAGGGCTTGTTCAATCCCAGCTACAGTCCTCCCTTTCTGGGAGACAAATTTTGTGTTGTGTTCCTAGAACAATATTAATTTAGAGCATACATAGTTATTCTTACATTAGGTTTACTTTGAACAAACTTTCTCTGGCCCTTAACATACCAGTATTAGTCCACATAGCTCCTCTTTAATGTATCTTTTTTTTTTCTTTGTCTGCAACTCTGTCACACACATCCCCATCACCTCTTCCACTCTCATTATGGTTTGCTTGTTTTATGGGTCCAGAGTGCTCCAGTGTAATGTAGTTTTTATTGACAGTCCAGATAAATTGAGGCTTTTGAAATGGTGATTACTGGGTTTTAGGTTGTTTTACAGCGTCCCTTAAGGTCTCCGAATAGGGTATGTGACATTGGTTGGGATGCAAATGGCCGGGGTGAAATTAGTTGTTTTCTCCATATATGGTATGCTCCTTAGTATTAAGATGAGCTGAGTGCTGATTGATTGGTGCACAACGAGCAAAGCTGCAGAGCAAAGACAGCCAAACATGCATGGTGTATTGTATATTTACATGACAACACAGGTCACTTTCTCAGGCAAATGACAAATTAAACAGGCTTGGTTAAAGAAGTCTGACATGCTGGCTATCTTCAACAAACTCCTATCTACAAAAAGTATTCCACACTAAAATGTTTGCTGTAAAATGGAGTCAAATACAACATTGTGAACATACTGTCAGTGAGTGACCAAAGTCAGACCATGAGATTAACATCAAAACAGTAAAATGGGTAGGCAGTCTCACTCAGATTGCCAGTTTTACACAAATCACAAAAATAATCTGACCACCTGGGTAAAATCAGAATCCTCATATCTCTTGAAAGCTGCTGTACTTGACTTATTTGGTGTATACTTGACAAAACAAATTCCGAAATTAGCTATGAACTTTGTGACAGCGCATGGCTGCCACCTAAGACAACCCGGGTGACACATTCTCACTCAAATTTCAAGACTTTCGTGACCCAAACCAAAATTCTGATTGACAGATCAATAGATAATCACTTTCTCTCTTCAAGGCTGTTCTTTTCAACCTTTTTGATGTAGAATTTTTTGGGGATAAAAATCACCGAAACACTTTAGCATTGATTGTTATCAACAAAATCATTCTTGCTGTTTGCGATTGAGATGAGCACACTGTCGAACAGCATCACTTTTTAAAGAAACAGCTTCAAATAAAATCCTGTTTTAAATTGTCCAAGGTTTTCAGAACTGTCCTCGGTGAAAAGCTTCAAGCAAATAAATAATTTTGTGTTGGACTTCACAAGAATCTTGTCATAGACAGACATCAGCTATGCCTGAGTGTTTGGTTCCTGGGCACGATCATTCCCTGTACAGCCTGGAAACACTTCATTGACAACGGCGGCCAATTTTTTGTATTATAAACAGAGCAGTGTGGAGCTAAACTATTGTCTAAGATTTATGCAGATTCCATTTTGGGGGCATGACAAAGGTATAGACTGTAGCCTAAAATGGGAGGGCTTGTTCACTACATCACAAACAAAGCCTATCTGATACCAATGGTTTTGCTACAAGAATTTCAATATGTGAGATTTACACCGCACAGAGGTGTCAACAGGCTGTGATATTCACTGTGAACCTATTTTACCCCCCCCCCCCCCCCTCCCGAACTGCAGTTTTTCCACAATGACAAGGTAAAAAAATGGCAGTGTGTCACCCCTTCAAGGTCTACAAATAGGATATGTAACATTGATTGGACTGAAAATGGCCTGTGCTGTTCTATGCGCCTTAGTGCAACCTTGGAAATGGCTTAGAATAAAATGTTATTCCTCCCGTATATAGTATGCTCATTCATATTAAGATGAGATGCACTCTCATCTACATATGTGGTGGTGTTCAGCGAGCAAAGCTGCAGAGCAAACGTACAACGTGAATTGTAGATTTACCTGACAACATATATTTCTTTCTCTGGCAAATGACAAATGAAACAGGCTTGCTGGAAGAAATTCGAGATGCTGGCTGTTGGTCTAGAATGGAGTGAAATACAACATTGTAAATATACTTTTTGTGAGCAACTTTAGTCTGACTAGCGTCAAAACTGTTCAACAGGCATGCAGTCACACTGAGATTGCCAGTTTTACACAACTGCGAACAAACTTTAAAATTAGCTATAGAATTTGTGGCAAGACAAAGATATGTCTGCTGCCTTAGATTATTCGGTGTAACGGGAAATGCATTCTCACTCAAATTTCAACACTTCCTTGACCCAATGTTTCCAAACCCATGTTTCTCTCTTCAGAGCTGTTCACCTCAAACCTTTTTGTAAAAAATTCACTGAGATGATTTAAAAATTATCAACATATCTGAAACACATTAGCTTTGCTGATAATTGATGGCTGCAAAATCATACTTACAGCTTGCCATTGAGATGAGCAGATGGTCGAGCATCACGTTTTCAGCAACAGCTTCATAGCTGTTTCAAATTGTGCCCAGTTTTCAAAACTGTCCTTGATAAAATGCTTCACACAAATTAATAATTTGTGTCAAACTTCACAGGGATCTTATCCCTCTACAGCCTGGAACACTGCACTTTCCTCTTTGCAAGTCCCACGCAGGTAAACTAGAGATCTATGCGACTTGCATTAATGTTTCCTGGGCCAGAACACCAGTGGTCTAAATGTACATTTTGGGGCATGACAAAGGTACAGCCCGGAGCCCAAAAAAATGGGCCTGCATTTGTCCTCAAATGCGAGAATTGTATAGGAAATAGGTGTCAATGGACTATGGGGGTTCACTAAATGTTCATTTTATCCCCCAAACTGTTCTCATTCAACAAGGACAAGGTCAAATAATCATTTTTGCAGTGAATGACCTCTTTAAAAGTCAGATACAAAAGGATCTAACAGGTTTAGTCAGAGAAAGAGAGGGATAGGGTGCCTTAGAGAAGAATAGTAACTGCGCGTCTGTTACAGTTGACCCAGACATACAACAGACCATCTGTCTACAGCCCTATGACGACTCAGCTTGGCTTGGCTTTAACGGTTAAAATCCCCTGTTTCTCTTAGTTATATGATAGAGCATGTTTGCTGTCCTTAACATTCTTGTACAGTCCCTCTGAATATGTGCTGATAAATTTACGTCCTTTTTTCTCTAATCTTTCCCTCTCTTTCTCTCTCCATTCATCCATTTCCCTCTTTTTGTTTCTTTATTCATCAATCTCTCAATTTCTCTCTTTTTCTTTCTCAAGAGAGGTAGTCTGACTATCCTGCTGTGTGGGGAGTGTGGTCTGGTCGGAGCCCTGGAGCAGTTCTTCCACCATGGCTTCAAGTCGGCCCGTCTCTTCCAGAAGACCGTTTTTGTCTGGGACTTTGTGGGTGAGTGTGCTTGTGTGTATGGTCAGAAGAGCATGGGCACCTGCTACTGGTAAAACCTAGTTACAACACCCTGCCAGCTATCTGCAAATATATCTGAGCAGACTTTCTAATGGTTTGTGTGTGTAAATTGTATAGTATTCCCACAAGTACAGTCCCATTGAGCTTGCAGGTCTCTTTCATAAGCTGTTATATCAAAATCATATAATATTCTCTCACATTTTTTGATAATTAAAGCATTTCAGTGAATATGTGATCAATTCAATATTACTTTATAGAACGACATTTGCCTTTATCTAGAGTAGACCACTCTCAATAAAAAACAGATACTCCTGCATTCTGTCACCTTCTTCCTCCCCCTTACACCACCACACATTTCTTCCTTTCTTCTCACCCCTCTCTCATCCTTCTCTGTCTACTTTCATCCCGACTGCCATCCACAGAAAAAGCTGTGGCGTTTATGGAGTCGGTCAATCAGATGGGTGACTCAAAGGAGACAGCGGAGCCAATGGGATTAACCTGTCATTCCCTTTGTCGCTATGTCAACGCCATCAACTCCACCCTCCGTAACATCGGCAAGGATGGAAAGTTCCAGCTGCTAGTCTGTCTGGGAGCCAGGTGAGGACATGACACACGTAACCGATGGTGACAATCACATTTAATGTATTCAGAGATGTCACAGAAAAATAAATATCAAAGTAATCAATAAGTGTAAAACATTAGTGTTTGTACCACCTCCCTTCTCCCCCTCTGTGTTTTCCTCCTGATAATATATATATATATATATATTATCAGGAGGAAAACACCATGCGCTTCGCAGGGGTAGTTACCACACCTGCCAGCTATCTGCAAATATATCTGAGCAGACTTATATAGACTTATACAGAATATACAGTATATATACTGTATATTCATATGTTTGATTGATAGATTGATATATATATACACTGTATATTCATATGTTTGATTGATAGATTGATTGACTGAAGAAATATTTTACTAGTCAATTGCTGTTTTTGTCTTGTTCAATGCTTTACCTCCTTTTCTTGCTTTAATCAACCTTGATCCCCTCTTTCTCCCCTCCTTCCCATCGCCCATCCCTGCAGAGACAGGCTGCTACCTCAGTGGCTTCCCCTGCTGGTTGAATGTCCCCTGATCCTGCAGATGTATGAGGACTCTGCTCTTCTGAGGGAACGAACTACCGTCAATGCCCTTATCAGCATACTGGAGACCCTTCATGACTTCCCCATCACGCTGGAGGCCTCCTTGGTAAAGGGCATCGACCTCTAACCTCTGGCACACACGACTACGTTTCACTCAACTCCTTCACTGCACTGGGATTCGCATTGGAATTTATGGCGTAACCCTAAAAGCAGCAAGATGAAACGTGATGAGGAGAACGGGGACATATTGACTACCAAAGAAACAGATAGCCTCTCACCTAATATTTGCATTAGAGATGAGACTCAATGCCGTATCATTTGCCCTTTGTGTCATTTCAGCCTCAACCAGCAGCTCTACAACTTGCTCAGTTGGTTGGATTATAACCTAGCTAACCAGGTTGGTCCACAGAAATTTCCCCCCACTTTGGTGTGCATAACGTGGTCCAAGCTATTGAGAATTTGCCCTCATGTCATTTAGTACTATGCTTTTTAAGTAACATCAGGTGTAGCTGTGGAGACTCTGTAGTTCTCTGTCTGCCAGACTGTATTCCACACTTAGCTAGCAGTTAGCATCAGCATGCATGTCTATGGGTCATAGTTGATCATAACGAACAGAAATACAAAATAGACTGTTTGCCCTGCTCGTCACTGCAGCCTCAAACTGGACAAATATTACTTTGAAATCTTGTCTGAAGAAGCTGATCATTTAAAACTGAACTTGTTTCTGCACCAAACAGCCATTGAACATAGCTGTGTGATTTAGTTCTTTGTTTGTTTCCCACCTTGTTGGACATGATTGTTGGCACTGCTTTGTCAGTGGAAGGCATCTTGATGTACAAACCGATGGTGACAATCACATTTAATGTATTCAGAGATGTCACAGAAAAATAAATATCAAAGTAATCAATAAGTGTAAAACATTAGTGTTTGTACCCACCTCCCTTCTCCCCCTCTGTGTTTTCCTCCTGTATTAATTATTTTATTATTTATTATATTATTTATTATCAGAGTGGAAAAACACCATGCGCTTCGCTATGTGGTAGTCTATCCACACCATTCCGAGTCTATCTTAAAATCCATATCTAGCACTCTTATATTATTAGACTTTTATTTACAGGATATAATTACAGTATATATTACTGTATAGTTTCATATTTTTGTATTGATTATGATTTGGTAGTTTATATTATTACACTGTAGATTCATATGTTTTGTATTTGTGATTTTAGATTGATTGACTTTATAGAAATTATTTTATTGTGCGATTTGCTGTTTTTGTTCTTTTTCAATGCTTTATCTCCTTTTCTGCTTTTAATTCATACCTTATCTCCCTCTTTCTTCTCCATCTTCCATTTCGCCTCATCTCTCCTGCAGAGACAGGCTTGCCTTATTCCTCAGTGGTGCTTTCCCTCTGCTGGTGTGAATTGTGTTTCCCCTGGATCCTGCAGATCGTATTGAGACTCTTGCTCTTTCTGAAGGCTACTATTTTTTTTTACGAACTACCGTCAATGCCCTTATCAGCATACTGGAGACCCTTCATGACTTCCCCATCACGCTGGAGGCCTCCTTGGTAAAGGGCATCGACCTCTAACCTCTGGCACACACGACTACGTTTCACTCAACTCCTTCACTGCACTGGGATTCGCATTGGAATTTATGGCGTAACCCTAAAAGCAGCAAGATGAAACGTGATGAGGAGAACGGGGACATATTGACTACCAAAGAAACAGATAGCCTCTCACCTAATATTTGCATTAGAGATGAGACTCAATGCCGTATCATTTGCCCTTTGTGTCATTTCAGCCTCAACCAGCAGCTCTACAACTTGCTCAGTTGGTTGGATTATAACCTAGCTAACCAGGTTGGTCCACAGAAATTTCCCCCCACTTTGGTGTGCATAACGTGGTCCAAGCTATTGAGAATTTGCCCTCATGTCATTTAGTACTATGCTTTTTAAGTAACATCAGGTGTAGCTGTGGAGACTCTGTAGTTCTCTGTCTGCCAGACTGTATTCCACACTTAGCTAGCAGTTAGCATCAGCATGCATGTCTATGGGTCATAGTTGATCATAACGAACAGAAATACAAAATAGACTGTTTGCCCTGCTCGTCACTGCAGCCTCAAACTGGACAAATATTACTTTGAAATCTTGTCTGAAGAAGCTGATCATTTAAAACTGAACTTGTTTCTGCACCAAACAGCCATTGAACATAGCTGTGTGATTTAGTTCTTTGTTTGTTTCCCACCTTGTTGGACATGATTGTTGGCACTGCTTTGTCAGTGGAAGGCATCTTGATGTACAAAATAACTGCTTGGGTTGAAGGCAGGATTTTGTCTCAAGCTGCACAAACATTTGAGATGACAGGCAATGGCCTGCATTGTTAAATTTGATCTTGTATGCGGTGTGTGTGTGTGTGTGTGTGTGTGTGCGTGTGTGTGTGTGTGTGTGTGTGTGTGTGTGTGTGTGTGGGTGAGGGAGTGTCTGTGCACATTGGTGTATGTGCTTTCCTCTTTATTTTTTATTTTTGTATTGGAAGTGACCTGTACAAGGAGTTGTCTTTCAAACCCATCATTCTCATCTTTCACTCTTATAGTGCTGGAACATCAGTTGATCCCAATTGCTAGTTGATCCCAATAGATCTCTTTAGCAGTCAGTGTCTCAGTGTTGACAAGCATTACTTTATGTTCTGTCCCTATATGTGTTAAATCTGAAAGGCACTGGAATACAAAATATGTTAAATAATCCCTCAATTCCCTGGACCCCAAATTGCCCCTACTGGATGTCTTAAGTGACTGGAATCTACTGATTTGTCAACAGGTGTTGAAGGTTTGGCCTATTTCCCAACAATTGACTCCATCTTTAAATGAAATAGATTTGTTCCCATCGATGCTGTTGACATGGTTATTTATTTTTATGTATCCTCCATGAGCTTGCCCCTGCAGTTCTGTGACAACATGTGAAAACTGCATTGCATTTTGTGCATGTTGATCAGGATGATCAAATTCAGATAGAATTGGTTGTAATTCCCACTCCCTGTGCACATCTAAACAAATCGGGTAGATATCAATCCAAAAAGAACCCCCCTCCTTTTTTTCTTTTGTAACCCACAGTATTTCAGTATTTTTTTGTGTTAACTCCTCAATGGATGGGACAGCCTGCAAGGCTCTTGCAGGTTCCATTTTGATGTAATTTATTTGTCTGTGAACTGTGGTTTTGTTGATAGATTGTGGTCATAAGATGCTGTCTGTTTTGAAGACACTGCTGTAAAAATATACAGTATATATGGAAACTAACATTTTATTTAGAGACCAATGTGACTACTGATTTCCTTTTTCATCCAAGTTGAATGCAGTTTGACTATGACTTATCTCCTGTTACTGCTTTTGTGTTTTCAAATTACTTTTATCCTTGGAACTTCTTCTGATTGACTGAGTGGAATAATTGAGTGCACTGTAGGAAAATATTGCTGAGACTATAGATGAGAACATAAACGAGAAGGACACTAACGGGAATGAAAGGTATATTTTTGTCTCCAAAATTGATACAACATGCATGAAATGTGGGATTTAAAAAAGCAAAGTCAGGTTCTTTCACTGTAGGTACCCTGCCTATGGCCTGAAGTTAATGGGTTAGGCTCCAGTCACCCGTGACCCCAAACAGGAACAAGCGGCACTGCAATCCTTCCCAGGGATCAGCAGTAGAAAATTAATGAGGATGAATGAATGAAAGGTTCTTTCATTGACTTACACTTCAATCTCATAATGAAGACAAACATCCAGGATGGACACCAGAGCTTGCGGCCTGAAAACAGAGAAACAGGGTTTGCAGTGCATCAGTGAAGAAGTTTGTCCATCGTTGGCCCTATTGTAAATGGAAAGTGTTTGGTCCATTCGACACAGTCTTCTCTATTGTTGTTTTGAGCAAATTTGCAGTAAAACAGGTTCAACCTCTTGAGTGAATTTGTGTCCTACTCTTAATAGACAAGACTGGTGAACTATGAAGCTTAGTTTTCCATGGCTGCCTGTTCGAATGAAGTCAGCCTACTCTAATGCAGGGAAAACGCTATTCATTTCTATCTGTGTAGTAAACAGAGCTTTGTTCTGTTCTGATATTTACGCATTTCATTAAAAAGTCAGTTGGGAAAATGTTCCAATGATTTCACAAATATGCACCTAAAACCATTGTCTCATTTCATTGCCTGACCCATTTTTCCTTTGGTACTATGTCTCTGCTGGTTACATAACATTTATGTGCCCCCTGTGTGTGAAGTATAAAGGACCACGCCCCTAGATCATTACCGCACCATGACAACTGGTACCACCCCCACACGTAGCGCACGTAATTTTCAGGACATGTATGGACAATAGATTGTAGACGCAAGCACATAGACGTCAGTACATTTTAATCGCTTTGATTGAAGAAAATCAGAAAATAGTGGTTTAGCTTTCTGCGCATGCGCACACATATCTACTATTGGCACCTTATACGAATACGACTGCTAACATCTCAATAGTGTGTGATCGGTGTTGTTAAATGAGATTTAATGCCCACGACGAATTCGGCCGTTCTAGTCAATCACCACATTTGTGAATAACAAAAGGTAAGAATAAAAGTCTCGATTTCAATCTCTACACTGACGGCTTTAAGTTAGACAATTTTAGTATTTTAAGTAACTTTTAAAACCTACGAAAACCGTATTTGTAGCCAGCACTGCATGTCCGTCATTGCATCTGTAACTTTCTATTCAGTTAGATGTAGCCTACATAGCGTAATATAATGGCCTTCAAGTTTACCTGTTCTTTGGAATGTCTTTTGTAACCACTGTTTTAAAAGTGCGCTTGCAAACCTCGGTGTTGGGTGGCTGCAGAGTTGTAGTGCTTTCCCCTTTTTTTCTTGGGACGGGAGTCTGTTAAAGCTATGTGTAAGTGGAAAATGTATTTTAAAGCCGTGTTGTTTGGAGTGTTTACTGAAATTAACTAGAAGATGAGCCTCCTTCGGCAGTGCGAAATGTCTGTCAAATTGGCTCGTCAAAGTTAAAAACTGCCTGGGCTGAGCCTAGTTTCCATGGCAAATCTCAAATTATGAGCTAACGACATGCAATATTGCAGATAGATATATTACGTATGAATGGGATCTGCATCAAAGCCTTGAGGGACATGTAAACTGCATTGCCTTTAGCAGTGAAATGATTAACTGCCTTTGGGGTGGACTTTCAATTGGCAGACAGCTTTAAATACCTGATTGGGTTAAGCTTTTGATTCAATGTTTTACCTAATCTAACCGGCTAAAAGCGTAGTGCAAAATTGCTAATGGTCGCTGAATTATTTGGAGAAAAACATTAATGGCAGATTAGGCCATCATTGTAACGTAAAAGGAGTTGAGTTGGCAAAATCAAAATGCCTTTGTGCAGTTTAACATAGGTTTTGACAAAATTGTGAAGAATTCTTGTTGATGATGGGATTGATTCCGGAGGCTTCCTATTATCTCCGGAGACTATCCCCCAGCATTCCACAAATGTGAATCTGGAAGATTTTTTGTTTTTGTCGTTAACCATCGAAAAACGTGTTTTATAGCCTATCGTCATTTTATTGGGATGCAAAATCCAACAAGTTACCATATAGACCATGCTTTCCTGCCTGCCTGGTGTTGACACATTTTGTTACGCCAGTCTTTATACAATCCTTTAATGACACCTAGTCTACATCGCCACATTTATTACGGAAAAAAATTGAAAATGTGAATGATCAGTTTTTTTATTCAACAATCATATTACTGTGAAAAATAAACTCATCGATAATGCCGCATCTCTTCCATACCAAACATGTGGTTTGTCTTGCATCAGGACCACGGTTACGTAATGTCGTCGGTAACATCTCCAGGCCCTGCTGTTCCCATCTCACTAACGATGTGACGTACAACCCAGTTCCCCTTCTCTCTTCTATCTGGGTCAAGCCCGGCAAAAGGGGCTCGACTCCAAATCATGTGACGTTGTTGTGCACATAATACATCTTTTTGTTCACAGTTTAATTCAATCACCTAATGGAAAAACACAGAATTAACAGATTAATAAAGAAATTGCAGAACCATAATCTATCAATCAGTTTACACAAACTTTTCATTTGCACCATATGACCCTCATAGGGACAACAGGACTCTGTATAGTTTTATATTCAAGGCTCCCATTTATGTATTCATTTATGTATTCATTTAATTGTTCAAGCTTTCCACAGAGCAATCTACATGTATCCCCATTTACACCAAAGTTTTCCACAGTGAATCAATTTGAAATAGTCTGTTTTCTGGTGACTGCCAATTTGATATCACTGTGTTCCTCTCTCATTTATCTAGATGTTTGGCTTCCACAAGCCGAAGATGTACAGAAGCACAAACGGCTGCTGCATATGTCGGGCCAAGTCCTCCAGCTCTCGCTTCACTGACAGCCTGCGCTACGAGCGGGACTTCCAGAGCTGCTTTGGGTGAGTGGTTCACTTAGGTGGTCCAACAGAGGTGGCCAGGGCCTTAGGGTGTCAGCCCCCCTGTGTGTGTGTGTGTGGGGGGTGGTGGCGGGGGGGGGGAGGGAGGAATGGGTGAGGATGGGGGCAGGGGGAGGAGGGGGGGGTGATTGTGTGGGGGTGAGGGGTGAGTTGCTATAGTCTTGGTGATATTACATGGTCTGCTTGGCTTTGTCGTCAAGTAGGGACATTGTTTCCTGTTCTTTTAGTGGGCTCAAGAATTTCAGGCACTTTCAGTGCATGTCTCCGTGTTCCTGCTGCCTAGCTTTGCGTGTTGGCGTGTTGCCGATGGCGTTAGAAGTTGAGTAGCATGAAGAGTGGGCGGTGAGATGACATTGTGAGATGAATAATTGGCAGGTTCTTCGTCCTGCTCAATTCTCACATTGCATGCTAGACTCTTCATCCTGCTCTTGTCCTGCTTTTTGTCTCTTTTTCTGTCTTTCTCCCTTTCTTTCCCAATTTTTCTGCTGTCTCTCATAGGCTGGGAAAGGTGCGATGTGGGGAAATCTGCAATGCCTGTGTCCTCCTAGTGAAGAGATGGAAGAAGCTTCCGGCAGGTTCCAAGAAGAACTGGAACCATGTAAGGGCCTGCTATATAACAGGGCACTAAACACACCATCTAACATGCTGTAAGGAGTTAAATAGGACAGTGTTAAAGGGTTCATGAGCATGTAAGTGGGTATGGATGCCATCCAACTCCAACCCTGCTGTGATTTGTTTCAGGTTGTCGACGCCAAGGGTGCTCCTTGCATCAAGACCAATGTGAAATTTAGGCAAATGAAGAAGAAGAAGAGGAAGGTGAGGCCAAGCCAGATCAGCCGAGTGCAGAGCGAGCTGAAGAGACACAGTAAGGAGCAACTGTCAGGCTGGACATTCTGCCTTCAGCTAAGCACCCTAAAGCAGCACAGTATTTAGTTGTTACGTACAAATCCACATATTTCTGTAATTTGTCCTAAGTGAGGCTTTTTAAAAATCTACCTAAGAAGGCTTCTCATTGGTGGTTGTCACGGTTTGCCCCACCCCACAGACTCCGATGCTTACAGCACCACCTCCAGTGCCTCATCCGCCCAGTCTCCCACTTACAGCAACCAATCGGATGAGGGCTCAGACTGTGAAATTTCTCCTGACTCCACCTGCTCTCCTGTCTTCTCCTTCCTGGACCTGACCTACTGGAAAAGGTGCTGTCTGGTCTAACTCTACCTGAATCTAACTCTACATTAAGTAATCTCTATCTGTTCTATCTTGTCTATTGCAACTTCCTGTGTTCAACTCAACAACCCAGTTTAGGTGGTTATTGGTATATCTTGACTTCTTTCATATATTTCGTTTTTTTGGCACGTGTTTAGTTGACCATCTTCATCCCCTTGTTTTAGACGGAAGGTGTGCTGCGGCATTATCTACAAGGGCCGCTTCGGGGAAGTCCTGATAGACCCCCACCTCTACAAGCCCTGCTGCCAGAAAAAACAAGAGCACGAGGAAGAGGATGAGTATGAGTATGACGACGGGCAGGATAGTGGAGAGAAGGCAGCAATTCTTCAGCTGCCTGACAGGCCCCTGCAAACCCGGTGGAAAAAGAGATGGCACTCAGGGCAGGGGAGTGGTGAGGACATTTGTGGAAAGACTGCAATTTAATACGCAAGTCTGCATTTCTCTGATACCTGCATAAGCTCTAAAAAAGGCAGTCTTCATGGCCTTGTTTTCTGTTCTAGAGCTGCTGGAATTGTGTATGATTTAACTATTCCTGTTCTGTTCTCTACCAGAAATAAGCTATTTGTTCCATCTCTGTTTGTTTAACTTAATGTACCTGACCCTCCTGAATACTCACTGTCCAATATATCCAATGCTGGATGCCACTAAAGCTGCATTTACAAACTAAGACCTCAAGAACTGTACCTTTTATGTCTAGGATTGAGCTATAGCCTAGAGAACAGCCTTCCACTGCCTGACTTGTCCTCTCTCAGGTCCATACACACTCACTATGTCTTTAATTTTTCTTAATTGTTTTTTAATGCTACCGGATGGGTGAAACCAAAAAGACCCTGAGCTCTTGTTTAGTAACACACATTGACAAAGCCTGAAGGAGGGGAGGGAGAAGCATAGTGCATTTCAAAACTGCTTATTCTAGTTTTTTCACTGTCATGGCCCAATGTCATGCTTGCCCTGTGTATATGTCCGTGGAGGGAACCCACAGTTTCTGTACATGTGTTGTGAGAACACTTTTTATTTACTGGGAAAACTAGGGAATGTTATTGTATTAACTTGTTAAATGTGTATTTACCAAGCACATTCACAGTATAGGAGGGGGGTTATGATCTCAGTCTGGACAAGGAGCATCTCCTGTTCTCACACAATACATAAGATAAAGTCATCAACAGTTTTTTACCTGCACTTTCAGGAACTTCCTGTCTCTGTCCATGGATCATCTTCATTTGTTCATAGCTCAATCATAACTCATTGTATGTTGAACTAAAACATGAAACTGAATCCCCACCAGTTCACTGAGGGGCTGTTTGCATGAAAACTGCATGTTGTCTTTTGGTATAACACAGTTTTTACTTAATCTATTTAAGTTAGCTACTGTAAAGTTTAAAAATATATTTTTTCATATAAAGGAATAAATGAAAAGAAAAAAAACACTAGTGATTAATTTGCAAAATATGTTTCTCTGATTGTACTGTGTCCCATATCTGTCATTACAAATAATGGATTTACGACGAGCTGGAGCAGGCACTGCATATCTGTTGATTTCTTATTCCAAACAGGATATGTGTTTACGCTATTTAACCTTGTCTGTACAGGGCACCATGATACATATTTTGCCATGTTAGATTATACAATTATTCACATTTAAGAAAAGGTTAGCTACGAATAGCCACGCTAAAGCGTTTTCTGTACTTTTTGTATTTGTTATGCTATCACAAAAACTATTTGCATTTCCTACCGCTAGGGTGTGCTAAGCTGCATTAACTAACACTGACAACTTAAATGTTTTAACTACATTTTCTATAATGTAGATTTCTATTGTGTTTATAAACCACACTGCGGTGTTTAGCATTATATTATGGCAGCTTCTGGATATTTAAATATTTAGGCCTACTCTCTCCAGCATGTCTGAAATACCGTATGTAAAATGTTATGGGTACAAACAGAGACTCTGTCTGTGACACTGCCACTTTTTTACTGTTATTTTGTGAATATAATTGTGTCCCTTTTAACATCTCTGCTTTCTCTCCAATTTGTTGAAATGTATTCTGGAGAAACATTTAGTTGACGGTCCTCAACCAGCTAATGATGCAAACTGCTGCCAGAAACTGTATAGTTAAACTGATTGTATTCAAGTTTGGAGTTAGATGCATTAAAAAAATAATAGATGCCGCCACTTGAGGCCACTTATTTTCTCCGATGAGAGACGATGGGAAGAGAATGTGAATGAGGAGTGTGCTTGTTTCTTCTTAGTCATGCAATTTCCAGGTATGGTAAAAAAGTGATGAACTCTGTCTGGAAAGGTAAAGATTTTAGAGAGACATTATGCATTTTTCTATACATTGTCACTTGATCAATAAATGTCAGATATGACATTTCCCTGCAGTGTGTCATTTGTTTATTTATTCGTTTATTTTAAATGCTGCAGTGATTTTCATTTTTATTTAACTTTTATAACTTGATTTTTTGTTTTTATAACTTGATTTTCTGTTTATTGACCAATGATGGAATCTTTGTCGCCCTTCGAGGCAACTGTTGTTGTGATTTTGGGCGTTACAAAAATAAATTGAATTGAATTAACAATTACCATGCTCAAATTCTGATTCATTATTAGTGCACAGAACTAAAAGTATTACCCATTATACAGTCGTGATGTTGGCAAGCCAGCATTTCATCAATTAAGAAAACGGATAAGAAAACGTTCTGAAACACACATCCTGGATATTGGTCAGGCTGCTACTTGGTGTGGACGCGTGTACAGCGCCGCTCTTCACAGCAGATGCTCAGCAAGTGACGTCACGTTAATTTCTGCGCCCCCACCACAAGAAGATTTGACAGCGTAAAACAGGGTATATAAGGTGTGAGTTGGTTTACGGTTTGCCTTGAGTAATCCAACGTCACGTTAGGTCGGTCTGAGAAAAGGCTTGCTTTTGATTTTGGATCACAAGCACCTGCATTTAGGAGTTGCTCTAGCAAAATCTTTATCACGCTCAACAAGCCAAAGGCACGGGGTAAGTTTCCTGTTTTATTAATGTGGAAGTTATGGAAAAGAACGTTGTTTGTTTTAAAATTCGCTCATTCTGAAGTTAGAATTTACTTTGTGCGTGACATTAAAGCGTCGGCAGCTAAATGCACGTATATTGGGAGCGTTTTATGCGTTGATAAGAACATAGTTCCTCAACATAATCCCCCAGTGTGAAACGTGCGGTTATGGCAAGATTTTTTTTTGTCAGGTTTGATAAGTCTATCACAAGATACCGTCTAGTGTTCTGTTGGCGATAAATGCACTGTCATGGGTCTGGCAATTGCCCAAGTATCCCAAGACGCTTCTTGATAATATGAATACCAAGATTTGTCATTGCATTCTTCTCACATCCGCATTTCCATTTAATAACAACATAAATCCCACGACTTTTGAAGATGATATTTTGTTATTTTGATGTACTCTCAGGAACGAGCTGAACATGGTGCAACTGTCTCCATCCCCAGTCCTAGACGTCTCAGCTGCATCAGAATGCTCTAGAGCAGGCCTGGTAAGCCAAAAGGGTGGTAGCCCTAAAATGGGCTCTACTGGCAGGCTGAAAACACTCCAGATGGACCTGGAGGCCTCCAACACCATCTACCAGGGCTATGACCGCTACATAGAGAATGGACTCATCTGCCTCAAACACAAGATCCGCAATATAGAGAAAAAAAAGGTAGGATGGAGAGGAGGGGTTGGATGGATAGATGGCTGAATGGATGTATAAGTGGAGGTGGATGGTTTCTATTTTTAGGAGAAATATAGTAGTTGCATAAAAATAATTCATCTGAATTTTTTCATGTACAGATTAAACTGGAAGACTATTTAAATCGCTTACAACAAGGCGAAACTCTCAATAAAGACCAACTTGTAAGCAAAGTATCTTTCATACAAATGCCAGTAGTTGTGTGAACAAGTAACTCAAGATTAGTACGTGTCTTCCACAGGAAGCAGTGGAGAAATATGACGAGATAATCCACAACCTGTCGTTTGCACAGCAGCTGCATAAAACCTTGGATGGCCTAACACAAGATGTAAGCCTTCCTGGGTGTGTTTAGGGTTCATTAACACAGGGAGAAACATTCCTTTCTCAAAGTATAAATAAGCAATATCTTTTTTCCATTGTCCGCTCTGTGTTTAAGTTTGGCAGAGGCTAGGTAAAATTCAGAAGCTATATGTTCCATTAGTAGGTCAATGATAGTTTCTGCTGGTGTGCCACCAAACCTGTAGTTCCAGGGATGCCTATAAGCTAAGGCTGAGAGGCCTCAGTGAATTCCAGTCTGTAAGAATGGGAATCCTGCGGTTCTTGCATGCCTCCAAGGGTTGGCACATCGCTGTTGAATTCAATGATGTGGGGCTGCAAAACGGGCATTACTGTCAACGTTATATAGACATCATCGGAAAATGTTCCTTGCCAAGCGAGTGGCAAGACACACCAGTAGAGCGTAGATGAGCATGTCTGAATTTATTCACATCAAATTGAAAGAGCCATCTTAAATTTGTTATACCATGCTGGCTGAATATGTGGGTTTGGAACTGGGCCCTTTGTCTTCCACTTGCAGCTGCTGAGGGCCCAGAGGAAAGCGGTGAGGAAGGAGCAGGTGGCCAAAGTGGAGGCTGATCAGAGACTGCTTTCCACCGTTCTGCAAGTGCGGCACCTCCTCCTGAGCCTGCAGCACGAGCACGTCAGGAATGACCTCCTCTCTGGCCTCAACCTTGCCCCCCACATTCCTGCCCCTGAATTGCAGAGCCTACTCGATCTTGCCACCCTGTTGGGTGTAAAGAGAGATAAACATTTTAGGTGATTTCAGGTCTTTTTATTGAACCCATTATCTCTTCGCATTTTATCCCCTTGAAAAATTCCACATTATGAGTAAGTTGATGTACTTTTCTGCTGTGGGTCAGTTTGCAGAATCAGATGGAGAGGGCAGCTGTGGTCTACTTGGACTTAATGGAGGGCCGAGATAAACCAGTGGCTGGTTCCACCTGTGAGTGTGACCACTTCCTGAATCCCCACCCACCAGCAGATATGCTACATCTCTAGACTCTGATGTCCTGTAATAAATAAAACAAGCAGCTGTTCTGTAATCTGTCATGACATCTGTGAAAATATTTCTAGACAGGATACTGAAGGAGCAGCTCCACAGGCTGTTGCATTGTGGGTATTTTGATCTTGTCCCAACTCCTCCTGTGACAAGACTAAAAGAAATGGAGGCTCCCGTGGTCAAGAAAATATCCGCCAATGTCTCTAGTAAGTGTTCAGTTGTATAACATTTGTGGATAAAAAAAAAGTAAAATTTTATTTCAGACCTTTCAAAGCTCAACGAAAGTCATTCTTCAAATAGGGAGGTAAGAATATCAACACATATTTTGTGTACTCAGACTCATTCAAGGATTACCAGTCTGACCCTGAAGCCAAGACTGCTCCCACTCAGAACTGGAAGATGGAGTTCCAAGCAATAAAGGAACTGGAATCTCCGGATTCATGGAATATGGAGTTTTCTGAAACACCAGTCTCCTTTCAGTGTGCTGTCCAGAAACCATGGAGAGGGGCTGCAGTATTCATACCAAAAGTGCCGATGACTATCAAGGACCAAGCTACTATACCAGTAAGGTGCTTTTTTATTAAGGTTAACCCTCTAAAGTCAGCTTTCCAAAAATACTGTTGTCTTAAGATCTATATTTTTGATCTGCAGCAAAGAAAGAAGAAGAAATCTAAAGTGGAGCAATATACCAAAGCTGTAAGTGCAATCTTTTGTAGCAATATAGGTTTCTTTCCATTTCATGTATTAAACCAGTATGCATGGAATTCTCCTCCTGTCTGGCACAACAGACCTTCATAGAGGTGTACAACTCCCCACCCGCTCTCTCTAAGGACCCCGCCCTGCGTGAGCAGCACCTGGAGGACCTGATTACCAAGATCCGAGGATCCTTCAGCTTCCTGCAGGTGTGACAGGATGAATATACCTCTACATGTCAAATCTCTTGAGGACAGAACATGGCTATGTAAGGCAGTGTTATTACATTTATCCTCCATCTCACCAGGACTCTGACCTGGAGAGCGAGAACTCCCCTACCAACGGGCACGTTAAACTGGGCAGATTGGCGTCTAGGTCTACCTCTCCTCTGGGTACCGTAAACATACCCTTTTCATTCTCACTCCCACAATATCCACTCGGTAGTAGACATTAGAACAAGAAGCAGACAGTATTAATCAAGACACTATTAACACAAAGAAAAGGTAATCCTTAAATCTTTTCGGTCTCAACAGCACCAAATGATCCAAAGAGCATCCCAGCAGAGGTCCTTCTTAAAACACTACACGTAAGACTTTGTCAGGTTCTTGGTCTAACACTCAATTGGGAAAACAAGCCTTGTTTCACAATGGCATCATTCATTTCAGTGGTGTTTAATATGTTCCCTTTTCTTCAGTGTACGCAGCCTGCAAGACTTCTAGAGCACAAAGCCAATCTGACCAATGGAGAGGAGTGTGTGGACAACTGTGACCTGGACCTCAATATTGAAGATCTTGCTGATGTAATGACCATACCCACCTGCCTGTTTATAATGTGTTCATGTGGCTGTGTCCATTTTACCCCCACCCCCTTTTGTGTCATGTCACTTCCGGCACCATGTTGATGTTGTATCCAGGAACCCCTGCTTCTCCAGGACTGTGAGGTGTTTCCATCACCACTGCTCTATCGGCGTGGCTCCTCCCTCTCCACCCTGGAGGAGAAAACCCGACCTCCGGTATGACCACCAGGCATCCTCTCACCTCCACTCTTTTTTTTTCTCCATTTCCTTAGTTTACATCTGTTCCCTCTTTCTTTGCCAGACACCAGTTCTTAAATCGGGGAAGCAGTCCGCCTGTAATGTTGGGACCTCTCAAACTCAGCTCTTCTCCACTCTTTCCGCCAGACACGCTAACGACATGCCCCCCCCAGAAACCTTCCACAACATGCAGTCTGTAAGTCTACGTTTCCACTAACCTTCTGTCTCACAGCATGTTATGATTGATTTATTTTTGTATTCATTGTTTTATGACAATTACCATAGACCTTGGTCCAAATACTTTATTTTCCTGGTAATAATCCCATCCTTCCCCCTCTTTAATGATCTGTTGATTTGATGTGTTTATACAGATATTCAAGGTGAATGCCCCTTTGCCTCCCAATGGGGACGTGGACTACAGTTGTACAGCTGGTGTGCTTGCTGAGGCCAGTGGCCTCCAATACATCACTGCCAGCACCCAGACTCCACCAGAGTTTGCTCTCACTGAGGACGAACTCGTACCACCAGGTAGAACCGTTCACCCCGCCGATCTACTGACTCTTCCTTAACTGTCCGTCTTTAACTTGCAATTGTTTGATTGTTATCTTGTCTTCCACCAGCTTACCAGTCCGAGTATGTCATTGGGAATGGCAGACAGGTCTACTTGCCTCCCAGCCATTTAGGGAGCAACATTGGTCAAGCTGGTCAATCATATTACACCAGAGGATCTTCGAGAGGTATGGCACGTGGTGGCAAAGGGCAGGCACACTCCTCCTCCTCCTTCTTCTCTGCGGGTGGGCTTCGAGGTATTGCTTTTCTCCTCTTCACTTCTTGCCTCCCTTCAGTCCTCCTCCTAGATCCTCCTTCCCCTGTCCTGCAGTTTGCCTTAGCAGCATCATATTCTCAAGGGAAGTCTTTGAACCTTTACTATATTCCCTCCCACATTTCCCATATAGCCTCTGACATGTTTCCTGTCTTCCTCCTCTCTCAATCTCCAGGTGGCTTTGATTGGTATCAGTGCGGTGTACGTTCCCCAAGAAGAGGCTTCATCCCACATGTTCACCACAGGGATACTGGAACTTTTCCATACAGAGCAAGGGTAAGGTACAGTTTACCAGATCACTATGAAGCTGCTGTTGAGTAATTGTAAAGTCTGGGTTGTCTTGATTTTTGGCCATTTTGTCTGGTGTTTTCATTTTATTTTTAATGGTGTTTTTTTTTTTTTTCCTGTATTAGGACAGTGGATATCAGCATTCCTACAAGCATGGCGGCCGACCAGGAGGAACAAGGCACAACTCAAGCGGTAGGTACCTCATGGACTTCCCCTTGGCTTACAGAGATTTAATAAAAAGACCTGACTGGCTGTCTGAATCAGGGGTCACCAACTCTGGTACTGAAGAGCTAGCATCCTGACTGTTTTCCCTTCCACCTCAATTTAGCACACCTGATGTTGAAGTGAGAACCTATTTGGGGGGGGGGGGGTCACCAGAGTTGGTGACCCCTGTTCTAAATGTTCTCCAATTGGTACCCCTTTGCTCTATCAGGCTGGAGTGACTCCTCCCAAGTGAGCAGTCCCGATAGGGAGACCAACTACACTCTGGACTCCACCCACGGAGACTCCATCTCTGTCTCCACCATGGAGGTGCCAGTCACTCCTCAGGGCCACACCCTGCTCCCCATGCAGTTGTACCCATTCCCCCAGCCCCTCCGTGTGGCTTTCACCTCTGCCCGCACCGTCAACTTTGCCCCTGGCACCCTAGACCAGCCCATTGCATTCGACCTCCTGCACAGCAACCTAGGGGACATGTTTGACACCCAGCTGGGGCGGTTTACCTGCCCGGCCAATGGCACTTATGTCTTCATCTTCCACATCCTCAAACTGGCCATCAATGTGCCACTCTACATTAACCTGATGTGCAATGAGGAGGTGATGGTGTCAGCATATGCCAATGACGGGGCACCAGACCATGAGACTGCGAGCAACCACGCCATCCTGCCATTGTACCATGGAGACCAAGTGTGGCTGAGGCTGCATCGCGGTGCCATTTATGGCAGCAGCTGGAAGTACAGCACTTTCTCAGGCTTCCTGCTATACCAGGACTGAGCTAGGACCAGACCCTTCTGCTGTAACCACATGGAGAGGAGGAGAAGAATATTGCTTTGTGGTGACTGAAGACGTTCTTAACTGTCTACCCAATGCCCTTCTCACATGGAATTCAGTTTCAGTTTAAAGCCATGTTCAACTTATTATTTATTATGATCAACTTGCAACCTACTTCAGGGAGTTGATGATTTAACTCTTTGCTTCTTTAGCCCAAAGTGCCATGAATGAATGTCATCAATATGAGATGTGATTGATTTCCAAGTTTACTGTGAGTAATGTTGTTACTGTCACATGGCATTGTGTTCCAACCAGATCAAATACAGTAATAGAGCTATGTGCCTTTTTCTGTTTGTTCTGAATGAATCAATGATCAAATTTGTTAATTGACCAACGTGCAGAGAAAATGTGTGATGAATGGTATGACTAAACTTGACAATGCTAAGCACTGAAACTATTTTATTGGCTTGCTGTGGTAGAGATTTTGGCCTGAAGTGTGAGGGTGGTGGGGTATGGTGAGTGCACAGACTGGTTTTGTCTGTCTGACAAAGAGGAATGCTCTAAATAGAGGATGTGAGAAGATCCCTCAATGTGCCTCCAATAAAAAAAAATACATTAGCAGTCTAACGGATTGTTGTTATTTATTGTACGGTTTCGTAATGGGTCATATTAGTATGCAGTGAGGAAAGGTAGAAAGTTTTGGAACTTTTTGTTATGCCTCCCCAGACATTTTTTGGGTTGTACGTGCCTATGTCCCGTTCTTGTGAACGCAACATCTAAGGAGTTCTTTATGGAAGTTAATCAAATTTAGCAAAATACCCATTTTGAATCTATTATTAATTTACTAGACTAGTGTGCAGTGCCTGGGATGATGTTGGTGACAGGTTTCTGGAATTTTAGATTGCTGTAATACGCTGTGCCTGAGAAACAGCTGGCGATGACATTTCTTAGCTTTGGTACCTATTTGTGGGATCACAATTGAATCTCATCTTTGACATTCAATCTCCACACCATCTCTAATAACTTATGCACATTTCTCATTTAAACAAACTTCCAATGCTGTGGGCATATTCATGCAACTGATTTTGTAGCCGTCATTAATTTACCCAACATTACCAATTTCTTATGTTGATTAAAATGCATTTTATTGGTTCTGTTAAATTGTCTTACCACCACAAACATCTGGACATGCAGTTAATGGTCCCATGGCATGCTGTTTTTGGATGCTTTTACATAGCTTTAGCGGTCCCCTAACACTGTATCCGAAGTCTCCCGAAATTCAGCCTCTGTGCAGAATTTCAGCCACCAGGATAAGTCCCGTCAGGAGCTTTACTTTTTGAATTATCAGTCAAAATGACATTTGCATTATACACTCACTTAAAGGATTATTAGGAACATCATGCTAATACTGTGTTTGATTTGTGGGATGCACATCCAGGGCACGAAGCTCCTGTTCCACCACATCCCAAAGATGTATGGGGATGCTGGATGTGCATCCCACAAATCTCCATCAACTGCAAGATGCTATCCAATCAATATGGGCCAACATTTCTAAAGAGTGCTTTCAGCACCTTGTTGAATCAATGCCACGTGGAATTAAGGCAGTTCTGAAGGTGAAAGGGGGTCAAAGACAGTATTAGTATGGTGTTCCTAATAATCCTTTAGGTGAGTGTAGAAGCATAGTAAATGTGGAATTTAATTCAGCTATATGGTCTTGTATTTATTTAGCTAAATATTGCTTTGAAGGACATGTATGCTACACAACAAAAGTCCGATACACAGTCCGGATGAAGCGGTATCTAAGCACACGTTTAAAAAGCTTGTTCTGGCTCTTCTGGTTTATTCATCCCTCCAGAGTGAAACAGCGTTACTTCAATGATTGTGCAGCTAGACAGCTACTGTGGTGTACCTGGAACCATGTTTAACTGAATACATAATCATTTTGGATCAGCAATTTATTGTCTGGACAATGGCCAAGTCACACGTTAGTACCCTCCTTTATTTTCTTTATTGTCATACAAAAGAAATTGTTGGCTGCTTTCATCAACCTCATGGATTCCATTCTGTTACTGAAGGTGTCGCTTAAGCATATATTTTTACATCTGTTGCTCACTTTATTTTAAATATATGCTTATCAGTAGCTGGTGTGCAACATGTGATCTGTATGTAGCTAACTCCTGGCTAAGTTATTCCATCCTTAAGTGTGTAACCCTGTGTGTAATCGTGTGTAATCGCTTCTCGGCCTTTTGGCTAAGATCAAGTGTAGTATCTGTTCTTATCAGTTTAATATCTGATACGTCCCCTACCCGGGGACCATATATTAAATTGATTTTTTGAACAGGGAGATGGAATAGGGGCTTGCTCTGTCCACTCCACGCATCGACCTGGTATTGCAGTACCTCCAGGAACGGTGCACCTCCCCTTCCGGGGAAACAATCTTCTGGGGGAAGTCGTGGCCTAATGGTTAGGGAGTTGGGCTTGTAACCCTCAAGTTGCTGGGTTGATTCTCGCACCTGTGTTGATATAAGCTTAGTGTGGCCTATTGACATGTTTTTAATTTTTAACATATATAAAATTATTATTGCAAATGCAATGGTATCCTTCATAGTATCAGTGCTTGGAACAGGAAAGTATCAGGAACTTGTTATTGATAGGCTTTATTAGCAGGCCTGTTAATGTGTTCAAGTGCCTATTGACATCGATAAGTGTTATTTATAAGTGTTGAAGTTAAAATGTATTTGTCTTTTTGGCAGTTACTGTATTTATACATAACACAGCTAATAATATTTTTACCAGCTCGTAGGCCACCACTGAGTGCTGCTGAAAACTAGTGGCTTTATCATGCTCAATGAAATGCTGACCCCAAAAGGCAAGTTGAGAACCTACTGAGAAAGAGAGAAAAAGAGAGACATCGAGACTTTGTTGACATCGAGCACTGTTGCCTCACCTCAAGCACAAGTCAACAAGCTGCTCAGGCAATACTCTAACGCAATGTAACAATAGCACAATTGTTTCATACTGTATTGTGCTCATTAAAAGCAGATACACAGAATCAAAGCGTGATAGGGTGAGGCAAACTATTGCAAAGTTCGTAACAGGGAAAACTAAAAATACAGGCTTCAACCATTGATAGAGAGGTCCCTGGGCTTTTCACATCAGAGGTGGCGTTACCTGTCTGACAGAAGCATAGGCAAATACCACAGGAAACCAACAATCTACTGAGCCCATAAAGGATCATTGGGGGAAAAATAAAATCTGAGGCGCACAAGATCATTTCTGGCGCACGCGAGATCCTTTCTGGTTCGCACGATATACTGTATGAATACTGAGAAAATTCCTCGTTACCACTCTGCAGTATCTGGTGCGCACCAACACAATGCTCAGAAGCGTGCATTATATCAACTGTTTTCCTGTTTGGAAATGACAGAAAGAGTCTTAGTTGAGCTGTGTTTTCAGAATCAGAATCAGAATCGGTTTTATTTGCCATGCAAGATATACAAGCACAGAATTTACTGTGGCAGGGAAGTGTGAACATATATGAAACATAAAGATGGTAGATCAAAATATAATAAAAATCTATTATAAAATACAAATACGATAAGTGGATACCAGCTGTACAGATGGGGTTAATATCATTATAATAAGTGGGGTATATATAGTGCAGGTGGGGTGGGTATATACAATTAAATTAAATTCAAGTTATTTTTGTAATGCCCAAAATCACAACAACATTTGCCTCGAAGGGCGACACTGCGTCCATCATTGGTCAATAGACAGCAAAGCAAGTTAAGCAATGTCCAAAAGATTTCAGCAAACGGACAACTGTCCCAGAACATCCCCTGTCCTTAGACCCTCCTTCTCAGTGAAGAAAAACTACAAAAAACCCTTTGGGAAAAGTAGAAAGCTTGAGGAGAACCACAGTGAAGGAGAGATCCTACTCCCAAGGACGGACAAGCTGTAGATGGTCCAGGACTGGCGCACAACCGTTTGTCCATTCGCTAAAATCATGTACAGATAGACTAGAGTAAGAACCACTCAGGAGGAAGGATGGACTTACCTAGATCATCCAGTGTGAGGAGAGTTCAGCTATTCAGAGAAGTAGATCTGAGGAGAGCAGCTCATCCGTCGTATGAAGGATTCCTCCGACAGTTGAGGAGCACCTGAGTCCACAGATCAGGTCACGAGATGAGGCGGGGCATCTGGGGTGAAGTCATCGCCAGGGCAGCATCCAGGACAGAGCTCACTTCCCCCAGTTGAGTTGCTCCTAGGGCAGCATGGCTGAAAACTGTATGTTTGTATTTCTGTTCCCAACCAGCCCGTCCATAAGCCACTCCGAAGAAAAATGTCCTAAACCTGGTCTTAAATATTAGAGACTCTGTCGGCCTTTTCAACAACACAGTAATGCAACAGTGGGAGGGGGGTGGGGTATATACAGGGGGACGGGTATATACACAGTAGTGCAAAATCACAGTGGTAGTTATAATTTTTCAGGTCATGTCATGTCATGTGCTAAAGTGCCTTGTGCAGAGTGCAGTAGGAGGATCCCGGAGCGGGGGTGTAGGGGTGTTGCTAGTTTGTGGCAATGTCATACTGATTCCTTGGCCCTGTTGAAGAGGGCAATAGCAGAGGGGTAGAAGCTGATCCTGTGGCGAGAGGTTTTGGTCCTGATGGACCGCAGCCTCCTGCCAGAGGGGAGCAGCTGAAGCACAGTGTCCAGGGTGGGAGGAGTCGGCCACAATCTTCCTCACTCACCTCAAGGACCTCGAGGTGTGCAGGTCCTCGATGGATGGCAGGTTGCAGCCTATCACCTTCTCGGCGGCACGGATGATGCGCTGCAGTCTGCTCTTGTCCTTGGCAGTGGCAGCAGCGTACCAGACGGTGATGGAGGAAGTGAGGATGGACTCAATAATGGCCTTATAGAATTGCACCGTAATTGTCTTTGGCAGGTTGAATTTCTTCAGCTGCCACAGGAAGTACATCCTCTGCTGGGCTTTCTTAACCAGTGAGGCGATGTTCAGCTCCCACTTGAGGTCCTGGGAGAGTGTGCTTTCACCTTGGACTTACTTACAAGGCCATTAAAAGTTAGCTTGCGAGTTGTCACCGCTATATTATCTCGGAGCGACATTTAAAACGAATTTTGAAGTCGTGTTGTCTGTTGAGGCAGGCGCAAGGGATTTATAGGACTGATTACTTTCAGTCATGGACAATTACAAGCATCTGGCCAACAGCATAGGTTTAGGTGGATGTTTACAAAATACAAGGGGAATGGATTACTGGTCAGAAAAGAAGACATCTGCTTAATTCCAAAAGAACTGCAACCAAGTGAGGAAACAGGTGTCTCCATCGCAGGAGCTACTTTTTGACATGGTCCAATTATATTTGGCACTTAGATGCATATGACGAACTAAAGTCAGTTGGCATTCGTAAAAGTCCGTCTATTGTCAGCTTTTCGCGGGAAAACATCTTATGGGACGCATATTCTACAAGTGGTGGACCTCAAGTCGTTGGCGGCTTCTCTTTGGCAGTGGGGAGAATAGTTGCATGGATTGCGGGAGGTGTCCGCGGACCGAGAATGTAAAAGTCAGAAACTGTCTTGGTTTTTCTGTTGCATTATACACACCGAGAATGAACAAGGCAGAAACTTTCTTAGTTTTTTCCGTCTAATTATATACCGAAAATTTTAAAGTCAGAAACTTTCTTAGTTTTTTTCATTATGCACGACAACCATTGACAGCTACATTTTAGGAGCGAGTACAGCATATCGGGGAATAAAAAGCTGGCGGGGCTCTCTCAAGAAGGAGCCAATTGAGTCCTACATCCCTCTGTTTGTTGATCTGAAAGACCGTGGTTAGTTCGACAGTGGATATTTCGGTGAAAAGGATTCAAGAATGGTTGATGGGTCTCATCCAGGTGAGCTGCAAATATATTTTCATCTTGTTACTTTCAATAATAAGTATCTGGCTTGTAATTGAGTGGGCCCGCATAAGGGGCCCCACATGGCATAAATAACTTGGTGCTCATATTCTCCACATAGATAACACTGTATGGCTGTGTTAATATTAAAACGTTGTCATGTCATACATGTCATGTTTAAAAATGTGTATAAACGGGGTCAAAGTGCATTCTTTGTTCAACAGTGTTACCCGTCACAACCCTGTTATGCAAAGTTCAACACTCTTACTCAATCATATTTAATGACAATAGCATTTTGCACACATACTTTACAGTTATACTTACAATGCAAAAACTTAATCACTAAATAAAACTCACCAGTTGGTATTATTGTCTTTTTTGTATACAAAATAATTTAATAAAGTCTTTAGTATACAACTAAAAACGACAAAAATTTGCTAAGTTTGGGGTTTGCATATATATTGAGAAATAAATAAAAAGGATTATATTTAACGTTTATATTAAGACGTTCCAGAAAATGAAAATGTATGGTAAATCTCTCTATTTTTTTATCCATGATCCCACTTTAATATCGGTGGAGAAAAATGCTTATAAAATACTGCGTTTGATGACCCATGGTGGGCAAATTGGTGGGTTTACTAACTTCTTTTATCATGAATTTCAAAAAGAAATCCATTCCTTTTTTTTTACCGTTCTGGGACCACTCATGAACGTTGGACGAGCTGACAGAAGCATATTATTAATACATTGTAAGTAGGCTAGTATATATCCAACTTTTTTACTATTACAGTCTTGAGTCATAAATACTCCTACACTTGGGGGGGCAGTAAATGACTCACCTTACCACGGATGCATATGAAGAAGTTCTACCGTAAAACGCCGCTGTTTACATTGCTTTACGTCCACCGCCCGCTGATTGCCGGTAAAATGGGGCGGGGCTAATGTATACACATCCAAAACGCTTAGTCAAATTTAGATCAGTTCATGTATGTGATTGTGGAAGCTCAAAACTGACAGTATAAATAATAAATATGGATCCCAATCGAATTATCCAGGCTTTGAAAGGGACAATTGATCCAAACCTCAGGATAGCGGCTGAAAATGAACTCAATCAGGTGGGTGTTTGAGCGAAATAAGTTTGTTTTTAACGGGTCGTCAAACACCCTTTATGTTAAGAATGGGCGAATGTTATAATGATTGTAAGGCCCAACATCGAGAACCAAATACTTTTCAGAACGTTCACAGTTTAGTTTTCGTTCTCTTGCGGTTCCCTTTGGTCAATGATTGTTTGAAAAACGTCGCTGTAACATAAGATGTTGTCTCAGAACGCTAAAATTCATTTTACAGCTTCACAATACAGACATTATTCAGAGCAAGGATAGTGTGACCCATTAAAACTGATAAATAGTACATGCACGTAGAGTTGGTAGACTAAGTAACAATGAGTCAATTAACCAGTGTTAATGATGTCAGAACCCCCCCCCCCCCCCAATTATTTTAATCAATTGGATTATTATTGATTATTATTATTATTACTGTTATTATTTCAATTTGTCCTGTTTTATGAATGACGGTTCACAACTCAATGGTGGTGTTTATTCATGTGTGTTCCAGTCTTACAAGATCATCAACTTTGCTCCCACCCTGCTTCAGATAATTTTGTCTGAACAGGTGGAATTTCCTATACGCCAAGCAGGTAAGGAAAACTAGATTAAATATTCAATTACTTGTTGATTTTGACACAAACTATTGAATAGTCTAAAGTATTTTGTGATAATGAAATGGTATGAGCATTTGTGAAAAATAGTTGACCTGTGTGAGTAGTGTACAGTACCGTCTGATCTTCAGTGTGTGATGTCATCATTGTGCAGCTGCCATTTACCTGAAGAACATGGTTAGCCAGTACTGGCAGGACCGCGAACCTTCAATTGGGGAGGTGGTGTTCCCCTTCAACATCCATGAGAATGACCGCCAGCAGATTCGAGATAACATTGTTGAGGGCATCATCCAGTCCCCAGAGTCCATACGGTATAGGTCATCACCAGGCCTCACCACTGATACAACTCCATTACTTTGACTGAAATAGGAATGTAGCTATACTTAATTTGTGGTGGTGGCCTTTGTGTATTGAACATTCAGTGTTTAAATCCAATCATATTGGCTCTTTAGAAACCACAGCACCAGCAGACTACTCAAGGTTATGTTGTTGTTCTGTGGAATATCTCGGAAAGACTAGGATGCTGACCCTTTCTCTCACTTGGTCTCTCTCTTTTTCTCTGTCTTTCTCAGGGCCCAGCTGACGGTGTGTTTGCGAGCCGTTATAAAGCACGACTTCCCTGGACGCTGGACAGCCATTGTGGATAAGATTGGGTTGTACCTACAGTCTCAGAACAGTGGCAGCTGGTACGGCAGTCTACTGGCTCTCTACCAGCTCGTAAAGAACTATGAGTGAGTCCCACCTTTCACCTCCTCCTTTCCTCTGCTCCGTTTGTCTCTGCCTGGTGGCCACTTATGAAGGTACAACAGTTTTTTTTTTGTCTTCGTCAAAGATGGAGTTAGTTGATCCGGTGGTTTGTTTCTGAGGGTGTTGTGCTGATCAATGTGTGTGTGGGCCAGGTATAAGAAGGCTGATGACAGGGAGCCGTTGCTGGCAGCCATGCAGATCTTTCTACCCCGTATACAGCAACTTATAATCCAACTGCTGCCAGACTCCACCATCTTCTCTGTCCTCATCCAGAAACAGATCCTCAAGATCTTCCATGCACTTGTACAGGTGGGTGTTAGTTTGATCTTTTTTTTTTAAATGGCTAGTCCCTGTAAATGCATGCCTGTCATCATTGTGGGAGACAGTGCGTGTTATTAATAGTGTGGAAGGCGAGTGTGTAACGGAGTGCATATTCTCTTCTGCAGTACTCTCTGCCTCTCCAGCTTATCAACAACAATGTTATGACTCAGTGGATGGAGATACTGAGGGCTGTGATGGACCGCAGTGTTCCTCCAGTGAGTGTCATACACACTCGCTCTGGTCATTAAATCTCTCTTCCTTCCACTTGCTTTTGTCATAGTATTAACATGTTTTCAAACCCTGTGTGGTAGGAGACTTTAGAGGTTGATGAAGACGACCGCCCGGAGCTGGTGTGGTGGAAGTGTAAGAAGTGGGCCATGCACATCCTGACCAGGCTGTTTGAGAGGTGAGGCCCCATAGTCACTATCACCTTACCTGAGGATGGATGGAGAGTATTTAGAGAATTTACTTCCTGGAGATCTATTTACAAAAACATTTCCCTTTATATAGGTATGGAAGCCCAGGTAATGTGACCAAGGAATACTTTGAGTTTGCGGATTTCTTTCTCAAGACATATGCCATGGGCATCCAGCAGGTAGGAATAGTGTTAAATATGGGTGATTAATTTGCAGAGTTTACACTGGACTCTCCATTCGTGAATTGTGTAAACTATTGCATGCTGAATTTCTCATGTCATATTCAGATAAATCACTAGGAATAGTTTAGATTAAACAGGCTTATTAGATTTAGAATTGATGAGAATACATTATGTAATGTGTACGGAGGCAGGTAACCCTCACTGAATTGCTCTTCCCAAGTTTTCTTGGGAGTTTTTACTTTTCTTTTTTTATAGATATAGGTCTGTATGAGTACAGTTCTAGGGGTGTCTGTGAAGCCATCTTTGGCATTACTTTTAACCCTTGTGCTCCCTTGGCATTCTGCAACTCCCCCAGTCCTAGGGGTCAAAAAGGCCCCACCTTCAACCCTGAAATAAAGGCAGTTAATGACATTTGTACCCTGTACCCTTTTGGGCACTGAAATGTACAGCCATGCTGCACATGAATCAGAAAGATTTCGTTTTGTCTGAGTTCAATCAAGCACATGCAATCTAAATGTGTCATTGTGGGTGCGCGTGTATGTGCATTAAACATAGTTTCGGGTCATTCTGGCCTTCGAATACAACACAGGGTTTTAAAAAAATGGACCATCTCTTAATGCCAGGAGTGTTTTGGCATGAGTGTATGTGTTTTTGTCCCACAATTATCTTGAAAACCAGGCACTGTGCTGGTGTCCATTTCAGAAACCAAGGACGTTGTTGAGTTAAGCTCTTTGAGAGTTATTTTCCACCACTTTCACTATGGAACTGTTTCATCCATGCTGAGCTGGCACTATGAGAAATTGATCTTATATGTTAATATGTGAAGTTAATATCCTGTGTTCCTGAGTAGTTAGTCAAAATTAGAAAGTCCTATAAAGTGCATTTCATTATATGACAAACTCATTCACGATGAACAATAATATGGTGAGCCTGGTACTCTTTTTGATGGAAATTCTGGATTGCTAACTAAGAAAAAGATAATATTTCCATCCATCTATCCATTTTCTTCCGCTTGTCCGGGGCCAGGGACGCGTGGACGTAGCAGTCTGAGCAGGGAGGCCCAGACTTCCTTTTCCACACACACCACCTCCAGCTCCTCTTGGGGGATCCCGCGGTGTTCCCAGAACAGCCGACAGACATAGTCCCTCCAGTGTGTCCTGGGTGTCCCCTGGAGCCGCTTCCCGGTGGGACATGCCCTGAACACTTCCCAAGGGAGGCATTCAGGAGGCATCCAAAACAGATGGCCGAGCCACCTCAGCTGGCTCCTCTCGACATGGAGGAGCAGCGGCTCTACTCTGAGCTCCTCCCGTGTGACCAAGCTCCTCACCCTATTTCTAGGGGAGCGCCCAGCCACCCTGCGGAGGAAGCTCATTTCGACCACCTGTATCCGCGATCTTGTCCTTTCGGTCATTACCCAAAGCTCAAGACCATAGGTGAAAGTAGGAATGTAGATTGACCAGTAAATCAAGAGTTTTGCCTTTTTTCTCTCAGCTCAGCAGAACTATGGCCTCAGATTTGGAGGTGACGATTCTCATCCCAGCCAGTTTGCACTCGGCTGCAAATCAGAGACTTTACGACCGCAGCTCCAGGCTGCCGCAATGACAGTGGAGACCGAGAACATGGTCCACTCAGACTTAATGTTCCCAGTCCTTCCCGGGATCTGTGAGAAGCTCTCCCGAAGGTGCTAGTCGAAGATCCTGCTGACAAAGGGCACTGCCAGACGTTCCCAACAGACCCCCACGATATGCTTGGGCCTGCCAAGTATGTCCGGCTTCCTCCCCCACCTGCAGATCCAGCTCACGACCAGGTGGTGATCGGTTGACAGCTCCGCCCCTCTCTTCACCCGAGTGTCCGAGACACGCGGCCGCAGGTCAGAGGACACAACAATAAAGTCGATCATCAACCTTTGGCCTAGGGTGTCCTGGTGCCTCGTGCACTGATGGAGGCCGTTGTGCTTGAACATGGTGTTTGTTATGGACAAACTGTGACTAGCAAGAGAAGTCCACTAACAAAACACCGCTTGGGTTCAGATCGGGGGGGGTTGTTCTTCTCAATCACTCCTCTCCAGGCGTCACTGTTGTTGCCCACATGGGCGTTGACGTCCACCAGCAGAATAATGGAGTCCCCAGTCTGTGTACTATCCAGTACCCCTCCCAAGGACTCCAAGAAGGCTGGGTACTGGGTACTAATCTGCACCGTTATTCGGCCCACAGGTCAACACAACAGTGAGAGACCTGTCCCCGGCTTGAAGGCGCAGATATGCGACCCTCTCGTTCATTGGGGATAATGCCAACACGTGGTGGCTGAGCCGTGGGGCTATAAGCAAGCCCATGCCAGCTAGCTGCCTCTCCCCACGGGCAACCCCAGAGAAATGAGTCCAGACCCTCTCCAGCTTTGAGGCTCTGTCATAAAACACCTACTTGGAATGGTGGTGTAAATGTTGTTTAAATAGTTTATCGTGACAATTGACATCCAGACAATAATAATAATTAAAAATGATCTATACACATGTTTCAAAGTTGGAGAATTTTTGTCGGAACTGTGGAGTTTTAGAAGGTGTGGGGTCTCTGTCTCTCTTATCAGTGTAATGGTCCTGTCTCTGTCGTCTCCTCGTTCTTCCACTTCCAAAAAATATTTGTATCGTACAGCAGCCTGGTAGTCACTGAACTGCATGGGTTGCTGGCCCGAAACAACCGAAACTGCGTTTTGTGAATGATTAGATCCAGCTTCGGCAGTTGAATGTATGCATTATAACTAGCCTTTGTGTCAAATATAGATTCCAGCCTCTCTTGAGGATAATGGATCCGCAACCCAAGCTGTGCTTGGAGGCGAGGCCGACTATATCTAGCCAGTAATGCTCGACCTCCCGCACAAGCTCGGGCTCCTTCCCTGCCGGCGAGGTGACATTCCATGTCCCCAGCTCTAGAGACTGTGTGCATGGTCTTGGTCGTCAAGGCACCTGCCCCTGACCACCGCCCAAAACACACTGCACCGGCCCCCCAACGGTCTTTCCTGTGGGTAGTGGGCCTGCAGGAAGGTGGTCCCTAGTTGCCTTTTCAGGCTATACCCGGCCGGGTCCCATAGGTAAAGAGTTGGCCACCAGGCACTTGCCTGCGAGCACCCACACCAGGCCCGACTCTAGGGTGGGGCCCGGTAACACCACTCCGGGCAACGTAGCAGATCTCGTTTGTCTTGTCATCATAGGGGGGTAGGTGAACCGCACTTAGACTGGCTTGTCACCTAGGACCAAGATAATATTTAGAATGGATCATTTATTTTCAGCTTGCAATATTTAGGGTTCCTCCAGTAGTTAGTATTTGTTTTGTTATTTTTCATCTTCTCCATGAAAGGACTCAATATCTCAAAAAGTCCTCAACACATTTTTTGCAAATTAAGACCATTGACAGGTCACTCACAACTCCCAGATGGCTAGTGGCCCGTATGCCCCATAGGTGGCACTATATACCACGCCCAAAGTCTACGTGATTTCCCCAGATTTATGAGTTTCTTGTATGAAATCAAAAACTTCAAAACCATAGATTCAAATTACTTGAATTTTGTTACAGTATTGTAGAATACATGTCTTTCTATAGGGTCAGATAGAATAAGAAATGCAATGCAAAATGGCTGAAAATTGTATGCATACATTTATGTACATTTCAACATTCAAGCCTTCAAGATTATGTAATTCTGAAGTTCCGTGTGTAATTTCACCTTGATATAACAAAAGATCACAAAATTACAGCTATTCATTCATTAATTACAGCTGCAGTAGAAACAACTTTGTCTCAGCTTTGGTGGGGACATCCCCTTACTTAGCAGCACAGAAGAATTCACAAAAATATTGGTGGGGGTAATTTTGTAATCTTAAAATATTGGTGGGGACTAGTACCTTGGATCCCCCCCCCATGCCCATGTTTACAACAGAATAGAAGTTTACTGTTATTATAATATTTTACATATATTTAACACTTTCTGAGCTGCTGAATTCATTGTCTGTTCTTGCTGATAATTGTGTATGTGTGTGTGTTGTCACTCAGGTGCTGTTGAAGGTATTGGACCAGCACAGACAGAAGCAGTATGTAACAGCACACGTCCTACAGCAGTCCCTCAATTACCTGCGTCAGGGCCTGTCCCACTCCATCACCTGGAAACACATGAAACCCCACATGCAGGTCAGGCACAAACATACAATTCTAATTGAAAAGTACAATTATTCTAAGCTGAGTGTTGGTCTGTTTCCTCGTGTGTTCTACAGACCATTTGTCAGGAGGTGATCTTCCCTCTCATGTGCTACAAAGACGAGGATGAGAAACTCTGGCAGGAGGACCCTTATGAGTACATTCGTATGAAGTTCAGTAAGTCATCACAAACTCTTATTCAGGCTAACAAGCCGGCAAGCTTAGAGTATACACAACACTGTTTATCCATTTATGAGTTTGTAGAGATTGTGTTACATGTGACACACATGCACGACAAG
Organism: Plecoglossus altivelis; assembly: GCA_036571765.1. Lineage (NCBI taxonomy): Eukaryota > Metazoa > Chordata > Actinopteri > Osmeriformes > Plecoglossidae > Plecoglossus > Plecoglossus altivelis. The sequence continues at coordinate 170,955 of BROE01000027.1, forward strand.
CAACCTCTACACGGTCAGATGGTTCTGTAGACTGACTGATTGGTCTGTGTGCATTCCAGACTTGTACGATGACCATGCCCTCCCCGCCACAGAGGCCCAGAGTCTTCTTTGCAAAGCCGCTCGCAAGAGGAAGGAGGTGAGAACAGAGTCCATCTATGAGTTGCTCGTATTAGGACTAAGAACCTATATGGCTTTTCGGTGAGGGTGGGTGACAAAATAGTTTATAAAACTATTGTAACAAAGCTTCTGAGTCAGATTCTATTGGTCGGTCACAGCAACAAATGTAAAAGTATGTTGCTACACCTATCACTTAGTAACCCACACAGCTGGCAACCGATGTATTGACGTTTTACCTACTGTGAGTCATGGTTGTGTCTCAGGAATTGATTTAAAAAAAACATATTAAATTTTTTTCCCATGTTTTGCTCGTTGATCCCCCACTTCAAAAGTTATCCTGTGGCCTATAAAGGTGAACGGTGAGGTGTTATCGTTATATGCTCTGACCATTCACCTTTGACCTCTGCTCTTTGCTTTAAAGGTTCTTCCCCAGATGATGGACTTCTGTCACCAGATCCTGATGGAGCCCACCACTGACCCCCGCAGGAAGGATGGGGGGTTGCATGTCATCGGCTCATTGGCAGAACTCTTGCTAAAGGTTTGTATGCGTGTTATCCATCCTCTACTTTGCTCATTTCACTATCTACTACCTTTTATATAAAACTGCAATAGCTTGTCCCTTTCTATTTGTCTCTCCTGTCTCTTCTGCCATTTAGAAGCGTTTATACAGGGATCAGATGGAGCTGATGTTACAGAACTATGTGTTCCCCCTCCTCAACTCTCCTTTGGGATATCTACGAGCCAGGGTGAGACACCATAACCTGTGGCTTTGCATACCTCTCTATCCGTGTGTTGTATCTATGTATCTCTTCTTCTCTGTCTTTCGTTTTGTCTGTCTCATAGACTTGTACAGTAGACACAGTGAGCCTTCTCTTTTAAGATGGCATCCCCATTCTTTTCTATGGAAAGTGCTCAGTGGTGTAGCGCGGCAAGCAGCAACGTAAAACGGTCCGTGCCATCTTTCCAGGTCCCTGTCTGGTCTTGCACAGACTCATTGATGCTTGAAACTAGCTGTGCACGTCATACTTTGCCATAACCTGTAATGAGCGTGTGAGCTTAGGCATTGCAGTAGAGTTCGAAAACTTGCAGAAAAGGGTACAACAAGTCCAATTAAGAATCAGATACATGTTGCAAACTTGATCAAAATCAATGCTTCCACTGTATAACAGGGGTGTCCAATACTGGTCATCGAGGGCCACTGTCTTGACAGTTTTAGATGTCTATAACCATCGCAGTCACGATGGTTAAGGCCTAGTTATAGGATGTAAAGGTTTGTTATCTTGTGGGGTGTGTCTATCCGCAGTCATGCTGGGTGCTGCACTCCTTCAGTCAACTGCATTTCCATGACGAGCTGGTGCTGAGGAACGCAGTGGAGCTGGTCAAGCAGGACCTGATTGCAGACAAGGAGATGCCCGTCAAAGTGGAAGCAGCCATTGCTCTGCAGACACTAGTCAGCAACCAAGAGCAAGGTTTGAGGCTGTATGAGCAGACACTCACACATTCTTGAACACACACAAACACTACTTAAATGACACAGCTAATTGCACATGCCAATAGCATTTTTGCATCAAATCCTAGTTAATATCTGGACCAAAACACACACACAAACACAAGTCCCATTTCTCTTGGCGTCTCTGCAGCTAAGGTCTACATCAGGCCCTACATCCGACCTATCATGCAGGAGCTGCTGCAAATTGTTAAGGAGACTGAAAACGATGACCTTACCAACGTAATCCAGAAGATGATCTGTGAGTACAACCAGGAAGTGGCTGTCATCGCCGTGGACATGACGCAGAACCTGGTTAGTGTCCTCTTGACCCTGAACCATTTGTGCGTTTGCACTCTTATCTGAGGATGTGTTTGTCTGACACTGATTGACTAAAATCTGTGAAGAGTATGTGTGCGGTATGGATGTTTGTTTTTTGTGTGTATTGTGAGAAAAATGACCTCCATTAAGGAGACAAGCCATCACGGTCATACCAAGCTGTCTGAAGTCTTGTCTCAATGCAGAAACATTTATACTGTCATCAACCTAAACCATTCTCAATAGTGTTAAGGTTGGCATTAGGGGGGGAAAGGTTAATAGATCGGCTCACCCCGGTCTCCAAGACAGCCCAACTCGCCGTTCCGTTGGCGACCAGCTTGCTCACGATGGGTATAGTCGATCAGGTTGATTTTTATATTAAGGCCTGCGTCAATAAATGAAAGGTGGATAGGCCGCAGTGGGGAACAAAAAAAATGGTGAGAGGACTACAGATAGGTATACATGATTACGTACACCCACACCAAACTATGATGGCCTTTTCTCCCGCATTCTTCTGCCATCCAGGAAATCAAAAGGGCTAATTCCCGGGGGTTGACTCTCTTTATGCAAGAAATGCTGAAAACACTAATGTTTTATACAGAATATATGTTGCATCCTTAATTTTTGTCTATCATGTATGCAGGCTGAGATTTTCACAAAAGTGCTACAGAGTGAGGAGTATGAGGAGAGTGAGGACAAGACTGTCATGGCCCTGAGCATTCTCAGCACCATTGACACTATATTGACTGTCATGGAAGACCACAAAGAGGTGAGATATCAGCAGGTGTATTTCTCTCCTCTCATGATATTGTAGCAGTCTTGCTCACACCCTGCCCCCCCTCCCCCTTCTCATTCTATCTCACTTTCAGATTACTCAACAGTTGGAGGGGATCTGTTTGCAGGTCATCGGCCTTGTGTTACAGAAGCCCATAATAGGTATGGCAGGTGTGTGTGGGTACGTCTTTCTGTTTTTGCGAGAGAGACATACAGAGAGAGAGGCTGCTCGATCAAAGCATGACTAATTATTTATGTCTGGAGGTTATACGAGGAGGGGTAAGAAGAAAGGAAAAAAAATTGAATGCGCTCACAATGGGGGAATTATGCACACACATCTCAGCACCTTATGTCCTTACGGACAGATTTTGTAAATCACACTTCATTTTCAACCTGTCCAGGCCTGTACACACCATTACCTCTCATGATCTTGCGTAACACTTCAACACCCCGATCCCCACCACCTTCTCCAGAGTTCTATGAGGAGATCCTGTCCCTGGCGTTTGGGCTCACCTGTCAGACCATCTCCCCTCAGATGTGGCAGCTGCTTGGGGTTTTATACGAAGTCTTCCAGCATGACTGCTTCGACTACTTTACAGGTAACACACATGCAGAACTGAGGTTAGTGTTTGGTGAAGCTGTGCAGAAACTTTATTAAAAGGATTGCCCCTTGATATGTTGCCTCTCAATTTTCGAGGGGGTCCTCTCGACACATACAAAATTATAGTGTACATGTAGACTAAACAGTATTACATGATGCATTTTCAAATACATTTCGCTCACCTTATACTTACACCCCAGACTCAAGCTATTGAGCAAGAAAATTTGTTATAATGACCTGACTAATAAATTCAATATTATCAGCATTTGGAGAATAAAGTTGTAAAGTATGTACAATATGTAATGTGTGTAACATGTTTGCACAGGTTGTTTTAAGATTTAATAACCTGAAGCAGCGGAAAGAGGTAGATCTCAGAAAAAGAGCAAGATAATTCACACTAGTGAAAGGTTCCTATGATGTAGTGGTGAATAAGATTTCAGTGAAACACGCAAATACAGGTTCCTGGATTAAAGAGGTCCAAGAGAGAGGGCACAGTGCCTGCGACCACACCTCTCTGGAATTATCGCAGTAATATTGCAGTGCCCCTATTGCTGTTGGTGATGAATTGTGATCTGAGAAATCTAATCACTATTTAAATTCTTTGTACTTTCTGAATTACTCGCTCAACTTCCACATCATCTATTGTAGTCCGATTGCCCATACTTATTTTTTAAGACAAGTTTGTTATTATGAAACCAGTTTTGGAACTAATTCAAACTGACTTGTAAAGAATTCTGGATTTGTATTATGCCAACGTTAGAAGTGTGAATAATTGTAATCAGCATCAAAATTAACCTTACAATTTGAGCATTTTTGAGGTAGGTAATTAATATAAATAGAAAAAAGTTGTGGGTGGAATAATTTATTCAACAACTAGTTTACAGGGGTCATCATATGACTGAAGAAAATACCATAATGGATGGTTCAGCCCCGGGAGGGTGTATATTGTATATTAAACAAAATGAAAAACTTAGATCGACTTTTATGCAGATAGTCATTGAAACAGAGGAGAGCATGTTGAGTTAAACCATTAGAATAAAACATATTGAAGAGAAGATAATGATCAGTTTCATGTGAATTGGTCTCTATCAATATTAGGAGCAGATTGCTTGTGACGTTTGGAAAAACTAAATTGTGGATTAATACATGTTTACCCAGGTTGAAAAGGAAATAAAATAGTGGAACAGATTGATGTCTAAAATATTCACATCAAACGGGTCGGCATCTTTTGAAAAGTGGGCTAACAAGCAAGTTTTTTCTAAATAAAAATAAGTTTGAAAAACCATCCGAGCTAAAGAATTTCTATACTTGAATTAATTTACTAATTCATTCTTAATTATTATCTTGTTTTATGTAGCAGTTTTTTTTTGAATGAATAGTGTTACATTAATGACAAAATAGTGAAGGGATATGAGAAAAAATATCTTAATACTAGAGAGGGTACCATTTCTGGGGAAATTGTGGGGTGGCATCACTTGCAGATGCATGAGGGAATGGTGATATATAGCAGCCTCATGATTCAAAAGTTGAAACAAAACGATAAAATTGGACAATCCAGTGTAAAATGGTCCTAACCTCTATGACTTAAACAAGCCTAATTATGTCCCCTTCTAGTGATATTATCAGGCATTTAGTCTACTCATCTTGCATTCGTTTATCAAGAAAGGATCCCCACTGAACTTTATCGAAACAACCACAGGCAGTGTCTCAGCTGGAACTCAAACAGCATAATACCATCTTCCAATTGGAAAAAGCCCCCCCAACATGTATTTAAGCTAGCTCATTCCTAAAATAGTTTACTGGTAGCAGTCATTGTCAGTAACAATGCAAAATGCGACAATTTTGAGTCAGTTTAGATCCCTGCAAGCAGAAGCTGACCCCATTAAATTGTACTATGAGTAGGTAGGACAAACGGTCTGCTCTCAATGTAATCACAACAGAGTTACAAACGTCAACAAATGCAAAACTGAGCTTTTTGCTCATTTTACATTGTGACAAGAAACACAATTGAGATTGAATGTACAATACGATAAATGCTGATATTATTAGTACATTTACTTTCGAAAACAGTCTTTATCGTAGTTGGCCTCTGTTGGACAACATATACAACAAAGGTCGGTGATACACCTGCTTTCAATCGTTAAAATGATAAACATGCCTCACATATACCTAACATGATTTATTTTGATATTATATTACTAATAAATGATTCAAAAGTATCTTTATATACCTGTAGTTTTAAGCCAGTGCAGCTCACTGTAATGCTATATGTGACACGGTTTAGAAAAACGTGCACAAATATAGAAGCAGAGACTGGTGCAACAGCTTCTCAACTTGGGTGACTTCGGTAATAACTGATGATTGTTTATTGACGAAATAGAAATTTAAACCTCACTCTGTAAACTTGTAAACTCTGTAACCTGTCCAACAACATATTCTTAACTGTTGCACCAGGTAGAATTGCAGAATGACAATGGTAGTGATAATACGATCATTATTATGATGAAGGTGCGCATTTGTTTCTTCTCAGACATGATGCCTCTTTTGCACAACTACATTACTGTGGACACTGACATGCTCCTATCTAACCCCAAACACCTAGAGGTAATCTACACCATGTGTAAAAAGGTGAGTTCCTAGACAGTATGGCTATCTGTATGTTCTTAAAGGGGTGATTCACTTGGTTTTTAGGTTATTTCACAGTGTTCCTTAAGGTCTCCGAATAGAGTATGTAATATTGTTTGAGCTGAAAATGGCCCGGGTACTATTTTATGCGCCCTAATGCAACCTTACGAATTGTTGTGTATTGTATTCTCCAGATATGGCATGCTCATTAATGTTTAGATAAGATGTGTGCTGATTGGTTAATGTACAGCGAGCGAAGCTGCAGCTCAAAGACAGCCAAACATGCTTTGTGAATTGTAGATTTACATTACAACACGGGTTACTTTCTCAGGCTAATGACAAATTAAACAGGCTTGGTTAAAGAAATCTGAGCTGGCTATCTTCATCAGGCTAGTATCTACAAAAAGCAGTCCGCCCTGACCTTTTCTGGTGTAGAATAGAGTGACATACAGCATTGTCAATGCATCAGTGAGTGACCAGAGTTTGAACAACTGGATAACGTTAAAATGTTAAAAGTGTAACAGGGAGGCAGTCTTAGTCAAATTGCCAGTCTTTCACAAATCAGAAAACTAATTGGGCCACCTGGGTAAAAGCACAATTCCCGTGTTTTTTTTTAAAGCTGCAGTGATCAACTTTTTCCATGTAGAATTGACAGACATTAGGCTGCTGCCTAAAACCATGTAGTCTACTGGGCGACGCATTTTTTGTCAAATTTGAAGACTTTCGTGACCCAAATCAAAATTCTGATGTGATAGATCAAAAGGCAATTGCTTTCTCTCTTACAGGCTGTGCTCCTTGATCTTTTTGCACCAAAATTCACCAATATGAAAAATGACCAACATCACCGAAATACTTAAGCATGGATTGTTACAGTAAAAATCATACTTACAGTTTGCGATTGAGATGACGACGCAGTCGACATCACCACTTTTTTTTCAGCATCAGCTTTATAGTAAATCCAGCTAAAAATTGTTTTCAAAACTGTCGTTGGTGAAATGCTTCAAGCAAATTAATACATTTATTTAATACATTTGAAACCACAAATGTAGTGTTTCTGAAATTGATGGTTTTACAGCAGGAATTTCTAAACGTGATATTTACTTCACAAAGACGTGTCAATGGGCTGTGAGATTCACTGTATGTCCATTTTACCCCCCGAACTACTGTTATTCAACAACGATGAGATAAAATTGGTTTTGCAGTGAATCCCCCTATAAATATATGCATGTGTTTGACAGTCTCTTTAATGTGTGTGTGTGTGTGTGTGTATAATGGGTATTTACTTTGTGTATTGTGAGAGTGTCTATGTGACATCTGACATCTTGCAGGTGCTAACCAGTGATGCCGGCGAGGATGCAGAGTGCCACGCTGCTAAATTGCTGGAAGTCATCATCCTCCAGTGTCGGGGTCGAGCCATTGACCAGGTGAGACGTAAAATGTGGAACTATCAAGAACACCAGATTATCACATCTATGTGTTAACGTGTTATGTGAAATTAGTTTATGCAGCCACCATTTAGAAATGTTGTCAGATTTTGACACATAATGTCCGATCAACACTATATTTGTCACAGATACCTTTTGTATGGCTTGTTCTGAAAATAATTTGGTGCATTTTAGATTTTCTAAACCATTTGTCTAGAAGAACCAATTGACATTGATGGTTACCTGTCAAACAGGAAGTTGGTTGATACATATGTGTGCAAATGTATTTGTACCACACCACAAAAAACTAAGAATGCACAATTTCATTTGAAATAACTTGAAACCAAGTGTAGTTTTTGGCATCCACCATGGGGGTCACCGGTATGTATAAAATGCAGAGGGTGGATGCATATCTTATGTCATATCGTATAGGTCCTCTGAACCCTATTTTGGGGTTGTACAACATGTTTTTGCAAGATTTGACTAGCTCGGCCCCCTTATTTGTAAAGTAGGATTTTCACTGAAACTATACCACAACTTAATTGATATTGCCTAGTACAATGGAACCTCTCTCAGCTGAAACTACAGACAGACCCAAGGAAACGTTCACAGAACCTGTTTTATTAATTAATTAATTAATTATTTTTTTAATTTATTAATCTTTATTTTTATGCGTCCTCCTACCCTCTTTCTCTTCCCTTCTTTTGTTCTTCCATCCTCCCCTCACTCTTCCTCCAGGTCATCCCTCTGTTTGTGGAGGTGGTTTTGGAGCGGCTGACACGGGGGGTCAAGTCCAGTGAGCTTAGGACCATGTGTCTGCAGGTGGCAATTGCTGCCCTCTACTACAACCCCAGCCTCCTCATGCATACCCTTGACAACATGCACTTCCCCCACAACCCACAGCCAATCACAGCACATTTTGTCAACCAGTGGATGAATGACACCGAGTTCTTCCTGGGGTGAGGGCAGGAGAGAGACAGAGCTGCTTACCCTGAAAATCACAATAGTGATCTACAGAAGTTCTGCACAGTGTCTTACAACTGTACTGTTTTTAAATAAAATGCAAAGCTTTTTCTTTGATTCACCTTGCTTTTCTCTCATTTGCTTCTTTCCATTCAACTATTCTCCTCTCTCCCTACTTCTCTTTTTCGGACCCCTCACCCTATCCCCTAGGCTGCATGACCGTAAGATGTGCATAATTGGGTTGAGTGTGTTGATGGAGCTGCCAAGCCGGCCAGCGGTGGTGCAGGGGGTAGCTGCCCAGATCGTGCCCTCCGTCCTGCTCCTCTTCCTTGGGCTCAATCATCTTTACGCTTCCCGCCTCCTCCATAAGCCAGACCTGCTAGTCAGGGCTGGGGGAGCAGAGGAAGACCAAAATGGTGAGGGGAGGGGGGGAACTCAGATAGTTCAGCCATCAGTTTTAATCGTCCTACTGTTCGTACATATGTGTTCAGGGTGTTACACAGGAAACACAGATGATATCACAGGAAAACATATTGAGGTAGTGAAAATAAGACATTATCAACCTGACCTGTGCCTGTCGTTCTGCAGAATCTAATCTGCAATTCTAGCAAGACAGTTAGAATACAGCTATCATGGAAGACTATATTATCACTAGCCTAGCTAGCTAACAAAACCGGATATACGAATGGATGCTGTCAGCTATGTTTCTTGTAACAATGGCGCCCTGGTCTGTATTTGACACATTTTATGTCTATGTTGTGCAAAAACAGAGGGTTGTTTCTGCCAACAGAGGAGATTCCCAGTGATGAGGATGAGGTGAATGAGAAACGTACGACCAGGCATCAGCAGGCTGGCAGGCTGGCGGTCCAGGATGAGGATGAGGAGGAGGAGGAGGAGGATGAGGAGGACTACTGGGACGAAGAGGGTCTGGAGGGCACGGCCCTAGAAGAGTACAGCACGCCCCTGGACTACGACAATGGAGAGGATGAGTACCAGTTCTTCACTGCAGCACTGCTTAGTGAGTCACCTGAAGGACACACTATCATACTGACACACCACATCATACACACACTGGCATATACACACTCTCTTGCACATATACACTATTATACAGTATCACCATATACTGTGGTGGATTTTTACTGTATGACAAAATAGTCTGAATGCTGTATTAAAATTAACAATTTATTAACACTGATAATACTTATTATTATTTAGTGATCTGTCTTAAACTACTAACTATGTTGCTGCTACAGCTGTGTTGCGGCAACTTGTTTGTAATATGTGCTTTTATTCGCCATAAACACGTAAAAACACTAAACAACAACTGAAGTGGGGTACAGTAGAACATTTTATGTTCCTGGAGGCCATGGTGGATGAAAAAGACCTCATTCACATGCTTAACTCATTCAAAAAAGGATGTATCGGGATGTCAGTGTTTCAATTTCATGGTAAATTAACTCAGGGTTACAGGGTTCTTTCCTACGCTTGCATATTACACACTCACCCAGTGTATCTGTTGCAGGGGTCCAGAGTAAAGATGTAGGCTGGTATCAGTCACTCACAGCGCCACTCAGTGATGACCAGAAGAAACAGCTGCAGGAGATATATAGCCTGTCCCAACAAAGGAGGAGCACGGCCACCAAGGGCCAATGGTGAGAAACTTCTCTGAGCCACAGACCAGGAGACAATCAAAGAATCAGAGAGGAGTCTTAAGACCATGGGCTAATCGAAGACAGGAGACTGACATCATGCTCTGGTCCTAAGACATGATCTTTGTTGTTTCAGATGGCGATGAGCTTGGCTGGAGGTGTGATGGAGCAGCAGTTCTGGTCTGGCCTCATCCTGAGAAATATAAAGAACTGCTTCAGTCCAGATCAGACCAGCCTGAATTAGGCTATACTGAGTCCATCAAGAGTGGATGTCCTTATCAGAACCAGATTGGTGAAAGACTTACCAGAGACTGGACCGCTCCACTACATCACCAGACGTCACACATGATTCAAAACCTTGACCACACTGGAGTTATTCCACCCCTTGACAGACGTTTGTGTGTTAGCTGTGCATGTGTGTGTACTCATAAAAATAACTCTGTCACTGACCAGCAATTTATTTCAGATGTACTTTGCAGTCCTTTGGTCTAAGATTTTGTAATTCTGTGTGTACAGTATGTGAGTGAATGTTAGCGTTTGTATGTGTGATATTGTAAATACAATCTTTGTGTCTTCATAGCCTGACTTTCTATCATTGTAGTGAGAAAGGTATGTTGTGTGTTTCCATGGCAACAATCTCATATCAAAACTCACATTTACACTGTCAGCCTGCAGACTGCACTGCTGAAAGGATGGATGGCTAGATGGATCCTGGGTTTGGAGGTCAAAGGTTTACCCCAGTGTGTGAAAGATCACAAGGTCAGGATAATTAGAGAACAAAGCCTTCTCTTTTTGTTTGTCTTCATTTTGTTTTGTAATTGTTTCTGAATTAACTGAAGCAATGTCATAAAAATAATTAACAGATATCAAATGTGTGTTTAGCTGTTTTCTCTTGTTACCTATTCTTTCCCTGCAGCCCCACCACACCATTAATAAAACAGATAATTGATTTGTCACATTTAAGATAGGGAAAACATCCCTCAAAAACATTTATATAAACAATTACACACATTGCATGTGTGCTCTCAATCTCTTGTAAATTGAAGTATGAAAAGATGACAACATTGAGTTTCTGACTTTGAGTTTCTGCCCTTCACCCATTCCAGTCTTTCTGAAACTCAACTTTGTTTTTGAGTGAAGAGAGGCTTTTTGAAGGTCACTTTATATTGAGGCAGAAGTTTAATCCAATTCTGGTCTTGGACTTCTTGTCATTCAGATAAGAGGAGCAATCAAATTACCTCAGAATGACAACAAATCATGCCAGGAGTGTCTTAGCGAGACTAGCTTCAAGGTCTTACTAAAGGTCTTGCTAAGGCTAAAGCTCCCTTTATACATGACAAGAAAAAAAGAGAGACAGATTCTAAATGTTTTGTTATCCAAATCACTCCAGTCCAGCCAAATCACTCCTGAATCATCTCCAGCAAAAGTATGTATTTGTTTTTCAATCTGTGACATTGGTGTTGATCAGAAGGGCAGCACTTTCACCTCCATAATTCAGACAGGTACAGAAGAATGGCTCAGCCTCCTTGTCCTGCAACCAGGAGCTCTACAACGCTGTCCAGAGGGCAAGAGGTCAAACTACGCCCTGGGAGGATGGTCCTGAGAGTTGACAATGGCACTACCTTTTCTCTGCACCTGCCTCCTGTACAGACCTCCTGGCTGAGCCTGAAGTGTCACTGAGATCTTGCTGGCCACTTTGACCAAACTACCCAGTTTGTTTTTGCTAGTTAAGGAGAGGCTACCAAACCATACCGCTATGCAAAAAGTTCAAATGAATTCGATAAAAGCACGATACAACAAGGTCATCATTTCAGTTGAGGAGCACCCGGGTCCATAGATCAGGTCACGAGATGAGGTGGGGCATCTAGGGTGAAGTCATCGCCAAGGCAGCATCCAGGACAGAGCTCACCTCGGGGGGAGCGAAACTTGTGAATAGCGATGAACAGACTATAGTGAACTAAAGTATTAACTAATGTTGAAGGTGAAAGAGGGAAGTAGCGCTCAAGCTGCCATACTTCCCCCAGCAGAGTTGCTCCTAGGGCAGTATGGCTGAAAACTGTGTTTTATGTCTGTTCCTAACTATCCTGTCCATAAGCTATTTCGAAGAGAAATGTTTTAAGCCTGGTCTTAAATATAGAGACTTTGTCGGCCTCTGTAACATGAACAGGGAGCTGATTCCATAACACAGGAGCTTGGTCGCTAAACACTCTACCTCCTACTGTGCTTTTGGAGACTCGAGGGATC
>BROE01000027.1:183654-290642 GCA_036571765.1 Plecoglossus altivelis
CTTTGGCTTAATGATCTTCTGTTTTAAGGGTGCGTAACATCAAGAGCAGACTTTAGAGAATTCATTATTGTGTCAACAAACTGATCACTTACACTGGGACTAGAGCTGTTCTCAGCAGGATCGCATGACTTGTTACTGAATATTGGCTCTATTATAACTTTGAACTTTGAAATAGATTTTTCAGATATTTTCCTTTTCATCATAGTTTTAATCTGAGTGGCTGGACGATCTCTAAGAGTGAACTGAAACGTAGTAAATGATCTGACAATACTGGATTTTGGGGGAAGACAGTGTGCTCAGTAATGCCCAGCAGGGCGTTGTCCCGCGGCTTCTTCGGTTCCTCGTCCCTGCCATCCTAGACATCTTCCACACACGATGCTCCAGCAAGGCCAATAGCATCGTTAAGGACCCCACACGCCCCTCCCACAGTCTCTTCAGCCGCTCATCCTTATCCAGCGCTAGAGCGCTTACACCGGCAAGCAGGCGAGCCCGCTCTGCTCAAGGTCGTGATTCATATTTCTCTAGCTTGATCTTCCTCCAGGCGGCTGTGAGAGCCCTGAATTCTTCCGGGTCTCTATGACTTCCCACACAATAACTAAGACTTTCGGAAAACTTGCTCTAGTCACTCACCGACTGCACTTTTCATACACACTGCCGTGTGTACACAAACTGCACTAAAGACTCTGTAATAATATGCATCTATTCTTCGCACATGTAAAATACTCTCTTTGAACATGCTCTCTCATCGTAAGTTTAATTCGTATAGGGCAGTTTGTATAGTTGTCTGTATACGATGTCAGTGTCATTAAGGATATCACAACACGGGCCAAAGAAAAAAGTCCTGGATGATTAAGGAGGTGAAAGCAAAGCTGAGGGCAAAGAACTCAGCCTTCAAGTCTGGTGATAAGGTGGCATTAAGAATTACCAGAGTATCTTTGGATCGCGCCATCAAACTTGCTAAAAATGCCCAAAGTCACAAGGTTCAGGACCTTGTGACTTTGTGACGCAGATCACCTGGCTTGTGTTCTAACTGACATGTTTAATATCTCGTTGAGCCAACAAAAAGTTTCATTCTGTTTTAAGACTGCAACCATCATTCCTGTGCCAAAGAAAGATCTAATCACTTCCCTCAACGATTACAGGCCAGTCACACTAACTCCCATCATGATTAAGTGCTTTGAAAGACCAGTAAAGGACTGCATCATCTCCAAACGTCCTCCCACATTCGACCTGTACTAGTTTGCCTACGGGCCAAACTGCTCCACTGAGGATGCCATCTCTTCTGCTCTACACCTGAGCCTTGCACACCTGGAGGAGAACACCCATGTGCTTATGCTGTTCCTGGACTTTAATTCAGTTTTTAATACAATCATCGCACAGCATCTGGTGGACAAACTGGGACCCTTAGGCTTCAGCACCCCTCCATGCAACTGGTTGTTAGACTTTCTCACTGCCAGACCACAGCCAGTGCATGTTGGCAAGAACACCTCCCGTGTCATCTCTCTCAGCACAGGCTCTCCTCTGGGATATGGTTTGAGCCCCCTACTGTTCACATTGATGACAAATGACTGTGTCCTGAGGTCTGCTACAAACCACATTGTGAAGTTTGCTGATCACACGACAGTAGTAGGACTCATCAAAGACAATAGTGAACAAGCCTACAAGAGAAGAGGTGGAGCAGCTGGTGAAGTGGTGCACTGAAAACAACCTGATTCTGAATGTCACCAAAACTAAAGAGATTATTGTGGACTTGAAAAATCATCCCTGCCATGCTCCTCTTCTCATCAACAACGCAGCTCTGGAGATGGTTAGCAGTATCAAGTTTCTGGGAGTGCACATCACAGACGGCCTCATCTGGTCTGTGAACACTGGGTCTTTGGTCAAGAGGGCACAATAACAACTGCACTTCCTGTGCCGGCTGAAGCAAGCCCATATGCCACAGCCCATCCTGATTACATTCTATAGAAGCACCATAGAGAGCATGGCTATTAGACTGCTAAACTATTTTTAATTTGAATGTTAAATGTTTTAATGTAATGTTGTCATGACACAATTAACTTAAATTTCGTTCTGAGTTTCAGATTTACAATAAAACCCCATAAACCTTCTTTGAGTGATGAAATACTGTTAGAAGGACAGGGAACATGCATGCAGGGGGAGTAAAGGGCCAGTGTCACCCTTAGCGGGTGACGTGCGAGATTTATTTATACATGTATCTATTAAAAACGGTAATAATTTTAGTTTCAACTGCTGACAAATTAAAGGGCAAACCTTTAGTATTCAAAGGACACCTTTGTTTGTGTATTTTGGCCCCGTTTATCTCTTTTTGTTTTGAATGTTAATTTGGCGGCCATGATAGTTTTGAACTGAACTGTTGAATCAAATGTAGCTACATGTTTTGTTGTTGTCTACCAAAGCTTTACAACATTCACTTTTCTCAACATTAAGATCTGAATTCCCAATGCTGGATCACTTAGAAAGTATTCAACATTAAAACCTTCAAGCTCTCCTCGTTGTCTGTGTAGCTTGCACTGTCTTCAGGCAGCGTGGCCCACAGCCATGTTGTGAATATGTTTTGACATGTTTTCGACACTCAAGTGAAACATTTCCCTTCCTTCCCCACACTGTCACTGCCCCAAGTTGTTGTTGTGACAACGTTTTACAATGCGAAAATGAAGTGAAACATTTAGAAATATGTCTATCACGCCAACCTCAAGCTGCCTTTGGGTCATCGTGACCCATCGCATTTTCTTTCATTGTATACGACCCAAGAAGCTATGAATAACATTATTGTTATAAAGGTAATTAAGCGTAACTGATTAGACAAATCTCACCAGACTCCCATTCCAAAAGCCCATAGTGGACTGATTTGGAATACGGACTTGTTTTTATGTATGATGAAATATTTTCACAACATGGCTGTGGGTCGCAACAACCTAAAGGAAGTGCATGTAAGGGTACCAGACAACTCAGGCAACTTAGCAGTGGGTGGAAAAACCGTGAATATGGCGTGAGGAAAGGGAGAAATGGTTTCACTTAATTTCTCAATCATTTTCCAATTAGAAACATTTGTGATGTTACAAATGTAGCTTTACCTTTTTTTGGCTCTAGTCTTTACATTTGTTACAGTCCAATTTTTTCATACATAGCCAACTGGGGTTGTGTCTCAGGAACTTAAATTGAGGTAGTGTCTCCAGACACTAGTTTAGCTGTGCGCTGCTACGTTTACTTACAAATTGACCACTGTTGTAAATGCAATATTCGAGGCTGTGCCAGAAATGCTGACACTCTCCAAGGAACCAAACACTCAGCGTGCATGGCTAATCTTTGTCTATCATAAGATCCCTGTGAAGTTTTACACTAAATTATTCATTTTCTTAAGACATTTCCCAGGACAATTTTGAAAACTCAACAATTTAAAGCAAAATTTGCTATGATGCAGTTGCTGAAAAAAGTGTTGTTCTCATCCTGTAGTGTCATAATTACCACAAGATTTCTGTATGATTTTGTTGCTAACAATTATTACAAATTCTAACGTCTCCTGTATCTTGCATAAGAAAGATGGATGTAGTTGTAAACTCACATTTCAGAAGGCAATAATCTCAAATCAAATTATTTAATCTGAAGGATGGTAAAAGTTCCCAATGTACATATTTTGTCCATGTAGTATAGACTAATTTGTGGGTGGAACATGCAGCATTTTCCAACATTTGAGGGGGACATGTCCCCCCAATTTCAACACCTAATGCCTCCATGGTATCTCCACCTTGGATGTTTCTGTGATTGCTGTTAGCCATTGATATGCAGAGTTCTTGCAAGAGAGACTGCTGCGAGTCTATCTGAGGTCTAGAGGTCAGCATAGTGAAACTGTCCGACATATGAATATAGAGAGGTCAAGAGAGAGAGTAAATAACCAGTACATAAATTACTGTAAATTACGACTTTCTCACCTGTTTGTTTTTCAAATTGCTGACCATGCTGTCCAGTAAAGGAAGCATTCTGTGCTCACTATACTCAGTGTATGCAGTATATAAGAATGCATAGGAAGCAATGTTTCACTCATGCGAACCACTCTGTTTTAAGAAGTCACATAATCCAAGATCGTGCTAATAAAGTTAACCCTTTTCAATTGTCATGCAGCTTTCCGACCCGCCCAAGCTCATTTTACCAACCATGTTGCGTCTTTGCTGTGCAGCTTTGCTCGTTGTAACAGTCGGCTCGCAGATCATCTATTATTGTGCATACTTTATAATTGATAAAACTCCTCATTTTAATTCAAGGACTATTTCCAGGGTTGCATTAGGCTGCATAGAATTGCGCCCACGATAAGTGAATTGTGGAATTGAGACTTAACGTCTCCTAGTTAGGTGTCATAAAACTACAGATGGCCTCTCTACCAAATGGAGTTAAATTAACATACATTGTATCAAGCTTCTAACCAACTGTAGACTTCTCATGAAACAAATTTGTTGTACCCCATATTCTAGAATTCCATCACAGCTGCTACAGTATATATGTAATGCTGTTTGGACAAATATGCACTTTATCTATGTGTGTGTAAATAGTGCTGATTTGGGATATGAAACATAACCATTATTCAAATATGCAAGCAGACAATTGAATTGTGACTTTATGAAACTCTGTTTAATTCATATATTTGTAAATCTAAATTGAAAGAGGTAGTGCCTCCCTCAGCTACAAACTTCACTGCACATCACTGTCTGGTCATGTACTCTAAACAGTTGCCCTCCTTGAGGCAGAGGTAGACCTATTGGCTGACTCAAGGTTAGCATTTTCCTCGTGGATTTGACTTTCAATAAGACCTAAATATTATACACATATACGTGAAATACATAACTGAACAATATGAAAATTAAGATGTATAATAAAAGTTTCTTCAAACAACATGTTGTAAACATACACAGAAATGGCAACAAGCATGCGCCATTTGCACTTGTTCAATCCAGATTGTTAGGGATTGCGCAATCTGGAGGGAGGTTTTGCTTGTCTATGCATCACCTCTCATCTCTCCATTGTATTTGAACAGGAAATACAGAATTACAGGGATTTTGACTGTTAAAATTATCAAAATACATAGGAACCACACAGCACAGAAATTGTATTGAAAGCATACAACAAAGGACAAATATTAATACAAATTTTATCTTATTATTTCATTACTTTTTCTTCTCATGAATACAGGTGAGGCACAGCTTTACTTGCCTCCCCTGACTGCCTGTTCCTGATTTACACTTACAGTTTAGTGTAGTGTAATTGTTTGCCATGATAATTAAATGCCAATGTGATGATTCATTTCAATGTAATGTTTTACTGTACAGTTTTCTTTCGAAATATGATCACAAACGTGCAATTTGAAAAAAAAGGTCTCCGATAGAAAGAAATATAATGGAAATTTCGGAGTAAAAGTAAGACAAACTTCTTCACTTCTTAACACAATTTAAATTTGTTTGCTCTAGCTCCCAGTACTGAGCCTAGGTCAAGTGATAAAGGATACAAAGACCCATGCTCGAAGACCCCATTTGGGAGATGACCGAATCTTTTCTGTTTATTCGCCTGAGCCTATGCGCATAACAGTCCCCATGCGCGGCCACGAGAAGGAGTGAATCAGTCCCTCGAAGGATTCTTTCAAATTTACCGAATCATTCACGACCGACACATCACCAGTGAACAGGCTCTTCGTTGACTTCCTATGGGACGACCAAAAGGCGGTTCTAAAGTTTTTGGGTGGGCGGAGGCTTAGACCTGTTTAACTGTGTCCCTTCCAAACCTTCATACGACCCCACCCATTGCCAACTTACATGAACTACTTTATCCTCCTGTGTTGTGTAAGGAAAATACTTCCATTAACTTGAGTTACTTACACATGACCTGCCAGACGGATAAAATGACAGAAAGTGTAGAGAACGTTCTTCTTAAAATGGACTCGATGGCCGATACGAACTATTTGCAGGATGATACAGAGATACAGGATGGAATAGTAGAGGAAGTCGGTGAGTTCACGCGAAATTTATTTAGTATTTTGAAAACAACGTAAATTTAAAAATTGCCTTCACAGTTGTGATTTCAGGTTGAAGTGTGTTATTCAAAAGATCCGGGCAACCACGTCACGGGCTGTCTATTGCAAGGCTTAATCACACAGAAACAAAGCAAAAACCGAAAGATTCATCGTTAAATGTTTGCCATTCTTTTTCACTGATAGGCCCTTTCATTTTTTGACTCAGGTTATCAATGAGAAATTTCAATCAGTTAACTAACTACTGCATCTATTGTAGGCCTATTTGGCGTACCTTTTGTACAGGCAAGTGCCTTGTTTCGAAGTTATTATATTATTGATGGATGTGCTAAACTGAAATGTCTGTTTGGTATGATCATAGTATTGTTTACACTTAATTTGTAGTGCAGCAAGGTTCTAGGAACACCCATAAGAGGAGTCTCCCCCATTACTCACAAGTTCTCTGAACCTTACATTGCAGGCTGAACCTATTGTATTGTAGGCCTAGTGGACTTCTGTCTTACTTACTTCACTGTATTGTTTTTGTCTGTATTATTAGTTAAGATCATTTGGGTGTACAACAATTTTATGGCACCTTTATATAAGGTATTCTTGAGGTTACAGATTTAACACAGATTATAATTATATTATTATGATGCTATTATGTTATGGTCTATGGTATTTGGACTGTTCCCTAATGCTCATCGTAACCTTGTTCATTGTACAGATAATTTATCTATGACAACAGACACAACAGGCAGTGATTTAAACAATGATTAAATCACCTTAAAATGTACTATAAATACATATTAGTTGTGTCCCAAAATACAGGATTGTAGAATCTCAAACCACAAGCACATTTATTACTACCGTAGAATAACTGGTTTAGCCATTTTCCAGTTTGTTAATAAGTGGAGGCCAAATGTTTCCAAAACATTTTGCTTTTATCGAATATTATATTAGTTGGCCTGTATTTGTAGCATTAAAATGTCAGAAACAAAGATACTCAAATTGATTTATTTAATGAAACATTTTCTAATATTTTTGTTGGTGAGCCTACATTAAATTCTTTACTTCAGTCTATTCTCAGGAGTTTTTGCCAACATATGAGACCATACCTGAAGGAGCATTAGTGCCCAAAGCAGAAAAGGTGGGTATGCAACCATAATTATTTGGTATTTGGTAATTATTTGTTGTCTTTGAAAAGTCAAAATTTGAATGAACAGTGCAGCAGTAACAGTAAAACATTTTTGGTTCATATCTTTTTATCTTTTTAACTTGGCCTTGAGGCTTTGTGTGCAAAAAGGTGCTGTTTTGTATGTATGTACAATTTAATGGCGGATGAGGACTGGAAATTTGAGGATGGTGAGCTTCCCGATGACTTTTTAAATTTCCCACAGGCTGAGTTCAATGACCAACCAGACTCGTTGTTCTTCAACGATGGGGTGAGGCGAGTTGATTTTGTCTTGGTCTATGAGGATGAGGACAAGAAAGATATTGACAAAAGACACATCTTTCATCAACGAAAAGTAAGTAATTTTTAGTAAGCTTGTGCTTACTTGAACAGATTAATTAGTTGATTCGTTGAGTCCTGTTGGGATGTAAACACCTTTTCTTTTTGTCTTACTTTTAAACTTGTTTTAGGTAATTATGATGTTTAATTAACAATATTCTAGAGGTATGTTTAAATAGAGCCAGCAGAATGAAACAAAGTTATGTTTGTAATATATAGGATTTTAGTTAGAATCCTAACTCTAAAGGCCTATATTAAAGTCACTACTGTAATAATAAAAAAAGTTAACAGAAAGCATTTATACACAATGTTTTTTTAATCATCATAGTCCAATGATATTTACTCTATTTGTAAAGGGACTTTACAACTATATTTAGGGACTAAACATCTAGGGACTATATTTGCCTCACAATGCAAGGTCTGTTAAATCCCTGAATGTTAGTGTTCCTAACCACCAAGTATTCAAAACTTTGAAAGAATAGGTATTGCTCAGTTTTCTCGGATCTCAAATACTGAGTGCATGTCCAGTGAGGTAATTGAATCCCCCCTTGTTCGTGGGAAAGATGCTGCTTCCTCAACTGTGAAATATGGCTTTAACAGATAGGTTAGACTCTAAAATAAAAATTGAATTTTTTTGGGGGGGATGCCCAGGTCATGGTAGCATTAACAATGATAACAGGGAGCGGACGGCGCAGACTGTCGGCTTCCAATTTTCAGTTAAGCCGGGCCTTAACTCTCACATTGCATTGTGAGAAGGGGAGCAGACTAGAGCTAACCGAAATTTCTCAACTTCATGTAATTGAGGAGCGTTAAATGCTATAGTTGGTTAATCAGATTGATTTCTTGTTTCTGGTAACATAACAGCCCACTGCTTATGGTAAACATGTCTTGGTTTCCGTTTTGGAAGAGAAACTTATTGTCGGTGGCTCGATGCCCAGTCCTGTTCTGTACAAAGGTATGTAATGTGAGGAGACTGAATTCAAAGATGACAATATGATATTAATGAATGGTGCAGGGTAAAACTATTAAAATTGTGTATTTGTACTCAAATGGTATTTTGATTGATATTATGATTACATTCACCCAACTCTGCCCGTTTGCCCATGACTACATTAGCGAACTACAACACTGTATTAATGTCTCTAATGTGTCGCCCCCGAGGGTGATGTACTGTGGGAAAGCAAGTGATGTAGTGGACACGCAGCGTAAGGCTGTTTGCATATCCATTTTGCATATCATCTGATATGCAGTCTATGGAGCCATTCCACGTGCACATCCCTTTCAGACCCAATGCAAGCAAGCCCCATACACTGGGCTGATCACTGTGGCCACATGGAGATGTGAATATATATTCTAGCAAAAGCAGTTTATGAAGCCACCTAGGCACCGGACCACATTGGTCACCATAGGTCTTGTTCAGCACTTGCTCAGCCTGAGCACTTTGCCTAAAGTAGCGATAGTTGCGGAGCATTATCTATTGCAAGCCTCTTTACTGCGTATAAACTGCAAGTTCCACCCAGGTCTCCGTTCTCATGTGCTCTTTACTTTCTGCACCTCTATGATGTCCAGCGCAATTGGGCGCATGTCATCTTCAGTGGGACCGGCACACCCTCGCAAAGACACCCAACTTCAGGCTATTAATGCATGCTGCTGCAGCACCGTGACAGAACCAACCCACCCTTATCTAGCATGGCCTGATCAAGATGTGAGGGCACAGAGCACGGGACTCCTGCCATGTAAACTAGACAGGAAATCGGTGCATTGGTTGGCTAGCTACGGAAAGTACGCTGCACGCAATATGAAAATGCCCAGGATGCGCTTCCAGGTGAAGCCAGTTGGTTGACAAAAGGCACCTTCTAATATTTATTATGTGGACTGTCACCTCATCACAACACAAAAAGACAAATCACAGTTGGATATTATTCGTGGAGTGCACTGTAATAGCACTCCAGTGGTGGGGACAGGATCGCCATGGGCCACGCAGCACAAACCACTCTCAACTGTGGTAACCCCCGAACCCGACCAACGGGGAAACATCCATGTAGATGGATGGTGGAGGTTTCCACCTCATTGTTATATAAAAATGAAATGCCGTTCCACACGGAGCACAGCAGCACCCAGAAAGACAGATCCAACCTGCCCCCATTGTTGAACACCAGGGTGTCTGTTTAGGTTTGGGCAACCTGAAACATTAAAGAACACAAGGAGAAAGACGAGAGAGTTAAGTACTTTTTAGATGGAACTCGCGAGGAGAACAGACAGAGTTGTACTCAGTTACAACCTCTGACCGCTCTGAAGAACACCTCGCTGAACCCTCTTTATTGTCTTCAGGGTCCTAGTTACAATGTGCATTGCTGCTCTAAAGGGAGGGGGAACACACAGCAGCAATGCGAATAGAGTCATGAGTTGCAAGATTAGGTAGCCTATTTTTCTAGGTACGCAGCGAAAAGTAGAGTTTTGGCTAAAGTACTAATATTGACAGCTCACTGACATCACATCTCACAAGAGCGTTGCATATGTGTTGTCTCTAACATGTGTTGACGTTCTGACATTGCGCTAGCATTAAGTTCCCGTATTTGACAAAAGTGACTTTTTGCCACAAAAACTTAATTCAAGCACAAACTGTGAAATGGAACATTCACGCGAATACAAGCAATGCAATCGGAACCAAGGCGGACATTTTGACACCGATGCATGTGTTACATATGTAGTGCAAATATACATGTGTTTAGGAGTGAAAAAATATTCATAATTAATACATATGTGAGATTGATAATAATACAAATAAGAATACTGACAAACACAATAGGTTCCCTCCTACTGGAGGAACCCTAATGAATGTTTTTCTTCTTAGCAGAGGAGAGAATACTTTGAAGCCAGCTTGATGAGGATGAAGATGGAATTGGAAGCAACTAGATCTGTAAGTGGGCCATGAACAGCATATAATAGAATGTTTTCTTTAACGTTTGCTAAGAGTCATGTAACAATTTTAACAACAAACAAAGTAATAAACAAATAATCTAAATATTTTGAAATTTGACTGTATTTTTGTAAGTTAAAACCAGAGACACACCGCATTCACATAAGACTGGAGACTAACTTTATGTGATCCAATGCAGCTCTATGTATGAAACCCTGTCTTTTATGTGGAAGGCAGAAGAAAACTTGTTTTTGGTGTTTTAATGCATCCGCTAACAAAACTTCTATGGAAGTGTTAAACTATCTCCTATGGAGTGGAACTATAAATTATGATTACAAGAAATTTGAACAATTGAATGAATGATTTACAGTATTTCTTGTACGTCAACTAGAACATGTGTCAATTACATCAAAGTGATTTGTTTATTACCTTATACTCAGTAACGCACACTGATGTCTGAGATTCATTGACCCAACTGCAACAACACCCTACACATTGCCAGCAAGTTGGCTTCATGAATATGGTGTCATTTAGAAACATTTCTTTGAATTATCTTTATTAGTCATATAACCAAAGCAGTACAATACATACATTCAATGTAGTAAAATGTTGTGCCACCCAGACCCTCAGTTCTACATACTGAAGTAAAACAAATACATAAATAGACATAAATACATACATTAAAAAGTTACCTTGGTGGTTATAGTCCTCATAGTATGAAGAGTCTAGTATAGCATGCCTTGATGCTATAGAACTTGAATTTAAACGAATGTCAAAATAGCTGTTTTACAGAATGTCAGTTTCAGGTTTCTGAAGATCATTGTATTGCAATCATAAAATAGCTTTTTCTCTTACAATCCCCCCTTCTCTTCTAAAAACAGGTGGTTGATGAAAAACTCATGTTTGTCAAGATTCACATGCCATGGGACATACTGTGCACCTATGCTGAGGTTCTCCACATCAAGATGCCCATCCAGGCCAACGATCTCTCATCCCAGTCTTCACCTTTTAGCTTCCTCTCCTGCCTAACCAAATACTTCTACCCCAGGGAGGAGCTTCTTTCCAAAGAGACAGAGTATTTTACTGCGCCCTTCGAGAAAGATCGTCTTGAGTACTTCTGTGTGAAGGACCAGGACCTCTTTTTCACACCATCCATGAGGAGTAGGATGGCAAGTTAAGCTCTTGCGAATTTACACTGTTTTCATACAGGTAAACGACTGGTTTACTTGGTATAGCCCTTTGACATACTTGTAAAGAGCATTCACTATGCCTAGGTAAGATACAATACTATGGCTAGCCATCTTGTCAGACACTACCAAAACCATTTACCATTTAAGCCATTATATGTGACAACCTCTGGTGAAGTGGGGCTGTTGTCAACATTCCGTGGTAATATTTATTTGTTCCAAACTAGTCATACATTTTCTTCCGCTTATCCGGAGCCGGGTCGCGGAGGCAGCAGTCTGAGCAGGGAGGCCCAGACTTCCTCCTCCAGCTCCTCCGGGGGATCCCGAGGCGTTCCCAGGCCCGCCAAGAGACAGTCCCTCCAGCGTGTCTCCCTCGGGGTTGCCTCCTGGTAGGACATGCCCGGAACACCTCCCGTCGGAGGTGTCCAGGAGGCATCCGAAATGCCTGAGCCACGTCAGCTGGCTCCTCTCAACGTGGAGGAGCAGCGACTCTACTCCGAGCTCCTCCCATGTGACCGAGCTCCTCACCTCATCTCTAAGGGAGCGCCCGGCCACCCTGCAGAGGAAACTCACCGTAGGACCATAGAACCATAGGAACGTAGATTGACTGGTAAATCTAAAGCTTTGCCTTTCGGCTCAGCTCCTTCTTCACCCCAATGGTCTGGTGTAGTGACTGCATCACTGCAGCCGCTGCACCGATCTGCCTGTCAATCTCACGTTCCGTCCTTCCCTCGCTTGTGAACAAAACCCCAAGATACTTGAACTCTTCCACTTGAAGCAAGGACTTCCCACCCACTCGAAGGGAGCAAGTCACCTTTTTTCGGTTGAGAACCATGGCCTCGGATTTGGAGGTGCTGATTCTCATCCTGGCCGCTTCACACTCGGCTGCAAACCGCTCTAGTGCATGCTGTAGCTCCCGATCCGATGAAGCCATCAGGACAACATCATATGCGAATAGCAGGGGTGAGATCCTGTGCTCCCCAAACCAGACACCCTCCGCCCCCTGGCTGTGCCTAGAAATTCTGTCCATAAAAACAATGAACAGAACCGGTGTCCGACTTACTACCGACAATGCGAACACAGCTCCTGCCACGATCATTCGGGGACCGGACAGCCCTGAGCAAAGGACCCTATACTCCCGGCAAACCCCCCACAGGACAACACCAGCGACACCGTCAAACGCCTTCTCCAGGTCCACAAAGCACATGTGAACTGGTTGGGCAAACTCCCATGACGCCTCAAGCACCTGGTGAAGAGTATTGAGCTGGTCCAGTGTTCCGCGACCGGGACGAAAACCACACTGCTCCTCCTGAATCCGAGGTTGGACTATCGGTCGGATTCTCCTCTCTAGTACCCTGGCGTAGATCTTTTCCGGGGTGGCTGAGGAGTGTGATCCCCTGTAGTTGGAACACAACCTCCGGTCCCCCTTCTTATAAAGGGGTACCACCACCCCGGTCTGCTAGTCCAGAGGTATCGTCCCAAGCTGCCACGCAATGTTTAAGAGACGTGTCAGCCACGACAGCCCCACAACATCCAGAGACTTAAGATACTCGGGGCGGATCTCATCTACCCCCAGGGCATTGCCACCGAGTAGCCCACCGACCACCTCGATGACTTCTGCCTGGGTGATTGATGAGTCCACCTCCAGGTCCCCAGCCTCAGCTTCCCCCTCAGAAGACGTGACAGCAGGATTGAGGAGATCTTCAAAGTATTTCTTCCACCGCGCAACAACGTCCCCAGTTGAGGTCAGCAGCTCCCCCCCCCCACACCGTAAACGGTGTTATTGAAGCACCGCTTCTACCCCTGAGTCAGCGAACGGTTTGCCAGAATTTCTTTGAGGCCGTCCGGTAGTGCTTCTCCATGGCCTCCCCGAATTCCTCCCAGATCCAAGTTTTTGCCTCCGCAACAATCCGAGCCGCGGCACGCTTGGCCTGCCTATACCCATCAACTGTCTCAGGAGTCCCACAAGCCGACCAGACTCGATAGGACTCCTTCTTCAGTTTGACAGCATCCCTTACTTTCGGTGTCCACCACCGACTTTGGGGATTGCCGCCGCGATAGGCACCAGAGACGGACCGCAGCTCTGGGCCGCCGCATCGACAACGGAGGCCGAGAACATGGTCCACTCAACTGTCTCAGCAGCAGTAGGACTCTTTCTTCAGCATCCCTTATTTCCGGTGTCCACTAAACGTTCCCAACAGACCTTCACGATACGCTTGGGCCTGCCGGGTCAGTCCGGCTTCCTCCTCCACCAGCGGATCCAGCTCACAACCAGGTGGTGATCGGTTGACAGCTCCGCCCCTCTCTTTACTTGAGTGTCCGAGACATGTGGCCGCAAGTCAGAGGCCACAACAAAGTCGATCATCGACCTTCGGCCAAGGGTGTTCTGGTACCACCTGCACTGATGGACGCCCTTGTGCTCGAACATGGTGTTCGTTATGGACAAACTCTGACTAGCACAGAAGTCCAATAACAAAACACCGGCGAGTTCAGATCGGGTGGCCGTTCTTCCCAATCACTCCTCTCCCGGTTTCACTGTCGTTGCCCACGTGGGCCTTGAAGTCCCCCAGCAGAACAATGGTCAGTCCCTGGTCAGTGCACTGTCCAGTACCCCTGCCAGGCCGGGTACTCTGCACTGTTATTCAGCCCATAGGCCAATACATCAGTGAGAGACCTGTCCCCGGCTTGAAGGCGCAGGGACGCGACCCTCTTGTTTACTGGGGTAAACGCCAACAGGTGGCGGCTGAGCCGTGGGGCTATGAGCAAGCCAGCGCCAGCTCGTCACCGCAAGCAATACCAGAGAAATGTAGTGTCCAGCCTCTTTCAAGGATAATGGATCCGGAACCCAAGCTGTGCGTGGAGGTGAGGCAGACTATATCTAGCCAGTAACGCTCTACCTCCCGCACAAGCTCAGGCTCCTTCCCTGTCAGCAACGTGACATTCCATGTCCCCAGCACTAGAGACCGTGTGCATGGCCTCGGTCGTCCAGGCACCTGCCCCTGACCACCGCCCAAAACACACTGCATCGGCTCCCTATAGTCCTTCCTGTGGGTGGTGGGCCTGCTGGAAGGTGATCCCATGTTGCCTTTTTGGGCTATACCCGGACGGGTCCCATGGGCAAAGATCCGGCCTCCAGGCGCTCGCCTGTGAGCACCTACTCCAGGCTTGGCTACAGGGTGGAGCCCCGGTAACGCCACTGGGCGACGTAGGAATCTCTTTGGTCTTGTCATCATAGGGGTTTGGTGAACCGTGCTTAGTCTGGCTAGTCACCTAGGACTAGTTTGCCTTGGGAGACCCTACCAGGGGCTTATTGGCCCTGACAACATAGCTCCTAGGATCATCCAAGCACTCAAACCCCTCCACCACGTTAAGGTGGCGGTTCAAGGAGGGTTGTTCCAAACAATTCATAAAAAAATCTTCCACTTCAGCGAGACAGAAACACACACAGACTCATGACAGATTTATGGCATTATGGTCAGGTTATGCACAGAGCATTTGGTACATAGGAGTAGTGATTAGACTGTCCCCGGAGCCTTTGCAGTCCCATAATGTTGTTAAACTTCATGTTAAAGTTGGGTATAGCACAAACCCCTTCTTTTCCTTCATTTTTGTACATATAGGCATATTATATCCTTAGCCGAGCCCCTTATGAGGTGCGAGGGAACCTGAAAAAGTTCGGCATCAGCAAGTTGCTGGATAGTGGAGTGTATAAGGCTGCCTATCCTCTTCATGATGTAAGTATTGATTAGATAAGATAGTAGTTGTTAATAATGATTCCCCCTATTTACTGCTTAGATCTCAAAGAGTTCCTTGGACTTGGTTATTGTCCTGACATGCAGTGTAAAATATGGGAATTTATATAGTACAGTTGTTAGCCTTTGTAAACTAGGTATAGTCTGTTTAATTTGCCACTGATGGACCGCAGTAAAAACGTGTATTGAGAAATACATTTCAGAAATTAGCATTTTGGTAATTTAATGTAGATTCACGTGCAAAAATGGTGACTATATTCATTTACAATAAAAGCTTATAGATTATGCAAGTTTTGTGATGCTATTGCTATTATAGCTTCTGTTTGATATGGTTCTAACCAAAATATCCCACTCCCTCCCTTTAAAGCCACCTTTACCAAACTACAGAGATGTGCATTAATTACATAGACAGAGTGTACACAGTGTCCGTGAATGGTCTTCATGATTTTTCATATTTATTACAGTCCTGCAACACGCACTTTTATTCTATATTAACGTAAAACTTTTATATGTATTGGTTGTTATCATGATCAAGTTTATGTTGGCAAATTTGACAAAAAGTGATTAAAAAATATATCAGATACTCCGTATTTAAATCTGAAACAACAAAAACCTGCTATAAGTGGAGGGGTCAAATACTAAGCCACGGTATTAAACGCACATATATCTGTATGATTTAACATATTACATTTTTATTTTAAGTGCAGATTCAATGTCCCGTCAAAGGAGGGTGTCTGTCCTAATGAGAGATACTTGCTTTATGAGGAATGGGCTCACCCTAAAAGCTTCTACAAGATTCAGCCTCTTGATCTCATTAGGTAGAATAACCCCATTTCATGTACAAAGTCAATGTTTTGACAAGTAAATGTTTTTTCTACATCTGAGATTTTGTTAATTACGTCTATCATTCACAGAAAGTATTATGGCGAGAAGATTGGCATTTATTTTGCGTGGTTGGGCTTCTATACTGTGATGCTAGCCCTTGCAGCTATCGTGGGATTAGGCTGTTTCATTTATGGGTATAAAACTCAGGAAACAAGCACTTGGAGGTATGCAATCAATTTGTTACTTTCTATCTGAGCAATTTAGCAGACAACAGTTGGAGGGACATCTAAATGAACCCTTACCATAATTGCACAATAAAATTGCACAGTTTACTTGTTCAATATGTACTTTATTTGGCCTGTTTCATCTATGAATCTTCTTTAACAGCAAAGAGGTATGTGATCCCATAATTGGAGGAAATATTGTAATGTGTCCCCAGTGTGACAAGGAGTGCACATACTGGAGATTAAATAGCACTTGTGATTCTTCTAAAGTGAGTAACTTTAGAGTGATTATGAGATGTCTTAATGTAATTTGATTTAATCCATCAAATACATTTTTAAGATGTTAACTATTGTGGTTTCTGAGAAATGTCACAATTGTCTTTTTTATTTCAGAAACTTTGCATATTTGATAACTTTGGGACATTGGTGTTTGCCGTCTTTATGGCTATTTGGGGTGAGTCATTTATCTGCACTGGGTTGCACCACCTAAATTCAAATGTATCTAATTTAAGTCTGAATTTATGTGCTACTATCATTTAATCGTTGCATCAACTTAAAAATACGGACAAAGTAGTCATGTTCAGCTAAATCTTACACTAAGTCCTTAGTGGGTGTAAAGTCCTCCATAAAATAAGACTTGTAACTCTGCATGATATAGAAAGACAGGCAGAATAGAACCAGAATATGAGGACGTGCTTTATTTCACCGAAGTACATTGGCTTAGCAGGGGAGGGGTCATAAAGAGGATTTTTGAATTGAGAGCAGAAGTGAAAGCTTTCATGGAGAAGGATGGGATGGCCGTTTCTGTATTAAGTGATCCTCAAACGCTGATGGACTTGGCTTTACTTGTTGACATCACCCAGCAGCTTAATGTACTGAACAAGACGTTACAAGGACAGGGCCAGCTAGTTAGTGCTGCATATGACAAAGTGCATTCTCCAGAAAGCTTGTGTTATGTAAAGCCTAGATTTACCAAACAAAATTCTGCAATTTCCCAGCTTGCACTCATGGATTCGGGCACATCATTCAGTTTTAAGAAGTATGCTGCCACCATTGCAAAGCTGCAGGAAGAATTTGATCATAGGTTTGCAGACTTCAAGGGACACAGAGACACTTTTTACATTTTCGCTGACCCCTTTACCTTTGATGTGGAAGATGCACCCCCTGAACTGCAGCTGGAACTTATTGACCTACAGTGCAATTCTGTCCTCAAAATGAAGTTCAGGGAGGGAACTGGAAATACAGAGGAACTTGGACAATTTTTGAGAGAGTTGCCACGCTATCACTTTTCTCATGACTTGTGCAGCATGTTGAAGAAATCTATGCACAACTAAGACTGACTGTGTAATACATAGGTGTAAGAAAGAATTTTGTTGTCTTTTGTCTGTGTGGTCATATACTGTCTATGGACCGCAGCGGACTACAAAGTTGAACTTTTCTCTATTCATCATTGACATTAAATTATAGGCTACTTTAAAATATATTAGCATGTCCTTAGTACTTGGGCTTGGTAGCTCCCAATTGAGCATTACCTATGATTTAACAATTCCCTGCCTGGTGACTACATTATAATATGTAGGATAGCTATTGTTCAAATGCTTTGCTCTGTATTTCAGTGACATTGTTTCTCGAGCTCTGGAAACGGTATCAGGCTGAACTGGAGTATGAATGGGACACTGTGGAGTTCCTCGAGCAAGAGGAGCAACCTCGCCCAGAGTTTGAGGCCAAGTGTACCCATGAAAGAATAAATCCTGTCACAAAGGTACAGAGAAATGGACCGCACCTTACATTAAGGTTACATTAACTTAATAGTAATACTTAAAGC
Source organism: Plecoglossus altivelis (assembly GCA_036571765.1). Lineage (NCBI taxonomy): Eukaryota > Metazoa > Chordata > Actinopteri > Osmeriformes > Plecoglossidae > Plecoglossus > Plecoglossus altivelis. Next base: position 201,914 of record BROE01000027.1, read on the forward strand.
TCATAGGAGCTGCTATGTTGTTGCACTTCAGTTATATATTATATATATATAAATATATATATATATATATATATAATATATATATATTATATATATATATATATATATATATAATAAAATATATTATATTATACTTATGTATATAATTATATTTCACTTATTCATTTATTTACTTTTATTCCAACTCTCCAAGCGCATTTCCTTATTTTTGATGATGCTAAATGGTCCCAAGACCTGGAATAAATGAAGAGGATAAAAAAAGATGTAATATCTTATATTTACACAAACTGTAACTTTTTGTGTCCAATTTTAAACAGTGTCCCAAACCAATATTACAAACAGGTTTGTTGAACAAAATGTATACATGTAATCTTTGAGATGGTAACTATGCAAAACATTTTGTTTGTTGCTCTTATTACTTAGATGAAGGAGAAAGTCCCTTTTACTGCCTGTGGAAGATGTGTTCGAGTGTCAGTAGGAATTGCGACTGTTATGTTCTGGGTAAAACCATCCACACAATAATTAAATTTTTTTGCTTCTGTGAATGCATGACCTTTTGGAAGCTATTACTATAGCATTTGTCACCTGCTTATCCACTTAGCAAGCACAGGCATTGGTATTTGCCATTTTACAAACAATATCACCTTATTCATTATGCTAAATAGTAACATTTTTGATTCCGCATATGTGATTTAAATATTGTCTTTCTCATGCAAACTTGAAGCATCAAAGGCTACGTTACCTAGTCAGGATGGTTGGAATGATTCAGTGTGATGATAGTGTTTTGCCTGAAGCTTGCTGGATGTGTAGAGGATTGTGTGCATCAAATGCACACAATGCTCATTACTTTTACCAAAACTTTAATGCCTGTGAAGACATTTGCAAATCTTTCCAACTAAAGTTAAATATTGATACTTTTTTGTTATGTGATATCTACAATTTTTACATTGCTTTTTAGATCCTGCTGATCCTGGCGTCAGTTGTGGCCATCATAGTCTATCGCTTGGCTGTGTTCTTTTCATTTTCTGCAAAACTCAGGGCAGACCTGAAGGAGCTTGAACCATTCAAGGAGTATGTGACTCCACAAATGGCTACCTCTGTCACAGCCTCCATCATCAGCTTTGTTGTTATTATGATACTCAACATTGTCTATGAGAGAGTGGCCATCTGGATCACAGACTTTGGTGAGTAGTCAAATGAAAAACATTAGTGTTAGTTTATTGTTGTTTTTATTAACCTATTGTTATTGTTAGTATTTAGGATCCCTCTGTCAGCAGGAAACCTTATACAATGAGAAATTTCATAGTTGTTGTTATTATTATTATTCTCAATGAAACAACCCAATAGCTCAGAAAGTTATTTGAAACTACAGGCCACTTGATACTCTCCATCCACAATTAGTCTCTAGTTGGTGCAATATTGTTATGGGTCCATATTGACCCATAACAACATCTTGTATTTTTCAGTATGAAAATGTGTCTACAAAAACTACAAAAATGTATTCTCATCAAGAAGGTCTGATTGTACCGTTGCTGCGGTATGAACTGTTAAAAAAAGAGGTTTAATTGAAGATGGAAAGTGCAGGAATTCATCAAGTTTTATGCAGTGGAGAAGGTAACCCTCTGATTACAACAAGAGTTAGCATATTAGTTTTGGTGAAATAACATTTGAACAGTACTATTGGTATCCTATCGACGGAGGCAGATAACATGGCTAATTAACTAGCTAGTTTCACATTAACCTACGTCACACCAGAGCCATAAAAAAGAGCAGATTTCAGGGGAAGAGCAGATTAGCCTATGACAAGTCTCTCAAATCTCACATATTTGCTGCACAGATTTTCAGTGTAATTGATTGTTATATAGAGTAAAAAACAGCCAATAATAAACAAGGTACGTTAATGCAAAACTTTTCATAAAAGTTCAGAGCCCTTGCAATTTTCTACAAAAATTAGGGCCTACATTAAGCTGGTTTCACTTATATACTTTTATTTAAGTCTTCCACCATTTGTGTGTGAGAAGGTTAAACTAAAACAGTCATTACCAACCATGCCTACTGATAATCCATGTGGATCCATATGTCTAACAATATGTTAATCACCAGGTTTATCATGGGCACAGGCATCACAGGCACAGCGCTAGTTGAGAGAAATTATACGTGACTACACTTAAATTCCTATGATGTTTCTAGACCTATTATCAAACTAAACATGTAGTCTTTAAATGCATTTTATAGTTTCCCTTTTAGTTGGAAAGACTACCAGGAATATTAATGACATGATGAATGAATATTAATGGATGCATGAATGAATGTGACTTGATAGTGGAGTAAGGCCCTTTGGGAATGTTTTTAAGGCTCACGACATTCTTCTCCCATATCTCCCATGACAGAGTTACCAAGAACCAAGACAGAGTATGAGAACAGTCTTACCCTGAAGATGTTCCTTTTCCAATTTGTAAACTACTATTCATCTTGTTTCTACATTGCCTTTGCCAAGGGTAAAGTGGTTGGTTATCCTGGTCAACCAGTCTATTTGTTGGGGAAATACAGAAATGAAGAAGTAAGTCCACGGAGAGCTCCACATGTTTACGTTTGGTCACTTTTTTAGTGCTTATTTATACATTTCCAGTGCAATAGATTTTTTTGAGGCCAGGAACTAGGGCTGTGCCAAAAATCGTTAATCGTGACCTACTCCTTGCTGAATCATGTTTCGATGCAGATACTACTGTATTGATACGGGAACAAATGCAGTAACAGCAGTTTAGAAAAAGTCAGTAGACCAAAATAGTGCCTCCTATTTTCAATGGAAGTCATATAATAGGCCTAGGAAGTCAATGTGAGATACCTGCGAACAGCAAGAGAAGCAAACCCTATTCCATGTGTTAATTTGGAGATTAGCGGGCGAGCAATGACAGTGTGTTGTTGTGAGGGGGGTCATTTGACTGAACTGGTTCTTTGGGTATAAATGAACAAATCTTTTTTTAGGTATTCGTTCATTTTCAACAGTGTTGCTCAACGTTCTGTCACTAAAACCCTCTACATTACAAGTCTTCTACATTACAAGGTTTATTCAAACACAGATCACTGAACACAGTGGTCTTCAACACTATAAAGTCTATTTAAATATAAAATAAGTTAAACAACTGATTAATTCCACATTCTCATCTGATTGATTTATCATTTTTACTGCTAAGCTAGATATAAATATTCACACTCAGACAAATTATTAGTTGCTCAGTTGAGCCCCTACTGAGTGTGAGGCCCGGGGAGGTTTACCTCACTGTCCCAGCGTTAACTTCTGGCTGCCCACTTATCTTTTTTTTTTTTTTACATGAGTTTGTATTAGAGGGATATACAAAGTGCCCCCTGCTGGAAACAATATTACCGTGAGATGATTTGCACTGGAGCTGAGTCTGCCCTTTCACATGTATGTTGCAATAGTTTTTTCTACAGTGGTTTCTAGACTACAGTTTATATAATTTTATACATGTTGCGAGTTGTTTTCCTGGCAAGTTTTTTTAATTTATAATTATGACATCCTTACACTCATAGAATATGGTTTTGATGGATAAACAAGCTTTGTGCTTCACTTAATCTTTCTAAATGTCCTACATTCAACCACCTGAGAATGTTCCATGAACAAATAACACTGCACAAAATGTTGGCTCGACATGTGTACCTACAACATCTTAACCACCACAGTGTGAGGTTGGTAATAAGTTTTGTCCTCATTCTTGTAGTGTGACCCAGGCGGATGCTTGATTGAGTTAACAACCCAGTTGACCGTCATCATGGGTGGCAAAGCTATCTGGAATAACATACAGGAGGTACTAATGCCGTAAGTTATAGTTTCAACTTCCAATCTGGTCCCCTAGCAATTATTTTGCCCGCAAGAGTTACAAATATGAATATGTTTACGCCTGTACGTCATGTAAGCCATTTCTGTAAACCTCAGTTAAGTTTCAGAAACAAATATTTACTACTTGTTGGTCACTGACAACTGTAAAGCAAACTCCCTACAACTTTTACCTTTTTGTAACTAAATGCTTCACAAATTATATTGCCCTATAAACGTTTGCATTAATTGCAATGTACGTATATGCATTTACTTCTTTACATCTTTAAATTGCATAGTATTGTTTCGAATTATTTAGACTGTTCTACTTTTATGTGTAAGATTTTTAGTTGTTTATTGTATGCACCTTCTTGCCACGTAAAATTCCTTGTTTGTTTTAACTTACATGGCGAATAAAACCAATTCTGATTATGATTCCAATTTAATCAGGTGGGTGAAGAATTTGATTTTCCGTCACTGCACTCGTGTGGGCTCAGAAAAAATTATTCCTCGCTGGGAACAGGATTACCAGCTTCAGCCTCTTGGAAAGTTGGGACTCTTTTATGAATACCTGGAAATGGGTGAGATCGAAGGAACCTTCTGTATGAGTTTGCATGTTCGTGAATAAATCATGTCAGTTTATTATTTTTTTATTACTCACTAAAATACAATGTTGGAAAGGTAGATTTTAAATTTCCGACAAAAGGTGATACAATTAACAGAAATTTTGCGTGTGTGTGTGTTTCTGCCTGTGTATTTGAGATTTGATCCCCTACAGTAATCCAGTTTGGCTTTGTGACACTGTTTGTGGCATCTTTTCCACTGGCCCCAATCCTGGCACTGGTCAACAACCTGTTTGAGATCAGAGTTGATGCCTGGAAGATTACTACCCAGTTTCGCCGCATAGTGCCAGAGAAGGCCCAGGACATTGGAGCCTGGCAACCTATTCTTCAGGGAATTGCAATTTTGGCTGTGGCAACAAACGTGAGATTTTTGTAATGGAAGCTCTGGCAACTTCATTCTGAGCAAATGGTGGGATTTGATCTAAGGCAAAATAACCCAAAATTAACTTTCTTTTCCAGGCAATGATTATTGCCTTCACATCTGACATGATTCCTCGGTTGGTGTACTATTGGTCTTTCTCTGTGTACCCATATGGTGACCAATCCAATCATACTATGGAGGGCTACATCAACAACACGCTCTCTGTGTTTGACATCAGGGACTTCTCCATTGAGAGTAGACCACTTAACACACCATACTGGTTTAACAACATCACCACTTGCAGGTACACTAAATCCATAGCATATAAATATGAACAAACTATGTTATTATTTTTCGATGACGTTTTGTCTTCTGATTTTGATAATATCCTAACATAAACAGGACCAAAAAAATTTAAGCGCCTTACCTTGAGATAATAAGTGAAAAATGCGTTTTCCATTTGTTTACGGTTTCATTTAATTCTATTTACCGTTTCTTTGTACTTTTTACTTTAGGTACAGAGATTTCAGATATCCACCTGGACATCAAAGACAATATCAATACAGCATTTACTACTGGCATGTGGTCGCTGCCAAAATGGCTTTTATAATCGTTGTAGAGGTGAGTACTATGAGTATTATTCTGGTGCAGAAAATGTTTTGATTAAAGGCCTTCTGAGTCCGAAATTTTCTTATGCTTTTTTTCGTATTCGTCAGCCAAAACATTCGGTGATATAACAGATTTAAGAGTAAATCCAAACTTGCTACAACTGGGACCATATAGGTCTTTTGTCTGTACTAAAGCTTTTAATATCCTAACATTGGTAACTTTTCTACTGTGCATGTTAGATCATCAACCAGCGTGTTAAGAAATATTTTTCACATTTTCTATTCTACCAGCACATTGTGTACCTCACCAAGTTCATACTGGCCTATGTAATCCCGGATGTGCCTTATGCTGTGAAAGATCAGATAAAACGAGAGAAGTACTTGACCCAGGTCATCCTTCATGAGTCTAACCTCAAATTGGTAACCAAGCACTTGAGACCTGTTACTGACACGGTCCTTGAATGCACTGTGGATACAGAGGTGGATTTTCTCTGACTTGCCTTTCTCACTAAAGATGCAATGATATAGTGCTGACTAGGTGCCAACAACTCTGATGTTAGAAACTTAATTACCGACTAATTCAGTTACACTGTTAAATCTCATGTATGTAATTGTACATACACTGGATAGTGGTGTTTATGTCATGTATGTAATTGTACATACACTGGGTAGTGGTGTTTATGTAAAGTTTGTCACTACCCCAAGGCAAATCAAACAATGATAAGAATTCGAATATAGTACTAATACAATATCTCTTGAATGTGGTCTGGACCAAAACATGTAGCATTGAGATGGTGGCAGGAATTAAACTGTTGAATGATGGGAATGTATTTTTTTCTTTTTGCGACAATTTATATAATCTTTATATAAACAGCATATATGTTGTAATCTGTCTTGTAACTTTCATTTGTGTTAGAGATATTTCTCATGTAACCCTTATTCTGTATAAACAATGGAGTTCTCAATAGTGGAATCGCACTTCTATGAGGGAGAGCTTTCTGACTCTAACAGAGTGATTTTATCAGTTTGGGGTCTGCGTGTTGTAGGGGAGTTCCTTATTTTACTAATAGAGTGACCCCTCATAAAGGTACATCCAGTTGGAGCAGATAGCCCCCTGTACAGTAAGGAGGGTGCTTTAATTACTGTATCCTGGACTGAAGAACTCCAATCACAGAACTAGATTTGAGAACTGCCTGTAATTAATGAACCAATGACTATTGAGAATTGTTTGTGTTAATATCAGTATAAATGACTGAGTTTGAGACAAAGACTTCAGACAACTTTGTAACCGTAAAGAGACTTGTCTCCTTGTCTACAAGCATTAAAACTTCCTTAGCTTCAATTACTCTTAGGTCATTCTTAAATCATAAGAACACAATTTGTGCTTCATATTATAGAATAAAAAAGGTATACAAACGTGTAACAATGTCTGAATAAATCTGCATCCAGCTTTCCAGAAGAATATGGCTCTCCCGAAGAGTCTTAACATTTTTGTTGTGTTAGTTTTCCTTTTTTTTCCTTCTCCATGAAGATGTTCAATATGTGAAATAGTCCTTGACCTTGTTTTTTTTTAAATTGGCCCAATGATACAACAGGTTACTCACTACTCTGAGATGGATATTGGTCCACGTGTGCCCATAGGTGGCGCTAAACCACACCCAAAATCGGTGATTTTCTAAGCTCTCTATTACTCCAAAATGCCAAAAAGGTAATACATATACCTTATTTATCATGGGGGAAAGCCTCAAAGACTCATAACCTCTGAATGATCTTGTACTTGCCAAATTTGAAAAACCTTCAAAACCTATATCCTCATGAACCATTGAACCAATTGACTGTACGTTTGTTAGAGAATTGTAGAATATATGTATTTCTATAGTGTGAGATGGAATAAGAAATGCAATGCAAAATGGATGAAAAGGTGTATTTATGTAAATATCCACAATGCCCCAACATCTTTGTATCAATAAAACAAATACCACTTAGGCTTGTGGTTTTTCAAACCTTTTCCCATAACACAGTGTCATATTCTAATTGTTTTGTTCAAGTGTAAGTTAGGTGTTCTCTAAACTTGTATATCTGATTTACTGTTTGAGATCCCTGTCCCCTTCCGGAGGTCCCCTTTATTCTCCTCTCTACCCTTCACCCTTGCCACTGCCCACTACACGCACCCTCATAATCTTGTAAGATGTGATAGACATCTAATTACAACCAAAGTCAGCACATTCAATTTATTTCTCTAAATACTAAGGCTATGAACATCTTGGTTAAAAGACAGAAAATAAAATCCTATTAATAATTAAAGTCTGGCATAGCCTTTCTGCAGGAGACCCACCAAGAATTCTCTCCTGCAATTTGAGGCCTAACCCCCTTCGTAGTTGACAAACAATTTGTAAACCACATTTCTTCTCAATTGAACTTTGTCACTGACACCAACACCTCCCCAGAAGTTTCCCACTCAACTTAATGGGAAGGCCTAGCTTCAAGGACAAATAATTGAATACTCTTCCCGGGCAAAAAAAAGCAAGAGACACAAACTCAATGACATCTCAACAGTCTATCTATGTTCCTACTCTCACCTATGGTCATGAACTTTGGGTAATGACCGAAAGGACGAGATCGCGGATACAAGGGGTCAAAATTAGTTTCCTCCGCAGGGTGGCCGGGAGCTCCCTTAGCGATAAGATGAGGATCTCGGTCACATGGGAGGAGCTTGGAGTAGAGCCGCTGCTCCTCCACATCGAGAGGAGCCAGCTGAGGTGGCCCGGGCACCTGTTTTGGATACCTCCTGGACGCCTCCCTCTGGAGGTGTTCCGGGCATGTCCTACCGGGAGGCTGCCCCAGGGGAGACACAGGACACGCTGGAGGAACTATGTCTCTCAGCTGGCCTGGGAATGCTTCGGGATCCCCCCGGAGGAGCTGGAGGAGGTGTGTGTGGAGAAGGAAGTCTGGGCCTCCCAGCTCATACTGCTGCCCCCGCGACCCGACCCCGGATAAGCGGAAGACAATGGATGGATGGATGGTGACAAAGGGCACTCCTTGCAGAGTCCAACATGCACCAGGAACATGTCTGACTTGAAAGTGTGTACAGATGTGTAGAATTGATGTCTTTATATAGGGTGAAATGGAATAAGATATACAGTACAAAATGGCTGAAAGAGATGTATTTATGTTAATATTTTCATTTTCTCAATCTGTTTGTGTCATTAAATCAAATGTCATTTTGAAGGATGGTTCCACCCTAGTAGGCATTAGGGTGACACCTCCTGAAGTACCATGCAAAGTTTTACCTTGATATGTCAAAATATGACTGCATTATAGTTGTTTTAACTTCACCGAATCTGACAATGCTTGCCATTGGAGAAAGGTCTTATTTTATTATGCAGTTACTGAACATTGCAAAATCCAGGTCTGGGAATGGCTCAACTGACTCAGATGATGTGGTGGTAAACAAATGGTTGTAGGTTGATGTCAGAGAAATTGAGAATACTACCCTTATTCCGTATAAAATATTAATGTTCTCAGGATTCCTGTGTGCCTATACAGAGGGGGAAACCCAAATGTACCGTAAACATGCAGACCCCAATCTTGCTATAACCTGGGGTGTGAGTAAGCTTTTTCCTCTGGCTGAGTAATTTGATCATCTGAGGGTCTGTTTGTGGAAGTTATTTGATTACCTTTTCAATGAAGTGACCTCTCCTAAAGGGACATCTGACCAGTAGGGACAGATGTCCCCTGTAGATTTAAGAAAGTGTGGTACAAGTTCTCACCCCCTGGATAGTTTGTAAGCAAGCGCTCAAAAGTCAATTGATAGTATTCTTTTAGGAAGAATACCAATCACAGACTATTGAACATTGATTGCGTTGATGACAGTATAAATGGTTAAGCTTGGAGACAAGACTTTAGACAACTTTGTAAGAGTGAACAGACTTGTCTCTGTGCTGGCAAGCATTAAAACTTCCTTAGCTTCAATGACTGTGTTCTTCCTATTTAATAAAGTGCAAAGTGAGTAAGTTGAGGTCATGTGGGTTGCCTTTTCAGTTTATACAGACACAACTGATGCGACACTGAGCAGAGGCACTGTCTGATCATAAAGTTCTGATCATATTCCAAGTCCAAATTCATCGAAAGGTTCCCAGGAAAACCTGATTTTCTTTGTCTGTTACACCTTTTTATCCAACAAATAACACCCCTGAACTTTTAAAGATCTATTGGCCTACTTCAATTGTAAATCTCCTATGACCTCTGCTCCAATTGGGGCTTGATGCAATGCCATCTAATTTTCTTTGCTGAATCTGCAACATTATGGGGGACTTTCCATACCGATACCTTGTGCCTAGTTCCCCTATTTTGCCAGACTACATGTAGGGGCCATATGTAGTGTGGAAGGTCTTGTGATGTTTAGGGGTGTTGGTCACGTGGGCATAGGGGTGTGTGGTGGTAGGTTTACAAATAGTGCACTTAGCTGCTTCAGATACAATGGGCTTGGACATGGAGTTGGGCTTGTAATGTTTGTAATGTATTGTAACGTTTCTAACATATATTAAACTTCGGTTCATCAAATATAATTTTTTATTAACTAAGTAGCAACTAGCAAACTTGGTCAACATGTGCCTCCCGCCAGCTTGGTTTGTGTCTTCTACTGAAGAACCTGCTGATGTGTCATTAAGATAGTAGGCCTACAAATCACGGTAAAAAAGGTATGGTATCAGAAATGATGACACCTCCAATCATTCTGCATCTCTCTACACACACACACACACACACACACACACACACAACGTATTATAGATACAATATAAATATGTTTATTATATTATTGTGGGGAAATATATATATATATTACAGACACCCTGCTTTCCTTGTCTTACAGCATATGTAACCATCCAAGATGTATAAATAAGAGCATTGCACAAAAATAAATAACAATACACAAACTTGAATGTACTATGCAAAATGTATAGAAAATGTTCTATGTACTTGCCTTTCTAGCAGCAAAGTCATCTATGATATCATCTATGATATCAAGGAAAGCAAGATTTTCGTAATATAGTTTTTTCTGCAATTACATAATAGAATATAAACATATCTATATTGTATCTATAATACGTTATGTGGGTGTTTCCAAAATAGTTTCAAAATAAAGAAAAACAAGAAAGCTGTGCAGTTTATTTCTGTGTAAGTTTATTAACAAAATGATGGGAACACAATTGTCTGTGATTCCAGGGAAACCAAGAGAAATCTTGCCTAGGGCAGCAAATTGGCCAGGGCCGGCCCTGTCTCTGCCAGAAGTCAATACATATAATTCACCGGAACAGCACACCGGAAAGTGCGTAAGTGTATCTGTCGCCACAGTTCTTGAAGTCAATCTGTGCTATCGAAGCAATTACTACAGCATAAATATAGTTTAACAAAATGTCAGGATTGCCTCGTCGGATTATAAAGGTATCAGATTTAACCTTCTTACATTTACTATAGATCACTAAAATGGCATTATTCTATTATAAATGAAAATATTGCGCAAAGCACGTGCATTGCCGTTTCCTCTATTAGAAGCTATTGGTATCTTAGATAGTTCAACGTACTTCCGGTAGCTAACCTGCAATGCTAAACTGAATCAACGTTTGGTAATATTTCCCACTGTTCCATTTATGAATGCTAATCTATTTATTACAAAGCCAATCATCTTGTAACGGTATTTTGTTGGGTTGGGGATGTTCTTTTAGTTACTATTGTGAAGACTTGTACAGAAAAGTTAGCTTGCGTGGTTTTTACAACGCCACTAGCCAGCTAGTATTATCTAGGCCTGGCCTAGTCGTTCAAGATACACTGCTGTTTTATTCGACTAGGCTTTCTCGATATGTATATGATAAGATGTATCCTAACATGTTTAGAAAACGCTCAAGAACTTGTAATGTAGCTACATTACGAAGCTCTGTAACGTTTTCAAAACCTGTAGTCTATACCATTATTAGATTGTTTTACTAACTAGCGCTAGATAAATTGTGATTTAATTAAACTAGCTCAAATTGTTACATTAGAGGCTGAACTAACTCAGGCTTTTAGGAATTCTCTCTAACAAGATACATGAGTAACATATTTGATACCCCATCACCAAAGACACGGGTGCCCAGAAGATTGTTGTCTCATCTCCCAAAATCATATCAGGGCGAGTTCAAATCGTTATTGTGCCCCGTGTTAAAGCTAATTTATTGACAAAACACTCGCTAATTATCTTACTGCACGGCGTAGCAAAGGAGACAGTTGCGTCGACTACAATGCTTTCAATTATAGATGGCTTTATTGTCAATACCGTATGGCCGCAGAAAAGTTCGAAACGGAACGGCCGCGTCGTTGACCACTGACGGGCACTGTAATACTGTGTTCACACCATATTCTCGTCTACTTTGATGCTTGAACATTTTGAATTCAGACGCTTCAGACACGCACTGTATGATAGCACTGTAATGTAATGCAATGCTGCGTTTACTCTAAACGCGAATCGCGCGTCAAATTCACGTCTACTTAGATGCTTGAACATTTTGAAGTCAGACGCTTCAGACCGCGCGTCAAATTCGCGAAACTTCTGATTTTTCAACTCGGGGACTAGGGCGTAGAAGATAAGTTATATTATGCTATGTTTAATCTTTTTACAATCTAATCAGAGTCGAACGTAGTAGAAAAAAAGTTGTTGCATTTAAACTCACGTTTTTACCATCTTCTAGTACATTTAACCAGTTCAATGTGTTGAGAGATGTCACACTAGCTAACTATCATGTACTTTTAAAAAACCAAATACAATGGTTAAGAGGTTAGCTCTACTGTAGTATTCTAGCTAAATTAAACAATGCAACAGTTCTTGACTTAAGGATAAGAGTTCATTAATATGTAAAACACATGACTTGATAGAAAGTTACTTTCAATTACAATACTTAAAAGGTAGGAAGAGATTAAGTTACAATACAGCTTTCGTGTGGCTANGATTGGTTTTAGAAATGTCTCATATGAAAGCTAAAACCCTCCCAAATTATGCTCAATATACAAAAAGAAATTTGCTTCACTGAAGAAAGATTGATCATTTAATGAACACAAAAAGGTCAGATTTTGACAAGACAAAAGTCTGTCTCCGACCTTATGCTTTCTACCTGCCTCACGTACAGGTAACTGTAAAATTAGGCTACAGTAAGAAAAGCTGGTGGGATAAGCCATAAAGAGGATGACTACACCCGACAGCAGACTTTTACCGTTACCGCTACTAGATAACAGTTGGTCCTGAATACTGCACTTTTGTTCTTTCTTTAGTATTCGAAGTGAGCCATCTCTACATTGTTTGATAAAATAATCCTTTAATTGTCCCACAGTGGGGAAATGGCAGATTGCAACAGCAGTAGGATATAGAACAGCACTCAGAGTACAAATGAATATAGAGAATGCAAAATATACAAGTTGACAGGGAGTCATTTAAAATGAGAAAGGATCTAAGGGTACTTTTTTTTAAATATATAACTAATATATAAAGTAAGTGAGAGTTAATTGTGAGCAAAGTGTGTTGGCTGCATAATAATCAGTCACACAGCCAAGTTATTGCACGTAAGAATATACACACATCTATAGAGATACATCTATAGATATACACACACACAGTGGGGGAACAAGTATTTGATACACTGCCGATTTTGCAGGATTTCCTACTTACAAAACATTTAGGGCTCTAATTCATCAAAGGTGCACTTCAACTGTGAGACGGAATCTAAAACAAAAATCCAGAAAATCACATTGTATGATTTTTTGAAATTCATTAGCATTTTATGGCATTACATAAGTATTTGATACATCAGAAAAGCAGAACTTAATATTTGGTACAGAAACCTTTGTTTACAATTACAGAGATCATGTTTCCTGTAGTTCTTGAACACGTTTGTACATACTGCAGCAGGGATTTTGGCCTACTCCTCCATACAGCCCTTCTCCAGATCCTTCAGGTTCTGGGGCTGTCGCTGGGCAATATGGACTTTCAGCTCCCTCCAAAGACGTTCTATTGGGTTCAAGTCTGGAGACTGGCTAGGCCACTCCAGGATCTTGAGATGCTTCTTACCAAGCCACTACTTAGTTGACCTGGCTGTGTGTTTTGGGTCCTTGTGATGCTGGAAGACCCAGCCATGACCCATTGTCAATGCTCTTACTGATGGAAGGAGGTTGTTGGCCAAGATCTCGCGATACATGGCCCCATCCATCATCCCCTCAATACAGTGCAATTGTCCTGTCCTCTATGCAGAAAAGCATCCCCAAAAAATGATTTTGCCACCGCCAGGCTTCATGGTTGGGATAATGTGCTTGAGGTTGTACTCATCCTTCTTCATCCTCCAAACATGGCAAGTTGAGTTTAGACCAGAAAGCTTTATTTTTGTCTCATTAGACCACATGATCTTCTCCCATTCTTTGGCAAACTTCAGACGGGCCTGGACATTCGCTTGCTTGAGCAGGGGGACCTCGCGTGCGCTGCAAGACTTTAATCCATGATAGCATAGTGTGTTACTAATTGTTTTCTTTGAGACTGTGGTCCCAGCTTTCTTCAGGTTATTGACCAGGTCTTGCCGTAGAGTTCTGGGCTGATTTCTCACCTTCCTCATGATCATTGATGCCCCACAAGGTGAGACCTTGCATGGAGCCCCAGACAGAGGGTTGTTGGCCATCATCTTGAACTTCTTCCATTTTCTAATAATTGTGCCAAACAATTCTCTGTGGGGTGGATGCACAATATTGGAAATCAGCTAATCAAACCCACCTGCCTGAAAATTGTAGAGAGGCTGTGTGGCCCACAGGTGGTAGATAAACTGAGAACCGTCCCACTCTCTGACAACATTGTCAAGACAGAATTGATAAAATGGCTGGAGATTGTCAAAACCAGCTGCACGAGAAGCTTAGGAATGTTCCCTTTTCCATTCAGTTAGATGAAAGAACAGTGTCAGACAAATCCGTGCTCATCATTGATGTGCAATATATTGACGGTGATGACTTGAAACAAGACATTTATATGTCTACCAATCTAGCCACAACAACAACAACAACAGGCCAAGATATTTTTTTAGCTATGGACTCTGATCTCTCGTCCAACCATCTGCCCTATGAGTATGTTGTTGCATGCTGCACTGATGGGGCTGCAGCGTTGATGGGTAAAAACAAGGGATTTAACAACCGATTGAAGGAAAAAGACCCAGGGTACGCAATTTTCCACTGCATGCTACATCACCAAGCATTGGCCAGTAAACTTTTAGAAGACCTTATTAACACCCTGGCAACTGTTGTTAATGTTGTAAACTTCAATAAGGCTCGCCCTACTAACAAGAGACTGTGTGAGGATGAAGCGCATCAAACACTGCTGTTACACACAGAGGTACGCTGGTTGTTTTGTGGACAAGTACTAGTGCGTTTTATTGGAACCGCAGGAAAAAATAAAGGAATTCATGTAAGATCACAATGGACCACTGCGAACAGCTGACAGATGTGTTTTGGATCAAAACGGCATACCTAGCAGATACATTCACTGTCTAGAATGAGACAAGCAGGGTGCAGGGTCCTGAATCAAACGTCATGCAGTGCAAAGATGCTTTTGTGCGGAAACTGGAGCACAGCGTTGTAGAAATGTCAAAAGGGGAGCTACAACAATTTCCACTGCTGATGAAACAGTCTGGTGGCACTGTCTGTGTCTTTACGCACTGAGTTTACTCTGCATATGAGCATGCTTAGGGAGGAAATTAAATCCCATTTTGCCTGACAAATACTTATCAAAGGAATCGTGGCAGATGGACCCTGATATTTGCCGTCTTGAGGATATGGAATGCCTCGGCTATGAAGATGAGCTTGCTGACCTTCAAGCTGATTCTGTGTCAAATAAATATTTCCACGAGAATGGATACAACAATTTTTGGATTGTCAAAGAACGCACTGTGCATCCAGACTGGCCAAACTACAAGGGTTATTATACCATTTAGCACTATGTACCTGTCTGAGACTGCCTTCAGCGTGCTTGTAACAATAAAAACAAAAGCCCATAACATGCTTGATGTTCACCAGGACTGTAGGCTGGCTACACTAGCATCACACCTGAGATCCCATCCCTGGTCAGACGTATGCAGGCCCAAGGTCCCCATTAGTTTTTTTTTAAGGAAGGAAAAAGTTATTGATTGTAATTTACTGTTTGTTATTGTTATTTTTTATAACACATATTATAGCTGTGTCAACCATTGTTCACATGATGATGATGCATGTGTGTATGCAACAAACTGCCCAGTTTCAGTCTATTGGTCTGAGGGAGATCTAGGACAGAGTTCTGTTAATCACTTATGCTGATAATGAATCGTTATTATTATTTTGGTAACAATGTGTGTGTGTATGGTGATACAGTTATTTATACACAAAGATAACTGGGGCGAACCAAAGAGAAAATGAAAGAGAAACTATTATTGATACAAGTAGGGGGGGGCTCCAAGGAAAAAATGTTGGGAACCACTGTTCTAACAGACACCCCAGGAGCGAACACAGCACATCAACCTGTTATCTAGCTCTTTACTTATTTCTCCTGTAAAGCTACAGTATTAAAAATAGACTGACAGCAAAGGCTACAAGCAGTCGTTCAAACTCTGACTGAAGGAGCAAGTTGCTCCCCCATACAAAATAATAAGTGCGTAAGAGCCCACGTGATCACCATAGGACTACGTTAATCTTTTACTTCTGTACATGATCGTTCAGATGTTTTGGCAAAATCATCCAGGACAAACTTAAAATGAATGTGTACAGACGTCTTTTTTTTACATCTGTACACGTTCAGATTGACGTATTGGCCCTGTCAGAGTCTGATGTAATTTGTCTGTCCATGTCCAGGAGACTCAGCGCTTGCTAGCAGAGCCTGTTCCAGGGATAAAAGCAGAACCTGATGAAGGAAATGCACGCTACTTCCACGTGGTAATAGCGGGACCCCAGGACTCCCCCTTTGAAGGAGGAACCTTCAAACTTGAACTATTTTTACCAGAGGAGTATCCCATGGCAGCTCCCAAAGTGCGATTCATGACAAAAATCTACCATCCTAATGTAGACAAGCTGGGAAGAATATGTCTAGATATTTTGAAAGGTAAGAGATTGAATATTTTGCAATGCCGTAGGCTAGTGATTTTCTTTAAGGTGGCATGTTTGAGTTTCATATGTAATAGTAAAAAAAAAAAAAGGCAAATTAGGCCAATACATGCACTTTTTGTAAGTTATTTCTTTTTAACCCTTGTGCTCTCCGCATTCTGCATCTCCCCCTGTCCTAAGGGTCAAAAAGGCCCCACCTTCAACCCTGGAATGGTTACATTTTTACCCTGTACCCTTTTGGGCACTGAAATGTGCAACCATGCTGCACATGAATCAGAAAGATTTAGTTTGTTTATACTTGATTTTGTTTTTTGGGTTTTGTTTTTTTATAAATCTAAATGTGTCATTGTTGGTATAAAGGGTAAACATTTAATTAACCTGCTTTATTTCAGGGTTAAAGGTGGGCCTTTTTTGGCCCTTAGGGTGAGTTGCAGAATACAAAGAGAGCACAAGGGTTAAATGATAGTGTCCTTCAAGTGTTGCTTTTGTCAAATAATCAAATACATACATATACAAATAATACAAGTTATATAGACTATCAGCTGATGACTGACAATCATGCTTTTTGTCGTTGTCCTGTTTTGCGAGGAAATTGTCTCCAGTGGCCGAACGCATAATAAAAACTTGTGAGTCTTTGATGTATTTTATTTTTTCAAGAATTGATCAGGAACTGGAATCATTTTTTAAGTTCCAGTTTGGCATCGAAATTGTGAAAATCCAAACGATACCCAACTCTCATGATGAGTTTCAAAAAAGTTGCTAGTTTCTCCTTCCCTAAGCATGTTTTTTCCCTGGTTGTTTTCTCTTCTCTATTGCTCTACCTATCCGTAATTCAATTCTTCAAAAAACAAGGACATTTATAACTCTCCCCAGACTTGAACGGTCACGTATATACAGTGGAAATCAAGTCTTATGGAATCTTTTTTGTTGCTGTTCTTTATTTTGGTTTGTACACTTCTACTACTACTTCTACTGTCTACATAATATAGGGATCCTAAGAAGTGCTACTCTGAAACTGTATTTATTTACCCAGTTAAACATCAGGGTATACCATATGTTTGAGAAGTATTTTTTGTTATATTTGTCAAAATAAAGTTCACGTCTTGATAGCAAGCAATACATCATAAAGGTTTGACGGCAATATGAAATCAATCCGACATCTGTAGGTGTTGCAAGACTGTAATAAACACAACCAATCATTAAGCTGTACCCTGACTAATGATTGACCTGTTTGTCTGTCTACCTGTGTGTAATTTTGTAGGGCTGGCTTTGAAGGGAGGGGGTGGGATTTTTTGTTTTAAATTGTCAACAGCTAGCTTTGTAAAACTTGCCTAACCCAGCTTTAAATCCTCTCTCAGATAAGTGGTCTCCAGCCTTGCAGATTCGCACCGTGCTGCTATCCATTCAAGCATTATTAAGTGCTCCTAACCCCGATGACCCACTCGCAAATGATGTCGCTGAGCAGTGGAAAACCAATGAAGCCCAAGCCATAGAAACAGGTGAGATTCTGGTGTGTGCATATTTCCTGGCCACCAACAGTGATTAAACTAGATACTGTGGCATGAAGGAAAAGTGAATGGCCAAACAACAACAAGCTGTCTTAGCAGTGCAACAGCTTACTTTTGTCGGATGATGACAGTTTTGTGACTGATGGACTTCTGTGTAGTTTCCAAGTTATTTTCATTACGTTTTCGCATTCCATTGTGAAGGCCGTACAATATACTGATGTAAGAGACACTGTATATACAATTTGTGGCCATCCTGGTTCATTACACCTGGGTCTGGTTTTGCCTGTTTACAATTGAGTCCTAACTGCACAGAAAGATTAACTGATCAAAATGTGTTCTTGTAACTATTAAGCATGTTAGGAATGTCAAGTTTCAGACTTGAACAACTATAGTGCTGTTTTTTCCCCACCCCAGCCCGAACATGGACTAGGCTTTATGCTGGCAACAACATTGAAGTATAGAAGACAGGTGCAGCATTGAATTGTGATCCCCATTAATACACAACTCCTGACAAGAGGATCTCTTTAACTTGTATTTAATGCACAAGGTTTTAGACATACAAAAATCAAGTGCAAAAGTAAATGTAATTAAAATACAAATGGACCATTGCAACAGACCATGGGGTGATTGTTTTTCAACACACATCCGTAATGTTTTATTCATTGTCTAGATTGGCCACTTGAAGGTAGGTAGAAAACTGTTGTCTTGTCAAATGTTGGAGTTAGAAAATTTGAATCTACCTAGTGTTTACAAAGGAGAGGTGTGGTAAGGGATATTTAAACAGCATAATGAAAAGCTCCTTCTTGCCCTTGGATAAAGTAATTCATTTAATGGGTATATCTGTCTCATCCTGTTAGATTTATAGGGAACAAATGACTGTAACAACTGAAAATATATAAAAACTCATGTTTGATAATCTTAAATTAAAGAAAGTTATGTATGGAAGGTTGCATTTGGACATGTTGTGTTTGATTCTACTAAAATTATTCTTCCTTCCCACCTTAACTGTTCAATTCATCATGATTCAATGGAGGAGAATCAAGTTATGTTCTTGGCTATACTAGTCAAATATAACCAATTTACTGACCAGATCCCTCAAAACAAGAGGGTGAAGTAAAATATTGGGGCATAACCTTTGATTTTTCAACCATGTTTGTAAACAAGGATGTTTTTGGATGTTTTATCCTTTGTTCAATATTGTACTCCACAGTGATAGGACACACAGTATCAGACTCAAGCCCATGATGACAAAGTTAGAAAGTATTAGTGTTGATGCTAGTGTTTAAGTGAAGCCATGTCAGAAAAATAAGGTTATGTCACTCCCTTAAAAAAACTGGGACAAAGCAATATAAACAATTGGTTGCTGAAGTGCTATTTAAAAATGTACAAGGTATATGTAAAAATGTACAAGTTATATAAGAAAGGCATTTATGTTTTAGGCAAACTTGTTTTACAAAAGAGTTTGACCTGACCTGCTACTAGAATTGACACTAGAATTTAAAGATGTCGAGTTTTATTGTATGTCTTGTTCCAGACTTCACCGCAGCTAACTCCAGTTTATATTAGAATAGGCTGGAAACATGGATAATTGTTTTGTAGAAGAGGGATGTGGAGGTATCACTGTCATTCCTTTTTTATAGGATATAGGATTCCTTATATATTTATATATATAGATATATATATATCTATATATATCTATATATAATATATATATCTCTCTCTAGAGATAGAGAGAGATATATATATATAATCCCATATATAATCCCATTCCTGGCTCAAGAGAATGTTTACAGAATGGTACAAAAGCACACATTATTCCACCAACTGTAAATAAAATACAAATGTTACCATTTTGATTCTGTGATGGTTTGGGGTTATGGTTTTGGAAACAGTAATTGTGGTTGAGGTTTCTTCAGACTTACCATCTTTGACAAGTCTGTAGCTGCTGCACTAATGGACTCACATACAGTTGAAGTAGTAGCAGTGTGCTGTACTTGATGGTGGGAAGTCTTCAGATTGTTGAGTATGGAAGTACATAGTGGACTAGATCCAAATGATAATGCAATTTAACAGATGCATTATTGTTTCCAATATATGTATGTGATATTTGAGATGATCGAAATGGCTTTTGTTGACATGTCAATATTAAAATAGAACTAGAGGTTACAATTTCTGGGAAAATTGTGGGGTGTGCTTGCATCAGTTGCAGATGGGTGCGTTGTTGTTCATTCATTTTCTACTGCTGATCCCTGGCAGGGATTGCACTGCCGCTTGTTCCTGTTGGGGGCCACGGGTGATCCCATTAACTTCGGGCCAAAGGCAGGGTAAACCCTGAACAAGTTGCAGGGCTAACACAGAGACACAGATAACCAGTGCTGGCCCTGGGCATAGGCGGAATTAACAAATGTTAAGGGCGCCGCCCACTCCTTGGGGCACTCATGTGGCTAAATTATTTTTTATTCATATAGGTATATATTTTAAATTAAGAATACAATTGAAATATTATGGATTCAAAAAGCGGTCGTCCCTCAAGGACAACATTGCTTTCCCGAATCCCGATCCGCTCCACCCCGGTCCTACTGAGTGAGAGTTTCATCAATCTCCCCGCCCTGCTGGGAAAAAAAACATCCCATACCTTTGTGTGAATGTGAGTGACGGATGGCCGAATTCACTGACGCTGATAAGTCATCATTATTTCAAAACGACCGAAGGCATCTGGTACCCAGGGAAGAAAAAAAAGAAGAGGAAGGAAAACGCGAAAGACAGAGCTAGGTAATGACATGTATGATTAGATTAGCTATGTTGCATTAAATTAGTTCGACAATGCTAGTAAGGTACGCTAATTTAAATTAGCTTATGAGATACTTGGTCGTGTGCAGTATTTTATGGTGCCATTGATAGCAGAGAACCTGTATTAGAAATGCAAAACGTTCCACGTTTGCCATAAAAAAATATGGCAAACATTAAGCTCCTTACTTTCCTGCACGAGAAGAAGCTGATGAAAATGTATCCCAATATGTGGATCGCTCTGAGAATCTCTGCCACGATACCTATGACAGTCGCTGCTGCTGAAAGCTTCTCTAAGCTTAAACTGATTCAAAACTACCTGAGATCTACAATAGCTCAAGAACGTCTCAGCTACAGCAGTCTCATGATGATATAGATGATTTTGCTGCTAGAAAGACAAGCACATAGAACATTCGCTGTACATTTTGCATAGTGCACAAGTTTGTGTATATTTTGTGTGTGTGTGCAATGCTCTTATAATTTTTGGAATGTTACATGTTACATTACATGGAATGTTGTAAAAAAGGCAAGGAAAGCAAGAATTTCGTAATATAGTTTTTTCCGCAATAACATATAATATAAACGTATTTATATTGTATCTATAATACGGTGTGTTTCCAAAATAGTTTCAAAATAAAGAAAAACAAGACGAAGCTGTGCAGTTTGTTTCTGTGTAAGTTTATGAACAAAATTATAGGAACACAATTGTCTGTGGTTCCAGGGGCACCAGGTGAAATCTTGCCTAGGGCAGCAAATTGGCCAGGGCCGGCCCTGCATGAGCTGCATGCTGATTGGTTTGAATACAACAATGAGCAGAGTTATACGACACAGGTTGCTTTCTCAGGCAAATGAAACAGGCAGGTTAAAGAAGTCCAACATTCTGGCTAACTTCAACAGGCTCGCATCTACAAAAAGCAGTCCTCCTCAACGTTTTTGGTAAAGAATGGAGTGAAATACAACATCGTCAACACACTGAGTGAGCGACCCAGAGTCTGACTATGAGATTAATGGAGCTATGTTGTCGGCCCACCACCCACAGGAAGGATCGTAGGGGGCCGGTGCAGTGTGTTTTGGGCGGTGGTCAGGGGCAGGTGCCTGGACGACCGAGGCCAGGTCACCTCGCTGGCAGGAAAGGAGCCCGAGCTTGTGCGGGAGGTAGAGCGTTACCGGCTAGATATAGTCAGCCTCACCTCCAACGCACAGCCTGGGTTCTGGATCCATTATCCTTGAGAGAGGCTGGACATTTCTCTCGGCGCGCCTCTGCTCGCGGGGTCAAGGCCGCGCGGCTCTGCATGTCTTGCCTCACTCAGCCCCTTGGCTCAGCCCGCCCACGTCCGTTCGGCCTTTACCCTGCGCCTAAACAAGAGGGTTGCTGTCCCCCTGGCCACGCGTCGTGTCCCTACAGGTCTCTCACTGTTCTATCGGCCTCATGGGCCCAACCATAGCCCGTGCAGAATATCCCCGCCTTCCTTGGAGGTCCCTGGGACGGCGCCGCGCTCACTGCCGACTAGCGCTCCGCCACCCCCGACCTAGGGCACTCCATTGTTCTGCCGGACTTCACACGCCCACGCCCGTGCGGCACGGCCAGTGAACCTGTGGAGGTGGTGATTGGGGCCCACGAACAGCCCCCCCCCCCCATCTGAAACCGAGCGGTGTTTTGTTGTTGGACTTCTGTGCTTGTTACAGTTTGTCCATAACACACACCATGTTCGAGCACAAGCGCGTCTCGGCCCACGTCTCTGGCACCAGCGGCCACCCTAGGCCGAAGGTTGATGATCAACTTTGTTGTCGTGTCCTCTGACTTCCGGCCACGTGTCTCGGACTCTCGGGTAAAGAGAGGGGCGCAGCTGCCCTCCAAACTTGCACTCCACCACCCTGGTCCGTGAGCTGGATCTGCTGGTGGAAGAGGAAGTCGGACAGACCTGACAGGCCCAAGCTTATCATGAGGGTCTGTTGGGAAAGTCTGGCGGAGCCCTCTGTCAGCGAGGTCTTCAACTCGCACCTCCGGTAGAGAGTTTCTCACAGATTCCGGGTGGGGGCTGGGGACATTGAGTTTGAGTGGACCATGTTCTCGGTCTCCGTTGTCAATGCGGCAGCCCGGAGCTTTGTTCGTAAGGTCTCTGGTGCCATTTGCGGCGGCAATCCCCAAACTTGGTGGTGGACACCGGAAGTAAGCGATGCTGTCAAACTGAAGAAGGAGTCTTATCAAGCCTGGTTGGGCCTTTCCTCGGGGCACTCCGCGAGACAGTTCATCAGGCGCTATCGGCAGGCCACAGCGTGCCGCGGCCCCCCCCTCCGGCTCGACATTGTCGCGGAGGCGCGCAACAAAACTCGGGTCTGGGGAGGAATTCGGGGCGCGACGCTCCCCATATGCGCGAAGCGACTACCGCGCCACCCGGGCCGCCACAAGGAAATTCTGGCAAACCGTTCGCCGACTCAGGGGGGAGAAGCGGTTCTTCACCAACACCGTGTCCATCGGTCCAGGTTCTCCGCGTGGAAGAGCTATCTCCACGTCGAGAGGAGCCAGCTGAGGTTAAATTTTACCAAAATGAACTAATCAAGTATTTTTCACACTGTATTTTTAAATATTCTAAAAACAGTATGTTCATTGTAGGAAAGCCATTGATTGTCAGCTGATTGACAATCAGCAGCAATGCTTGTATCTGCCATTCGCTTTCTTACGAATACCTCTATAATTCCTTTACCATAACCTGTTTCATTACTTTGCAGCACAGGTGGAACAACGTACAAGAGATGTTGAAATTGAATGCCTATACAGTACAACCACTAGTACCTTATCACATATTTTTCTAAGCTTGTAATTAATGACCTTGTAATTAATGAACGCTTCTCCCCTGCTGTCTAACTTAACATTGCACTTGTGTCATGTTTTTGTTATATAATGTAATGGATATCGTTTTGGTTCTCTGCTGAGTAATATACTGTACAAGTGTTTGTGAGTGCATATTTTTACAATTTACCCATAGTAGAATCAGCACACTTGACTGTTTTTTTTCCATTTTATTTGACATCAAAAAACATGTTTGAAGAAGCTCAATATGGTATCAAGAAAAGTAGCTTTGTGCTACAGTAGCCATTTCTTTTAGAGAGCAGTTTCTATCTGTCTTTTGGAGGATCTCCCTTTCTTCGGCGTATGTGGTACCTGAGGAAATGGAGAAAATGTATATTGGGGAAAAATATGAACTGTAATCTGCATTTAAAATATATCCTTTCTAAGCATGAATCATTTTAGTTGGTTAGCAAAAGTGGAAGCAAATATTTTGTAAATATCTCAGATTGACATGAAGCTACTAGCTGCTGCAACCCTTCTAGTGCAGAAGTATTATAAACCCTTGGCTAAGATAGACACACAGTTTAGGGGGAATGAATAATGTCTGTAACATCATTAGTACAAACAAGCGAGCTAATAAAAACGGTTTGATGTATGTCTTGAACTTTTACAATCCAGTAAGGCTAGGTAGAGAGGGGGAATGCATGCAGCAAATAGCCTGGGCTTGAATTGATCATGGGCTAGAATCGAACCCGGGATACCAATACGAATAATCTTGGACTTGATTAATGGAAGGACTTTAGCATTGTACTTACTGTCCCACAGGATACCAGCGGTGCTTAGTTGTGAAAAACATCTTGCTGAGCTCCTCAATTGTAGGTTTCTTTTTGTTCTGAAGCACCTCCCTACTGAGGTGAGCCTTCAAAACCTGGTCGTGGTTCTCTGCAAGATTGGTCAGAGGGTCTAGTCGTGGAATTGGCTGCAAAGGAGATTCACACAGCAATTGGTCAAAATGTACAAATTCTTAATTTTGGGAAATTAAAAATAAAGACAGGAACAACGGTATACATTGTCATTTAGCAAATGTCAAACATTTGGGTTGCAGTTAAAGGTTGTGGAAAGGAGTTCATGTTTTGGACAAATTAATTTTAACAATCCAAAACATTTAATGTCTATGTGGTGGCCAAGCAGAACAGATGACCCAGAGGAAAGTTTCGTCCACTCAGAGGGGTCACAACACCAAATTGTTTGGATATCCTCAGAAGAGGTTTCCCAGTCAACTTACCAAGTTTGGCAGAGATATGACCCAACTTCCTGTTTGGCGGCTTTGCAAACAAATTTGATTGGCTGTAAGCCAATGTGTTTCCTTAATCATTCTATTCTACAGATACTATCGAGACTTGTGGGTTTTATGTTACGTGGACTTATGTCTCAGTCAAGTTATTTAAATCCAAATCGTTGGTGCACAAACATACTTAAAATAAAGTTAAAATAGTTAAAATAACTCAATTACTTTGAAATGCCTACCTACCGCCTTTAAATGAAACTAAATTTAATTGCTTTATAATACCTATCATTACTCATTTTGTTGCTTGCCGAAGACAAGGAAGAAGCTACTTTCAATTTATGTTTGAAGGTCATTTCTTCTAAAGGGGGGGTACACTACTGTAATGAATAAGTACCTCAACGTTGTTAAGGGGAAATTAAGCAACTTCGAGTACCAATGGTGCAAACTCCAGGCGCCGTTGACAATCCTACTCCACTCAATATATGCATGGTAAGCGCACCCCAACTTCAAAGCAAGTTTCCATCTTGACAATAATAAGCTGATTCAGGGCTCTACAGCGCAACTATTTCACTTAGGTGTGCCACTAAAATTTGATACGTGCACAACCAAAAAATTATTTACAAGCACTGTGCGTGGGTAAAGACTAGCCTCCCACCTCCACCCCTCCCCTCGTTCAAAACAGTCACCAGGAGCATGGCTCTGTGGGCTGCTTAAGAAGCTTATTAAACAAACAGAGGCAGAAGAAAATAAGGATAACATAAGAAAGGTTTGGGTTTAGTTAGCTGGTCGTTTAGCTGTGTCAGGTGTCAATAGACCAATCGCAGTCATTTATACTAATTACTCATCCAGGTGTGACTAGAACATCTCCAGTGGTCAGATGTAGATTTAGTCCAGTGCCAGGATGGCCAGGATCCATTATGCCAATATGTGCTCCTTTTAGCCAGCCTCCTCCCGAGAGCAACACGTTTCCCTTGTTCTATTATACATTTGTTTTAAGTTTTTGTTATAAATATTTTTCAGTCATCTTGTTTGCATAAAGTGTGGTGTGATATATGTGATATACGGGTTGTGTGGTATACGTTTAACTTAATCTATTAATTTACATGGTGGTCAGCACTAAATAATAGAAACGTATCAATAGCGGTATTAATAAAAAGTCGGATCTTTAAGCAGTCTTGAAAATGGTATCAATATAATAAAAAATGTACGATCCCCATCCCTAGATATGACCGAACTTCCTGTTTGGTTGCGTTGTTGCCAATTTTGACTGGCTGTACCGGACAAACGATTTTGAAAATCAAAAATACACAAATGTCAGAGATGCTCTGACAATGATACCTGCCAATTATGGAAAAGATTGGACCAGTATTATAGCAGGTGTAGCAAAAAAAACATGTTATGGTATTTAATCTTCATTGTACATTAACATCTAAAAGGCGATTTTTATAAGTTCTTGAGGCTTTTTTGTTTCTCATGAAAAAAGGGAAATTGAATAAATGTAAGATTTTGGGGATGCAAATGGTTCATCATTTTGAAAATGGGTAAATTGGCATGTAGTGCCACCTTTGGCCTCAAGTGCACCATGTTTGATGTGGCCAATAATAAGAAAAGGTAGAAACACTTGGGTGGCTTTGCAGCTTGGTCAACAATAAACTAATAATGACAATAGGTTTCCTCCTGACAGAGAAAATACCATCAATAACAATAGGTCATGAACTTTGGGTAATGACCGAAAGGACAAGATCGCGGATACAAGTGGCCGAAATGAGTTTCCTCCACAGGGTGGCCGGGCGCTCCCTTAGAGATAGGGTGAGGAGCTCGGTCACACGGGAGGAGCTCGAAGTAGAGCCGCTGCTCCTCCACGTCGAGAGGAGCCAGCTGAGGTGGCTCGGGCATCTATTTCGGATGCCTCCTGGACAGCTCCCTCGGGAGGTGTTCCGGGCATGTCCTACCGGGAAGCGGCCCCGATGAAGACCCAGGACACGCTGGAGGGACTATGTCTCTCGGCTGGCCTGGGAATGCCTCGGGATCCCCCCGGAGGAACTGGAGGAGGTGTGTGTGTGGAAAAGGAAGTCTGGGCCTCCCTGCTCAGACTGCTGCCCCCGTGACCCGGCCCCGGATAAGCAGAAGACAATCGATGGATGGATGGATGGAACAATAGGTTCCCTCCTACCAGGGAAGCCATAATAAATCTAACAAAAACAATATAAGTCAAGCAGCAAAGCTGGTAGGAACACTTGAGCCGCTGCACAGTTTCACTGCTTGGCCACCAATAAATGTTTTGATACATCTCAATATAATAGTAATTGTCCACGTTAGCTTCTCAAAGACCATTTTCATTTTCATGTGTGCATAAATACATGGGTAGTGCGACTCAAGACCAGAAGCCGATTGCAGACTTTAACCTTTGGATAAAAGTGTCAGCCAAATGAATGCATTACCTGTGTATATTCATAGGGAACATCCATGGAAGGATGGTAACAGACAATGGTTTGCCCATCTGAAGTTACGCCAACTTCAACTTGACTGAAATTGAGATAAATGTTATGAGAAACTGTTTCCCAATTCAAGTATCAACAATGTCTGAACAAATAACTGTCACATTCAGTCAATGTATGTGTATGGCAGGCATTAAGCAGTAACCAGCAATAATGATGATGAACAATTATCACGTAAACGGGATACACAAATGTTCTCAGCCCCTCAAACCTTTAGGTTATTTCAGCACAATCCTTAGTATTCTTATTATTTCCTACAATTAAGTTTATAAATGTTGCATATAATTAAGCATAAGTCAATACAGATGTGAAATATTTGTCAATTTTTTTCTAATGCAGCTTACCAGTCAGGACCCTCAATTGACGGACTGCCAATAGTTGACTTGGGATGTGCTGAAAGAAAACATGCTGCAAAATAAACAGTAGCGGTTTTAACTGAAATTGTACTCTACTGTTGCCAGTGATACGTGACAGCGCTTCCACTGGCACATGACAGTACTGTATAGTTGCTAGTGCTATGTACCACCGCTGCCAGTGGTACGTGACTGTTCCTGTTCTGATGATAGTGGTACGTAAGTGTCTTTTGGTAGTTGCAAATCAGCAATTGGCTAATGTTCCCTTTAGTGCTCGTACCTTGTTTGTGCCAGCGAGCACATTTCCAGACAACTTTTCTAGAAGTAAGCAAATAAATAGGGTGCTAGTTTACCCATTTTAGATTGGTTTGAAACTTAGAAAATATTAGGAAAAATATTGTATGAAAAAGATAGTTGTATAAGTTAGGTTCGGGAATCAAAGAAAATTGTTAGCGGAGATGGTTGACTAAAAGTTGTCCTAAAGTTGACATCATGTATCTGATTCTTACTTTGACATTTACCCCATTTTGCAAGTTTTCTGACTCAATTGCAATATCTTAGCTCACAGGCTTGCTACCGGGCCAGGAGAGGAAGAAAATTTGGGTTTCCCCAAAAACCCAAAAAAAGAGAGAGAGAGAGAGGAGTTTAAAAAATAGAGCAGGGTAGCAGCTAGTTGCAAGCGAGTGCCCTGAAGTTTCAGGAGATAGGAACAAGGCAAGTCACTGTTCTGAGCAAGACCGAAAGAACTGCAAAGATGGTGCGGCACATTACGCGCTCTTGCTTGCTTCACTGCACTACTGAGCACTTTTCATAGAAATGAATGGTGACATTATCTTTGAAGAGCAGGTTGGCTGCGTATATCAATTAAATTAAATTTCTTTACTGTCATTGCCCATTAAATTTTTTTTATTGGGATGCCATCCGTAGAGGTATATCAAAGAAATACACAGTACAGTATATTAGGGCTGCAACTAACGTTTATTTTAATAATCGATTCATCTGTCGATTATTTGTAGCATTTAATCGATGAATTGGAAAGGGAAAAAACATTAATTTTCAACGTTTTGTTCAAAAACAGAACTGACAGTGAAAATTCACAGTGCAAAACAAATCCTCAGAACAAAAACAGGTTGCTCTTAACATCCCTGAGCTGTTAAAAGTAATAAAAACGAAAAACAATATATAATATATAGTTTTTTTTAATAAAGTGCACAAAAAGTGTTTAAAGTTTTTTTTTGTGTTTTTGTCTAAAGGGACCTGAGCTATCAGAACAATAAATCTTTTTTTAAAAGAAAAATACAAATTAGAAAACTTAACAGAATTTGATTGAACGGTAGAATTTCTTCTACACTACACTTAGACTCGACTCACTTCCGTTGTTCAGACTCTGCATTGCAGTGCAAAACCAGCGCGTCCCCCTGGAGTCAAGCCTGCCATTTATCAGCCAATCAAAAAAAGAAAGCAGCTACAAAATAGCCAATCAAAAAATAGCGCTTTTGTATCTGGGTAAGATTTAACGCAACAACCAATCAAAAAAAAAGGGTTATAGAATGTCACTCTGTCTCTCTTCAACTTGAAGAGCCCCGACTCGTCTCGTTTTCTTTGTTTTTGAAAAACATTCGCCTTTTGCATATTTGCAATTGTGAACACAAGAACTTTTGAATGATTCAGTTTGAAATGCTCCCACACCTTGTTTGACTTGGGTCGTACTGATTTCTCTGCCTCCGCCATGTTTTTCAGAACAATGTTACGGGTCTCTCCGATGGTCTTTCCTCTAGGTCCACTCCGCTGCGCGGCTAAATTTATTTTATTTATTTATTTATGCCCTGCTTCGCGCTCAACCTCGCTTTTTATACTCAAACATCTCCGTGTCTTATTGAGAGGCGTAAAGATCGCGCGAAACAACGAATCGATAATGAAATTCGTTGCCAACACTTTCAATAATCGAATTTTATCGATATTATCGATTCGTTGTTGCAGCCCTACAGTATATAAGTAAATAAATTAATAAAAAGGTAGCAAACGAATAACTGTGAATACATAGAAAAATACCGTAAAATTGTGTATACATCTACTCTATTTACAGTGAGAGTATTTGATGCCTTAGTGATTTTGTTGGTTTGCCCACTTATAAAGACATGATCATTCTATACTTTTAATGGTAAATGTATTCTAACATGGAGAGACAGAATATCAGAACGAAAATCCAGAAAATAACTTTAAAGAATATATTTTAATTGATTTGTATTTCATTGAGAAATAAGTATTTGATCGCTCTGGCCAATAACGGGACCGATAACGTCAGGTTTATGAATGTTCTTCTACTGGCCGCATTTTGGACAACCTTTAAACCTCCTCATGCACCATGGACACAAGCAGCTTGAAACTGGCTTATTAGGTGCAGTCTTTCTGCCTTGCCTCCAACTTTTGTTTAACAACCAATCATTTGGAGCAGATAACATGTAAAAACATATGCAAACATGCAGGGCTACAGTAGTACCAGGGACAAGGATCAATGACTTGGCTTGAGGGAGGCTGATACAAAGGGTGTATGAGAGAAGCTGACAGGGTTTAATTTGTCCCTACTTTTCCCTACTTACAATGTGGATGGCCCGTTACATGAGCGCCGGGTCTTCAGACCAGGGAAGTATTGCTTACAGTAAATTTGTTATGTCAGTCAGTTTTCCAAAAATGAATATCAGTGTCAGATTTTCAGTTTGCAGATGGTAATGTTGGAATAAAGATTCCAGCTCAGATACTGTCAGAGAAAACATAGCTGGAAACAGCTTGTTTCAATGTGGGTTCCTTAATTAATTAAAGCAATATGAGTAAATGCTTTAAAAGACCTCCAGAATGTATAAATGTGTGGGGACGTTGAAGTAGCATAAGCACAAGACAGTATTTACACAGGATTGCCCAGTGTCTTCCTTTTTATGCAGCTGTTTCAACTACAGTGAGAGCAAATGGTATTTGATCCCTTGCTGATTTTGTTGGTTTGCCCGCTAATAAAAGACATTATCATTCTATACTTTCAATGGTAAATGTATTCCAACATGGAGAGATAGAATATCAAAACGAAAACCCAGAAAATAACTTTAAAGAATATATATTAATTGATTTGTATTTCATTGAGGGAAATACACATTTGTCCCCTAGTATGCATTAGGAGTTCTGGCTTTCACAGACCAGTTAGACACTCCCAATCATCTTGTTACCTGAATTGAAGACAGCTGTTCTAACTAATCGTCTGTATGAAAGACACCTGTTCACAGAATCAGACAAGCAGACAGATTCCAAACTCTCCAACATGGGTTAGACCAAAGAACTCTCTCAGGACCTCAGAGACAGGATTGTTGACCAGCACAATCTGGAATGGGCTACAAAAACATTAGCAAGATGCTGGGTATTAAAGTAACAACCATTGGTGCCATTGTGCGAAAATTTATAGTAAAAGTATAACATGACCATCAATAGACCTCGGTCTGGTGTTCCACAGAAGATTTCACCTTGTGGAGTGGCAATGATTATGAGAACTGAGAAATCGACCTGCAACCACAAAGTGGGAGTTAGTGAATGACCTCAAGGCAGCTGGGACCACAGTCACCAGGAAAACAATTGGCAACACTTTGCGCCACAATGGATCAAAATCCTGCAGTGCCCGAAAGGTACCCCTGCTTAAGAAGGCACATGTGGAGGCCTGCCTAAAGTATGCCAATGATCACCTCAAAGGTGTACAAGGTGTTTGGGAAAATGGTTATGTGGTCAGACAAGACCAAAATTGAACTATTTGGCCTAAACTCTACTTGTCATGTGTGGACGAAGAAAAATGCAGCCTATGACCCCAGGAAGACTGTGCCCAAAGTCAAGCATAGAAGTAGAAGCATTATGTTTTGGGGGTGTTTCTCTGCCAAGGGTACAGGGATACTTCACCGCATCAGTGGGAAGATGGATGGAGCCATGTACCGTGCAGTCCTGAGGGAAAACCTCCTTCCCTCTGCCAGGAAGTTGAAAATGGGCCTTGATTGGTACTTCCAACATAACAACCCAAAGCATGCAACAAAGGAGTGGCTCGAGAAGAACCACATTAAGGTCATGGAGTGGCCCAGCCAGTCTCCGGACCTCAATCCAATTAAATCTATGGAGGGAGCTGAAGGTCCGAGTTGCCAAGCGACAGCCCACCAACCTTAATGATTTAGGGGGGGTGCAAAGAAGAATGGCCAAAATTCCCCCTGATATGTATGCTAACCTTGTGGTTAACTACAACCAACCAATACTTGCCACCAAGTATTAAGTGCTTTTGGCCAGAGGGATCAAATACTTATTTCCCTCAATGAAATATAAATCAATTAAAATATACTCTTTAAAGTTATTTTCTGGATTTTCGTCTTGATATCATCTCTCTGTTAGAATACATTTACCATTAAAAGTATAGAATGATCATGTCTTTATCAGTGGGCAAACTAACAAAATCAGTAAGGGATCAAATACAGTTTACTCTCACTGTAAGTCTATGGTGTCTACTGTGTACAAGTCGTTGAACCATAGAGTAGAATAACTGTCACGTACCACTAGAAACAGTACAGTTCAGTTTCGGTTCAAACCGTCTCTCAAAATAAATTATGTGAACTCAAATCGCATAGAAAAGCTTTTCCGCGTGACGAATGTGCACTTCAACATCCAAAATACGAAAAACAGACCCAGAAAGGCACAGGCCACAATACATCGAACGAAATTGTCTATGATGACACTTGGTAGCTAGCCAATAACATACAAACATGCATGTACATGTATTATACGATAATCGAAGCAATAACTTACTTGTATTGTATTTCCGTCTGGTTAAAGTTGACAACTGCGTGAGTAAACCGCTTAACCTCTTCAAATGACCGACCATGCTCATCACTTACAAGTTGTAGTCATTACCAAAATTCGAGCTTTCATATCCGGTTTTTCTTTTCACTTCCGCCATACTTGGCACGATTAGTGCATTACTGCCACCCACTGGTAATTTAGAGCTTAACAATTTTAAATCGAACGGGTCTGGAAGAAGAGTAATGTTCAAAACACACAAAATCCCACAAAATGAGTAGCAGTCCAAATGTTTGCTTGTTACGGCGTAACGTTGATGATTTGTATTTTGTCTATAGTAAAATGTTGGGCTGTACTGCAGGTAAGTAATGGTGCATAGCGCAATCTACCAATTTCCAAATCAAGGTTGTATTTTATGATTGTATTTAAGCAGGCCCTGTCAATCACCAATCACAGTCAATAAATTATAATAGTTGGTTATTTTCCATGAGGACGATTGTCTACAGTGACACATCTAAGATACTTTTTCAGCCCGACAGGTCATAAATTCTGTCATTGATCAAAAAGAAGTGTTCAATTATTTGATACTAATTTTCAAGGGCTGTGGTATCTGTGGTGTTGGCGGATACTCACCTTTGTTGTGTAATCCAAATCATGTGGAATGTCTGTTTCAACAAACAATCCTCCGGATTCTCGTCCCCATCCAACTCAGGTAACCATGCCTCTGAGACCCCGTCACCCAATCACGGTGATAGTACCTGCTTCATTAGCAATTGCAGGTAACCTTGTAATATAGCTTGCTTTGAGAGATCGCGACAACTTGAGAATCAATTCAACAAAGCTCCAATTTATTCCTTTAAGGTTGTCCACTGTGGTTCAGGCCAACCAATCTGAGTCCTACAACTAATGGGAGCTTTAGGCATGTCTGAGGGTAGCACACATTAGACAGGTTATTTCAATTATCAGAGTATTTGCAAATAATGCCTTAACTTTTCCAAAGAATTCCGTTGAGTCAGGTTAAATAACATCTCCAGTCTAATCCAAATTCTTTGTTTTCAGCTTTGTTAAAATAAGCTTACTGCCGTGTCAGTCCAAGTAAAAGTATATCTTTTTTGTGATGTTTACAACTAGTTAGCAATTTGCAAATTATTGTTTATTTTCCAACATCCTACTGAATGAATTGTTGTATTACCAATAGCTTGTTAAACTTACATATAGTACAGCGATAATTAATTAGAAAATGGCATTTGTAAATGGTGATTTGACCGACATGGTATCAATATTTTGTTCTGAATGTATTGGTATGGATATTCCATACCAACCATACCATTCCATTCCATTCCATATTGGAGGACATTCCTCTCTCGCAGTATGACTTTGAATTTTGTCAATCACAGATTAGCATTATCTAAACCCAAACTACATTAAATTGATCTAAGATATCCAGTCCTCTGCTGAAAGTTTAAACGAGAATTTAAAAGCATTTTATCTGTTCAGTTTACCTATGAAAAAAACAACTGGAATCGACGTTTGCCTGCAGTGTGAACATAGTAGGTAAAAACTGTAGGTAACTAATTCAAAAACCATTGGTGTGTTAGCATTGTTTCACAAATTACAATATCAGAAGAATCAGATCTTTTTAGCAAAAAGAAAACTCAAAATGGAAAAAATGACTTTATTATTTTGTCTCATGAGTGGCCAATCCATACAAAATCTTATTTAAAAAAACGCTGATATAGGAAGGACATGAGTCTTGTAGATTATCTGGTGGATTTCCCATTCTCGTGAGGCTCCATCCTGCACATAGATAAATATATGAGTTTGAGTCAATATAACAAGTTAATAATATATTAAATTCCTTTTAAAAAACAAAAAGAAAATATAATTGATGTGCACATGGATTCCCATACAAATATGACCAAAGTCAAATCAAACCCATTCTCTTCGTTCAGGTGTTGGTATAACTCAGCCTTGTTGTTGACCGAGCTGATCCTTCCAGCAAACTCTTGGTGCTTCCTGGAATTGGCTGCAGTAATTCTGTTGGTCCACATCGTGAGGAGTGAGACTGGGCCTACATCATAATGAACAAAGAAAAGAAACGTTGTGTTATAATGGTTTAAAAAAACATCCTATTCACTTAAATTAGACGTTTGCAGTCAAAGTCTAAATAGCATTTGAGCTTAATAAAAATGGCATTTCATAATAGGCTATAATCTGAAAAATGTAGTATTTAAATATAATTAGGGGCATGATAATAATAATCAGGGAGACAATTGCCATGCCTCTTACACAGATCTGTCTAATCAAAAACATCTTGAATTATCCGGAGATTAAAAATTGAATTTGTATGCCAACCTTTGGCTTTTTCCGGAGGCTGGATGTCCTCTGAAGTTAGACGGGGTTTTTTGTTAAGAGGCTCTGGTGAATCAGGGGAGTCCTTTATCACTTCGGACTCCAGCTCTTCTTTCTCTCGCTCTATTGACCCTTTTAGCCTAGTGGTAGGAAAAGCTCAATCAATTAACCAGGCATTCTCAAATAAAACGCAAAAGGTTAAAAATGTTTGCTTACTGACCTTTCAGATTCTTGCCAGCTCTTTTCATCAGCCTCTTTGTTGCCATTCTTCTCTAACCGATCCTCCTTGTCTTCCCTCTTCCTTCCTCTTTTCTTTCTGTCCTCCTCCTCAGGAGGCTTGCGGCAAGCACTGATGCAGTCCAGAACTCGTTGGTGTTTTTCACTTCCTCCTACATGCGTTTTCACTAGCGTTTCCAGTTCATTCCACATGATGCGGTACTGCTCGTCCCTAAAACCAAAAGGAAAGTTTCTTCAATGAAGGAAGGTCAAGAACAAGTACAAGGATATTAACATTATTATACAAATAAAAAAATGCTGCAGTTAACCTTTTGGGGCCTTTGCCCCTAGAACCAACAGTGGAGATGGGCAGAGGGTCATTCTTCCTTTCCATTTCCACAAGATTGTAGACAGTTTTCTGACAGGTTAGCACATCTTCTTCACTTAGATTTTCCTTCACTATGAGATTAGCAAGTGGAACCACCTGGAATATGACAAGATATATGAAACATTGTCTGCTCTCCCTTGGGGCTAGACACTTATCTAAAAAGCTAGAGTGGGTGGGAGTTTTATAATCTGAGACATTTTTAAATCACAATCCAATTCTTTCCATGTTGATGAGCCCCATGTCTGATCACGGACACTGTTGGACTGTAGCAGTAAAGTAGAAAGCGTGTGTTCCTCACTGCCTGCATGTTGAAGATGGTAGTCTGGGAGATTATCATTGGCCAGTAGCGAGTGTAGCGCTCCAGCTGGTCTTGAGCCCTCTGCACAGGCGACTTCTCCGAAAGATCAGAAAATTGGGATTCTGGGACAGGCGCAAGACGGTTTTCCCTCATAAACTCGCCAAAGTCCTGCAGATGTAACCGGTTGAAACATAATCAACAATCAAAATGTACGTGTGCACATTAGGTTATCACATTAATATTGATTTTAAAGATTATGCGAGCCTTTCTAGATGTAAGAATATATATGTTCTGTGTATACAAAGCAGGGTCCATGAGTCTGAGACCACACTGAATATTTAAAGGGGTAATTGAAAACAGAGCACTTAAAGTATTCTATGACGTCACAAGAAGCACTTTGGGATGAGTGCGTTTAGTTGAAAACTCATACGCTGATCATAACCCGTTCGTGGCAATAATGTATTTTCTATAAAGAAAATATACAAACACTAATCCAGCGACATGCTTTTGCCATCCACAGAGCAAACCACTCTGAAATTGCATTTTGTAAATTGTATGAATGAATGCAAAAATTATATTCACAAATACACAAATTCATATCTGACGTTTCCAATTTCCACATTTACAACAAAGCTCTACTTGGTAGCATATATATATTCCAAATATATTCCTTACGTAACACAAATCGGAACCAATCATTGGCTTATTATTGTTTGTCAGGAAATTCATTCTGAGCCATTAAAGAAAAAAAAGCATGCGTATTCCTTCTTTTTGGCTATTTTTCTATAGAGTATCCACGATTCACAGAAAACCACAAAAAACTGCTGAAATACATTCACAGGTGATTAAACAAGGTGTCAAAAAAGCAGTGGTCTCGACTGAATATTATTATTTATAGCAAAGTACCTGACACTGTTAGCTCGCAATGTAGAAAGAAGGTAAGTCTTATTTCTCACCCTGGCTAGAAGCAGACATCTGTGACCTAGAAACCAAGGTGTTCTTAAACGGAGCTTGACAGCTTTTAGGTGCCACAGCACTCAAAGCGTAAAGCGGTGGAACGTTTTAAAAAATGACCCAAAATTATTCCTAAAAACAGGTTTGGTGAGAAAACGGCTAGAACTATCTAAAATCTGACTTCAGAATAATTTTTGTCAAGTTAGGTTGAAAAAACAGACAAAAACTATTAAGAAATTTGTGGTCTATCCACCTTAACTTCATAGCCTCAGTCAGATTTGGGTAGCTCACTGGTGTGTTAACAATGTTGTATTTCACTACATGTTATACCAAAAATATCAAGGATGACTGCTTTTTGTAGATACAAGCCTGTTGAAGAAACTCTGATTTAAAACCCTGAAACCTTAAGGAACACTGTGAATAGCCTAAAAACGTA
The DNA here is from genome assembly GCA_036571765.1 of Plecoglossus altivelis. Lineage (NCBI taxonomy): Eukaryota > Metazoa > Chordata > Actinopteri > Osmeriformes > Plecoglossidae > Plecoglossus > Plecoglossus altivelis. The sequence continues at coordinate 239,149 of BROE01000027.1, forward strand.
GTAAATCACCCCTATAATGTAATTTAATATAAGAAATGTATTACATTTTTCTTTTAGTCAGAACTGGTATATACAAGCTACCTATGTTTAGCTTAGCTGGGTGGAGTGCTGCACCTGGGACGCACCGTGGTGTGTCTGGTGTAAACACAAGCATTGATGAGTGGCCGCGATCCCTCTGACAGATGCATCACAGTAGTAATGCACCCAGTGTAAAAAAAGGGTTGGTTAGTGTTTAGTGTTACAAGAACTGTAACTATGCTTGACTGGCACTTATTTTGATTTTATAACGTATGGGACTAAACTATTTAACATGATGAAAATCTGCATAAATTCAAGCCTTCTGCTTTTGTGTCAGGTTTAGTCTGTCTATGACGTTGTTACTGTTGCAGTTAAACAAGCCTGGAAGAGGTTTGTGTTTTTGTAACAGGTAGCCCACAGCCAGCACCATTAGTTCAGTATTAGTGCAATTCAACAATGGCGGACAGAATTTAAAGTGTCAGCCCGTCCAAGTAGGCTTTTTAATGTGTTGATTGGAACGGCAAAACTTTGTTGCAGAAACATAATGGTGCAAGTTGTCCGTCAACCATTCAATGACGATTAATGTAAAGATTCAGTTTGATGCAAGTATTGAGTAATAGCATTACTAATAACTGACTATTTACAATTGTGCATCTCATGATCATGTAATTCATTGTCCAATAATGCTGGAATAGTCAGTCACCAGGTTTTGAAGAAATTGCATTTTTCTTTTGTTGAATTTTTCAAAATGAATTACTTAACTAATCGTCTCAGATCTTTGGAACCTGCAGTATGTATGCCAGTTCACATGACAATTATCAAACAAAACTCTCTAAATACTGAAATGTCATGCAGTCATACAAATATGGCAAAACTGTGTGGCACAACAAATGCTCTAAACAACTAAGTATCCATAAACTAAGGGTCCTTTATTCAATTATGGTCTGGTGCAACAATGCCAATGTGATATTTAACTTGTCATTATCCTTCACCCAAGACAGTTTCCTCTATTCTTTTAGCTATTGGGCCCATTAGACACTTCATACCTACAGGCAAGTCCCTTTGAAAATGTATAAGCCATATTTTGTGTTATTTTTTGCTTGAAGTTTAGTACAAGGAAATGATGGCCTTACTGTTATGCGGTAGTCTGTGACCCGCCCCCCGCATCCCTCACTAATAGATGGAGGGTCCTCCAGGGTGGAGCGGGTACTATTGAGGACATGCAAGAATATTTCGCCCCCATGACTGCTCAGCATGTGGCTGATGACTTTTGAACCTGACTTCCGGGGTTGTTCCAGAAGAACTGAACGTCCTGTTGGGAAAAAAGATAAGTAACCATGTAGGCACACTACATTCCATTGTAGAGACTATTCTTGGACAGACAAATATTAGGGTATATTAAGGATTAGCATTTGGCCTGTCACTGTAATAGAAACATCACTTTTTATTATAATAATAAACACTTCTTCTAATATTCCTTGGCCTAGGACAATTATTTCTGAGGTTTTGACTTCTGTAAAGATAGCATAACCTTTTGGCCAAAGACAGTACAAGGTTTCCAGTTGTTGACAAACATCTAACAGATTTGACTGTCTAACCCTGACTGTTTTGCCCATACTTCAGGGACGACAAGTTCTTCTAGCTTCTTGTGATCTACGTTTCTTTAAGCATCTGTCTTTCACTTTCTTGTTTACTGAGGAGTTCCCCTTTTGATAAATATGAACTATTTAATTCCTTATGTAACTGTCTGTCTCTGTTTAAAAGAGCACTCAGATCATTACATTTTCAGATGGCCCTTCTACTATAACATTTTAAGTCAAAAGAATGGTCAAAATGTTGAGAAGTGATTATCACCCTTTACAAACAAGGAAAAGGATCCCAAAGGATAGTGAATGCACTCAAGGTTCCTCAAGACAACGTTCAAAGCATAGTTCGCAAGTTCAAAATAAAAGGATCAGTGGTTACACTAACTGGACAGGGCAAAGAAAGGAAGCTATCAACAGCTTGCAACCAGATTTCTGAGAAGGCAGGTTGTGAAAAACTCTTGAGTGACTGCAAAACCCGAAACAAAACCTAGGGGCTTCAGTAAGCACAAGAAATGTTGCCTCCAATACCCTCAAGATCATACAAATAAGCCACAGAGGTTTTGGGAATCTGTTCTGTGTAGCGATGAAACAAAACTGGAACTTTCTGGCACAATGCATCAGTGGTATGTCCAATCCAATTCCTTTGTCATTATCCATTGTACAACAAAATTGGGATACCCTCCTGTTAGGTGCACTAAATATATACACAGTTTATGAATACATAAATAAATAAATAAAAAGGTAGCAAACTAATAAAAACTGCACGAATAGAAAAATATAGTAAAATAGTTCAAATAGATAACAAAGTAAAATAAATTGAGATTATAAAAGGATGAGACTATAAAATAAGACACCCACACCCATCCAATACATTTCACAGCTCCCAAACATTGCACATAAAATTTAATTAAAAATTCATACAATCTAAAGTAAACATTGCACTTTCTACATTGAAGAGCATGACTGTATAGCACCATTCAGGATAGTTACTAGTTAGCAAGGATAAAAACGTTTTTTTAAATTTATTTGTCCTTGTCTTTGCTCTGTATCGTTTTCCCAAAGGCAAAAAAATGTTTCTAGCCTTGTTGAGGCAGCAGTAACTGTACAGTTCATGAGGAGATGGGAGAGGATGGTCGATGATCTTCTGGGCTGACATGGTAACCTTCTGGAGTGCTTTCCTGTCCTGCACTGTGCAGCTGGCAAACCAAGCACAGGCACAGTATGTTAAAAGGCTCTCTGTGGAGCAGCGTTAAAAGGACAACAGCAGTTCCTTACTCAGGCTGTTCTTGTTGAGGAGTCTCTGAAAGTACAGTCTCTGTTTGGCCTTCTTTACCAGAGCAGTGGTGTTGTCACTACAGGTCAGGTCCTCCCTGATGGTGGAAATTTGAAAGCAGCCACCCTCTCCACACAGTCCCCACTGATGCAAAAGGGCTGGATATCTGTTTTTTTCCTCCTGTAGTCCACTTTCAGCTCCTTGGTTTTGTTGGTGTTCAGTACAAGGTTGTTGTCCCCACACCACGAGCCGCTCCACCTCGTCCTGACAGGCGGACTCATCCCCTCCGGAAATGAGCCCCACCACAGTGGTGCCGTCAGTGAACTTCATGACAGAGTTGCTGGGGTGGGTGGGGATGTAATTATGAGTGTAGAAGGTGTAGAGCAGGGGGTCAACACACATCCCTGTGGTGAACCGCTGTTGGGACTCAGGGGTGTGGCGATGTGTGAGCCTACTGTAACCGAGGCAGATGGAGTTGGGTAACCTAAGGCCCTCCAGTTTGGACCCTAGTCTTTGAGGGAAGATGGTGTTAAAGGTGGCGCTAAAGTCTGCAAACATCAGCCTCACGTAGCTCCCTGGCTGCTCCAGATGGGACAGAGCAGTACGGAGAGTGGTGGTGATGGCGTCCTCTCTTTTAGTACTGTAAGCAAATTGGTGAATATCGAATGTGGATGGGAGGCAGGAAGTGATGCGACAACAGACCAGTTTTTCAAAGCACTTCATGATGACTGGGGTGACTGCTACTGGTCTGTAGTCATTGAGGCTTCTGACTGTGGACTTTTTGGGCAGGGGGACAATAGTTGAGGACAAGGTGGGAATGTGGACAGGAGTAGTGATTGGTTGAAGATCCTGGTGAAAACCCCAGCCAGCTGGTCTGCACAGTCCCTTAGCATGTGTCCAGTGATCCTGTTGGGAGAGGGCGGGGTCTGCTGTGGGCTGGTGGCTGTTGTGGAGCTGTCTCCTGTAGCTCTACGTCGAAGCAGGCAAGAAAGTGGTTAAGCTATTCTTCCAGCGAAGGGTCCCCGTCGACAGCTGCAAGGTTTGGCTTGTAGTTGGTTATGTGCTGGATCCCCTGCCACATTTGCCTCGTGCTGTACAGCAGCTGAAGTTGTCCTCAAGCCTCCGACTGTAGTCCAGCTTGCCCAGTCGGATGCTCCTCTTCAAGCTGGCTCTGGCGATGCTGTATTTCTCCCTATCGCCCGCCCTGAAGGCCAGGTTCCTTATACCACTGGACCTCTTTGGTCATCCAGGGCTTTGGGTTGGGATAGACCCGGATGACTTTGTCCACAGTGACAGCACAGTGTTTGATGTAACATAGGACTGCTGCTGTGTGTTCCTCCAGGTCAGAGTGTTTCTGGTACTAGGAGCAGGGATTGTGGTCTGACTGGCCCAGGTGTGGGAGCTGTATAACCCTGTACCCATGTCTGATGTTCCAGTAGACCTTGTTCAGCACCTTTTTCCTTTGGTGGCACACTTCACATGTTGATGAAACTTAGGCAGCACACTTTTAAAATCCGCATGATCCCTGTCAATAATATGCCCAGCCTCAGGATACTTGTCTTGCTGGCTGCTATTGGTGATGTACAATAGTCCTAGTGCAGAGTTGGCATTAGCTTCCGGTGGTATGTACACGGAGGTCACCACAACAGTAAATTCCCTCGGCAGGTAAACGGGTCTGCATCGAATAGTCACGTACTCCGGGGTCCGGGGAGCAGAGACTGTCTACATTCTGAGTGTTAGTACACCAGGTGTTGTTGATGCACATAGATACACAATCCCTCTCCTCTGCTGTTACCAGACTTGCTGCTCCTACCGTGGTGATGTACCGTGCGGCCTGCTAGCTCGACAGCTGCATCCGGTGTAGATGGGTCTCAGAGATTAACAGAACACGTGAATTCTCAACTAACCTGTTTGTTGCCACCTGAAGCCTCAAGTCATCCATGTAGTTTGCAAGGGACTTCACATCAGAAAGAAAGATGCTAGGAAGTGATGGCTCATTCGGATTCTTATATAGCCTTGTCAGTATGCCGGCCTGGCAGCCCCGCTTCTGTCTCTGCACCGCCTTTGCAATCCATGGAGAGCGTGGGGTCTTAGCTATCTACGCCGGTATATCATGCATACGGAAAACATTGTCTGTGATGGTATTTCCACCCCATAGTCTAATCCTTAGGAGTTTGTACCAGCTGTAGGTGTTGTTCACCAAGCAGAATGTGCAACACGCAAAGTAAACAGTATAACACACAACAACTTCCAGCACTGAACTGCTGCAATTCCGAGACATTAGAAATGTCTTATTTAAAAAAAAAATTTTTTTAAATAAAATTGGAAATGTCTGGGTGAATGAAACATATGTTGAAAAGAACACAGTTAAGAATGGTGGTGGCTTGGTGACACTTTGGGGCTGCTTTGCATCTTCTGCATGAGAAAACCTTCTGCATGTGGAAAGCAGGATGGAATCATTGAAATATAAGGAAGTCCTTGGGGATACCGTCATGCCGTCTGTAAGACAGCCGAAGATGGGGCATAATTGGACCTTCCAACAGGACAATGATCCCAAGAATACCTCAAGTTCCACCATGGATTGGTTGCAGAAGACGTTCAGCAAAATTCTACAGTGGCCATCACAGTCACCTGACCTGAACCCCATAGAACATCAGGTGGGATTTGAAGAAGGCGGTCGTAGCAAGTAGACCAAAGAATATTAATAAACTGGACTGAAACTTTGCTTTTTCTTTGGTTATCATTATTGTTGTAGTAGGCCTGTCCCTGTCCTAAACGTGTTGAGGGTTGCAACGTTGGAAATATGTGTGCAAGATTGTGTTGGCTGCACTTTAAAATCGAAAGGGAGGTGGTATGGGGCAGTGTTTATCTGACCAGCAGACGGTTGTTTTTATTTATGCTTCAACCACATGTGGGTCTGCAATGAGCATTGCAACTAGGCTATTACAATTCATTTCACATGGAGGTCTTATTTGTATAATCCATGTCCTTAAGGACTCAAGTATTTAAATACTAACGTTAGGATATTTGGATATACGATATACCATGCCCATCCCTATATAGTTTAGATAATCGTAAAATAGGAAGGATAGGGCTGACTTAGATCTTTGACCTAAATATTGTTTCAAAAGTAACAAATGGCGCCAGATCTCCAGGACAAACTCCTGAAATTTACTTTATATGCCAGACTTACCATTGAGAAGGAAGTTGGTCAAACATGAAGAGGGACGACTGTTGACATCTGTCGGAGAGATGCGATAGGCTCCAGTGCAGTAATGCAGTTCTGATATGCACCAATAGAAGACAGATTATATAGATAAGGTACGGGACATGGTTTTACAAGTCTTATTGTATTATCAAATTATTTCCTTCATCTGATATTTTTCCTTTACACCACAAGCAGCAATATCAATGCTCAAACTGTGCTAGTGCAGTCACGTTACAAAAATCTCTGTAGTCGGGACCAATACCAGTAAAATTCCGATTCCGCTTTTCTTGCTGAAAACCTTTAGTGGAGCCCCTGCAGGATTAGCTGCTTGTCCAGTGTTGTCAATTTAACGACTTTGTCGCTATATTGAGTTACTTTTTAGTCTTTCCTCGTGGCAAAAAGTCTAGCTACAAATCTACGACTTATCAGAAAGCCACTTGTGACTTCTGGTGAGATTTTTTTCAGCTACACAGCTTGTCAGCCTTCAACTCACCATGCATACCAGGTATAATCAGTACTACAGTAACTTCAGAAATCAGTGCCAGTTTTTGTGATAACACTAAACTGTGTTGTTAAATACAACAACAACAAAAAGGTTTGGCAAAGGTATTGATTATGTTGACAGTATTTGCACAGGACTGAATACCCCAAAACCGTTCTAACAAAATGGATACATTGCAGTATACTGTGTAATACAATAATAAATTAAAAACCATTCTTACAATCAACATGATAAACCCCAAATCATTCAGAATTGTTCAGAGTTTACATTTCCCACCTATGCTGTTTGTGCGAGGAGTGCACCACTTTAGCGTGACTGTCTCTTTAAGCCCGCTGTCTCGACTGGTACTGCCTGCCATGTGGAGGTCACCTGCACATAAAAAAACAAAGATCTAATTATATCTTTTCACAACGTTAATGTCCAAAGCAAATATCAAAAACATATGGTACATGTCTTAACACGCTGGTTCCTGCTGCTGAGAGACCTTGTCCTGAGGCAGAGCAGGGATGATGGTATTGAAGGCAGAGCTGAAGTCCACAAACAGTATCCTGGCAAAGGATGTTGGGAAGTCCAAGTGCAAGGAGGGTGAAGTGGAGGGCCATGTTAACTGCATTCTCTACAGACCTGTTGGCTCTGTAGGCCACATCTAGGGGTTCCAAGAGAGGGTATATGATGGCATTGAGTTGTGCCGGCACCAGGCACTCAAAAGACCACTCAATTACCACAAAGGTTGGGGTGACGGGTCTGTACTCATTAAGTCCTGTCAGCCTTTTAGGCACAGGGATGAAGGTGGAGATGAGTTGAGGCAGGCTGGAAAATGGCATGTCTCCAGGGAGTTGCTGAAGATGTTGGTGAACCAAAAAGACCGCTGGTTAGCACAATCTTTGAGGGTGGCTGAAGAGAGTGTGTGGCCAAGCTGGGGTTTTTTTGCCTCGTCTGCTCCTATCTGCTCCAAATGATTGGATGTTAAACAAAAGTTGGAGGCAAGGCAGAAAGACTGCACCTAATAAGCCAATTTCAAGCTGCTTGTGTCCATGGTGCATGAGGAGACAGGTTTAAAGGTTGTCCAAAATGCGGCCAGTAGAAGAACATTCATAAACCTGACGTTATCGGTCCCAGAGGCTTTTTTGTTCACCATGAGAAATAAGGCATGGATACCAAATTTCAGGCATTTTGGAGCAATTAGTTACTGAGGAAATCACTTAGACTTTGAGCATGGAATAAAATACCACCTATGGGCACATGTAGTCCACTAGCCATCTGGGAGTAGTAAGTGACCTGTTGAATCCTACCAGAGGAACCCTAAATATATAAAGTGTGAGAGAGAAAATAGGTTGTGAGTGCAAGCACACTTGCTGAGCTAGAAACCCAATTGGTGGCTTTGCTGGTTGACCCCAATAAGAAAAGGTAGACCATGAATAAGAAATGGTAGACCTCCAAGAGATGGTTTGGCAGCTTTGTTGCTTGGCGCCCAACTAATACATACCACTTTTGAAGAACTCCAGGTGGGCATCTTTGTGATGGAGAAGTTCCACATCATAATTAGCTGATGTATTGGCATGCTGCTCCTCCTTCATGTCCATAGTGCAACAGGAAATAAAAGATCAGAATAATATCATTTTCAGCCACCAATGCGATCTCTGGCATACAGGCGTGCACGCACACATACGCACACACCTGCTTTCATATTCATAAGGGTCAGATGTGACAGACAGTGCATAATGCAACATCACTCTTCTCCATCCAGAAGTGTAACTGACTCAGTAGAAATGTACAACATATACATAACATAGCTCCATGTGGAACGCAGAGAAATTGGTAACCAAGTATAGGCATCTACCTGCCGGCCACAGCCATGGACATTTTCACAACTCAAATGATAGAGAGCATGAGAGAGTGATGAAAAGTTAACAATTACAGTAGCTCTAAAATCAACATCTACTACTCAACACAGCACAGAGGACCACAGCAAGACACTACAAAGGGTGGGGGAGAGGGATGGGGCAGCGACCAATTGTATCTCACAGGAGATCTTACTGTCAAAACGTAATCAGCATATGGATTGGGATATGAAGGAAAAAGTTTGGACAACTACAGGATGCATTCATTCCTGCCCAAAGACATTTAATGTTGATTTAGACCGGGGATGGGCAGCTCCAGTCCTAGATGTCTACTTTTGTTCTAGCCCAGCTCCAAAATTATACATATTCATTGGTCAATTTGGTTCTTAAATATTGAACACAATTTCATCAATTAGGTGTGTGTATTGGAGTTGGGCTGAAATCAAAAGCCTACATTCATCGTTGGGGCAGATCCAGGACCAGAGCTGACTGTCCTGTCCTCGGCCTTTCTGGGATATACAGTCAGGGCCAATCAAAGTAGTGAAGGAGTATTGAGCATTCTGCGGTCCCTTGGGTGTGTGTGAGAGTACTGACCTGGTCGCAAACATTTAATGTGGGCTAGCAAAACAGAAAATACAGAATGAAAACAACAGCTGTTCCGAGAGAGTAATATCAACATTCTGATGTGATGGATTCGACACAAAAAAGGCCTGATGAAATGGATTAAAGATGTACTCGGTGTGATTAACATTTAATGGTATGTCTTTATATGGTGAGAGAAATAGCATCAGGATGTAAGTGATCAACCGGAATGGCTAAGCAGTGGTCTATCTTTTGGGGTTGATATTTTATAACTGAAGGTGATTTGTGAAACCCCATTTGGAGACTGATCCACGAGTCAGACGCAGACAAAAATCTATTAAAAAAATGTATCGTGAATGCAGACAGGAAACATCAGAAATGCTTTGATTTGGTAGTTAACTTCTGGTGATAAAACTACTATTCATATGAACTAAAAAACAGGAAAGAGCAACTTTTAAATGCTTACCTTTGGGAATTCAGTTTTCTAGAGTAATTTGCTTTGTATGGTTAAAAGAAGAATTTGCATGAAACTGAATTGGGGCAGCACAGAAATGAAAATATAGAAGAATACAAAGTTTTACAGCCCATGTGAAAAAAAAAAACATACAACATACTATGTGAGCGCGTGTAAAATGGTTGAAATGCATGACACTAAAGAGCCCTGATATAACTTAATCTTTACAATCTAAACTTTCATGCTGATTTCTTTTATATAGCCATCAGTCACTCCATGTCACTGCACCACTGTTGTCATTTGCCACAGAGCTAACTTGTGCAAATAACTTAAAACATTTTGTTGTGCTCCTTATGTGTACTCATATTTGATGGATGCTCCAAAATGTTTGTGGATATGCTTACGTTTTTCTGGTTGGGAGTGCTAGTGCCAGTGCTACCAAGTAAAAAAGTTATTTCAGGACAGGTGGAAAGAATTTAAAATCTGAGCAGCGATAATGTGTGTGGCTGTGGTTTGAAAGTAAGCTCATATTTTCAAACTGATTACCCCAGGAGAATTTGTTTAACCCAGTTGAAATGGAACGGGTTTGAGGGAAGTGAGTGTAACTGAGGTGAATTAGTAAGGTACAATCTGCGGAAATACACAACTTACCTTCATGGGTATGTTTGTGATGGTTGTAGATGCCAAGTCAAAGTGTTGCTGAACCAGAACGTTAAGTTTAGAGGCCAAATGCCTTCCTGCCCGTACACTGTGGACCTCACTAGTCAGCAAATGGGATACCTGTTGAACAGGGAGGAATGCTGTAATCTTGACGACTGACTTCCCCTCTACCATCAAGAGATATTGACACCATTGTAATTACATTTCAAGTGGGTGTTGTGGGGCCATCAAGGAGTAACATACTGGCCAGAATCAAGTTACTAAAAACTGTGCATATTTGGTCTGATTAATGAACAAGTACATATCATGGAATCATTTTTTATAAACTGCAAACCCTTTTACTCGCCCCGGGAGTTCGCATCCTTCATTCTGGTCGGAGTTTACCTGACACCAGGCCCGCATGTGAATGAGGTGCAGCCTGCACTCGCAGACCAGATTCTGAAAGTGGAGCAAACTCACCCGGACTCACTAATCATCGTCCTCGGGGACTTCAACAAAGGCAACCTCAGCCAGGAACTACCCAAATACAAACAATTCATCAACTGCCCCACCAGAGAGGGAAATACCCTAGATCACTGCTACACCACAGCCAGCAAAGCTTATCATGCTGTCTCTCGTGCAGCACTGGGACACTCCGACCGCGCCATGATCCACCTGATTTCTGCATACAGGCAGAAATTTAAACTCTGCAAACCTGCAGTGAGGACACACAAATAGTGGTTCAGTGAGGCTGTGGAGGATCTCAGGGCGAACTTGGACTGCACAGAGTGGGAAGTGTTTGCTGCTGCCACAAATGGCCTGGATGAGCTCACTGAGGCTGTAATGTTGTACATCAGCTTCTGTGAGGACTCCTCCATACCAACACGAACCAGGGGGAGCTACAATAACGACAAACCCTGGTTTACAGCTAAACTCAGAAGTCTGAGGTCCAAGAAAGAGGTGGCATTTAAGTGAGGACAAGTACAGATTCAAGGAGTCTAAAAAGTTATTTAGCAGGGCGGTAAGGGACGCTAAACGACGGTACTCAGAGAAACTGAAAGACCAGTTCTCTGCGACTGACTCTACTTCTGTCTGGAGGGGGCTCAGGCAGATTGCAAACTACAAGCCCAGAGCCACACCCACCACTAACGACTCCCGCCTGGCCGACGACCTGAATGAGTTCTACTGCAGATTTGAAAGACAATCGCACAGTCCTTTAACACCCCCCATGCCACCGCAGATACCTCCCCCACCCACCACATCAGTCATCAACACCTACACAATGCAGACTCTTTCTATTCAAGAGAGGGAAGTCACAAAGTGTTCAAGAAACAGAATATAATTAATTAATATAGCCCTACACTTCACCCATCAGCATCTGGACTCCCCAAACACCTACGCCAGGATCCCGTTTGTGGACTTAAGTTCTTCCTTCAATACCATCATCCCTGCTCTGCTTCAGGACAAGCTCTCCCAGCTGAACGTGCCTGACCCCACCTGCAGGTGGATCACAGACTTCCTGTCTGAGACGAAGCAGTGCGTCAAGATGGGAACACAAGCCTCTGACTTCAGGTCAATCAGCACCGGAGCTCCTCAAGGCTGCGTCCTTTCCCCTCTGCTCTTCTCCCTGTACACCAACAGCTGCACCTCCAGTCACCCGACTGTCAAGCTCCTAAAGTTTGCAGACGACACCACCCTGATCGGGCTCATCTCCGGTGGGGATGAGTCTGACTACAGGCGGGAAGCTGACAACTTGGTGACCTGGTGTAGCCAGAACAACCTCGAGCTAAATGCTCTGAAGACAGTGGAGTTGGTTGTGGACTTCAGAAAGGACCCAGCCCCACTCTCCCCCACCACCCTGTGCGACTACCAGGTCAACACTGTTGAGTCCCTCCGTTTCCTGGGCACCACACTCTCCCAGGACCTCAAGTGGGAGCTGAACATCAGCTCACTGGTTAAGAAAGCCCAGCAGAGGATGTACTTCCTGCGGCAGCTGAAGAAATTCAACTTGCCAAAGACAATTATGGTGCAATTCTATACAGCCATTATCGAGTCCATCCTCACCTCCTCCATCACCGTCTGGTGTGCTGCTGCCACTGCCAAGGACAAGAGCAGACTGCAGCGCATCATCCGTGCCGCCGAGAAGGTGATCCCGAGGACCTGCACACCTCGAGGTCCTTGAGGCAGGTGAGGAAGATTGTGGCAGACTCCTCCCACCCTGGACACTCTTTGCTTCAGCTGCACCCCTCTGGCAGGAGGCTGCGGTCCATCAGGACCAAAACCTCTCGCCACAGGAACAGCTTCTACCCCTCTGCTACTGCCCTCTTTAACAGGGCCAAGGACTCAGTATGACATTGCCACAAACGACCAACACCCCCACACCCCTGCTCCGGGGTCCTCCTACTGCACTCTGCACAAGCCATTTTAGCACATGACAACTTAAAACTACCACTGTGATTTTGCACTACTGTGTAAATACCACCCCCCCTCCCCCTGTATATACCCCACCCTCCCACTGTTGCACTACTGTGTATATACCCCCCCCCCTGCACTATATATACCCCACTTACTATAGTTATATTAACCCTATCTGTACAGCTGGTGTACACTTTTATCTTATTTGTATTTTATTATAGATTTTTAATATATTTTCATCTACCTGCATTATGTTTCATATATTTTCTGTTTGCACTTCCCTGCCACAGTAAATTCTGTGCTTGTATACCTTGCATGGCGAATAAAACCAATTCTGATACACATAGAATAGTCCTTATGGTCCATTGTCACCCACCTCTTTTTTTGTCCGATCAGAGACCAAGGTTTCCTCACCCTGGGGGTAAATATGTACAAGAACCAGCTCACACTGTTGGATTGCCATTAGTCTGAAATGTAGTGAAAAACATTTAGTAGCAATGACCCTCAAATTGTAAATCATTTTATAGACAAACAACACAAATGAATTAATGCCCATTGTCACTTGGCACAAAAATGGAGTAACACGCACACACACAAACACACCTATCTGAGCCAGCTGCCAGTTTGTTTTGTTCCAAGATTGTTTCCTGGACATAATCCTCTAGCATCCGTACATGAGTATCACTGCAAAACAGACAAAATGGAAAAGATTTGACAGGTTTCACAGGAATCATATGCTTCAAGTCATTACGTCTAAACCTCTATTACACCCAGGCTTGACGTTTCAGGCTTTAAATTAGAAACAACTACCTTGCTGTTTTACGCCTCTGCCAGTTAAGTGTCAGTGTCCATCCTTGTCTCTCCAGACTAGTACAATACATACAAAAGAGCTTGAAATTCTGACAATTTTGGGAGCATATTCAACCATTGCACATGTGCAATCCCAAAGTACATATTGGAGAATTTGTGCAATTGCAAATAATCGTTATGGTTCAACCTGTTTTGATTTTGTCACAAAAAATGCTTGCTATTTGCACAGTAGTATCGCTGTTGTGATCTGTGATCTGATACAGGTCCATCGTTCAATCCAACATTTCACAACCAATTCAACTTCATCTTCATATTCTGAACTTTAATTCTGATTATAGATCCATTATCATATCACTCAGCCCTAAATTCAGTCATATTTTAAGCACCATGGATGACTTTTACGGGCAACGAATGTGTTGGCACAAAAGTGAGACATACAAGACTAGTTACCTGCAGAGTTGGCTAATAATTCACAGACCCTCTCCACCCTCGCACACATTGGTCAAATCTGGAAGGCTTGCTACATCCTCAAGTCAAATTTGCAGGTCTCACATGTGCGACTAGTTGTAAATAAATACTCACATGCAGTCTGGGCCCTGCTAATTGGTTAGGGACATTCAAGAAAAAGCTTAATGCTTCCCTTTGATTTACATTTAATTAACACTCCAATCGTTGTATGTTTGTGTGGAATACTATGTTAAAACATGTAGACTAAGAAGTATCATGTTGCCGTTAGTTATCTACATTGTGTTGTATCCAGTGGTGTGCAAAGCTACATGGTTTGTTTGCCAATGCCAATTAGCCTGTCATCATGTTTTTATTTGTTAATGAAATAGAAAACTGGAGTAAGGTACATGAACATTAGGACTGCAACAAACTATTATTTTGATAATGGACTAATCTAATGCTTTTTTGAACAATTAAATAGACAAATTGTCAAGAGACATTCACCAACTGCCTGACTGGTTCAGCATTCTGATTAATTACTCCTTTAATATTATCCTAAGAATATGAGAGAGAACAAGGGTGAGTGATGAGGCGTTTTATTTTTGGATAAACTAAACTGTATTTTTACTTCACGTTTCACTCATACCTTGGTGTTCCAATAATCAAAACTGTCCCATCGACAACAGAAATATGTGTTGACCATTTTTTACTGATGGTAGTTGATAATGTTGAAAAATTGTCTGTCCTACTGAACATATTAGAAAACATGCATATGTGTTGAATAATACAGCATATTCCTTTGTTCATTGCACTACCTCAGATAATATCGAGTACTGTAAAGAGTCAAAGCATTACTCTATTAGATGTTTTGTGTAGCATTAACACCAATAATGTAATTCTGGGTGACTAAATCCAAATGTATGCCAACGTTCACATCTGTGCCTAATGTGAATACATTCCCTGAAGGAACTTTTGAAATATGACATTTACAAGAATGGGATGGATGGGTAGACAATCCAAAAACATAGCCTGCAGATGCAAAAAAAAACTGTAGCACGGCAATGTTTGTTGTGCAAGTTTTCTCACACACATACCTCTTTGCATTTGTGAGGCAGATAATGCGCCCTCTGTTGGCAACCTTCTCAGCAGTGTCCATAAGAGTGGTGCGTGTCTCATGTTGTAACTCTGTTATCTTGCACAATGACTCCACTGCCGCCACCAGCCCATGCAGGACACTGCAGCACTCTGGGTCTTCCCGGGGATTAGGTGGCCCTACAGCTGCCAGGGCTGACATGAGCTACCACAAGGACAAAAGTATGGGGAAGATCACAAAATTAAGATTGACGTAAAACAAAATGTCTCAAAAAATGCTTCTTACTCATCAGAATTTACCCACAGTAAGATGGTAAGCACAGGTGTAAGGTGACCTCTTCTTGTTACACTTTTAGGAAGTAGGCCAATCTTATCCCATGCACTTCATTCACAGTTTCAATTAAGGTTTGGGTCCACCTTATGTCATGTAATATTCATATATAACCAGCAGAAAGGATTAAATTAACAGTGCAGCGTGATGTGGCATTAAACTATGAATATGACACATGAATGCAACTTAATTATAAAGTAATCAATTTATAAGGAACCACACGATACTTGGAGTTAAGGAGGATAAGGAGTTGATTCATTCTTTAAGAGTAGATGTGCAGAATTTTAGTAATAGAATGTACATCCTTTTAACATGACACACAGAATTTATTGATAGTTGCAAAAATGAAATAAGAGACACAGGATTATATGAATTCAACACAAACAATGGTACAAATTAAGTGTAAATGGTTAAAGAAGTATATAATTAGAAATTATAATAAATGGGGTTTTAGTAAATGATTAATAAGTGAACAGACTAAGGCCTTATCTTATGAGGAATTCATACAGGCACTGGCATGTAAAGGCATCGAGTTTCAAATGCATTGTCCATCAAGCAGGGAATTGGAGGAGGAGCATCTATGAACAGTGTGGAGCAAGCAATTTGAGTGTTGTGAAAGTTGAGAAATATTCAACTTTTTGCAAACAGATCCATAGACCCAATATGGGAATGTCATGTTTATATTTATGCTTTATCCTGTTGAGCACATGTTAATGTTGTCTGATTAACATAACTTCATTTAAAGTATTAAAGAAAATGCTGTAGTGCAAATGAAGCCATCTCCCACCTTGCATGGCAAATCAACAATGTCCTTCTTATTGTTAAACGTGATCTTGTCCATGTGTTTTGACTGCTTGATAATGTTATGGAGACAATAACATGACATGAAAATAACATACCTCTTGAGTGCTCTGGTCTCCTTGCCTCCAACTGTTCAGGACATGAAACTCTGAATCACTGACAATGTAATTTACCTGAAAGATAACCATCAACATGACATGAATAGAGAAATACGTATTTCAGCAGTAGTGCATTTTGGTCATTTAATTTGTCTTTAAGGATGATGTGACGCGTGAGAGGCTAAAGCTCACCAGTTTGTTTGTGGGGTACACATCATAAAGGATGCGGCAGTATTCCATGGAGCACTCTACGGCACATGTCCACAGGGACTTGGATACAGGAGCCAGTGGTATAACCCCCTGTGCACGATTCTTGGTAAGCACATCACACTCAACCTGTTGACGGCTGGATTCAGCCATGTAGGGGCAGTGGTCTACCACAAATGCAGTTTTGTGGGAGACCGAGAACATCATCTTCGGTTCAGCCATGTACAAAATCTGTTATGGTAAATGTAGAGACTACATGAGAAACACAAGTTGAAGTAAATCGAACACTCTAGCTTATTCTAACTAACTTTGACCAACTGACAAGAGGGGTGTTTTATTTAACATTTTTCTTATGGAATTTCTGCCAATTATTTCCCTTTTAGTAGATGTATTTATTCTTTAACCATATGCATAGTATTTAAAGCTAACTAAGGGATAGTCCTGGCTGTTCTTAAAACGAATAGATGCCTAACTCACTCGGTCTTATGTATCGTGTAGTATGATAGCCTAGAATTCATGTATCTTTAGGTCGTTACATTTTGCCTTCAGAAATAGGTCTTAAAAAACAATCATGTAACGTTAAGGTAAATACCTAAATATATGTTATATTTATTACTTACTAACTTACTTACCTTTCCCTGAAAATGATCCATTCTTTGTAAATCTTGCAAGCTAGCCACTACCGTGGCTAACGACGTTCCAAATGGTAAACAATACTAGCACAAGCTTTGTTAGCAACGCTGGATTGTTACCTAACCTAACTAGTAGTACAGCTAGTTAGCTAGCGTCTTTCCTGGTATATAACACTCGGTTAGTGCTTGATAGCATTCATTATTAAATGTTCAATAAAGTATCCTCATCTGCACCGTCCCAAAAACAAAACAAAAAGACAACAGTAGTCGCAGAAGATACTTTTTCATAATATTCTCCAGTGATGTTTTTGGGAAGATCACAACTCTGGTTAGCATCATAGCTAGTTGGTTTTCTGTAATTTATGTTCGTGTTACTGCTTTCGATTTCATACAAAGGTTCCTATGTTTGGACCTGAGAAACCAGATTGTAGACCTAATATAACTTCTAGAGTATAGGATTTTAAATTACTTGTATATTATCTGTACCAGAGCATTGGTTATAATTCCTCTTCTTTTGTTCTAATTTCTTGCACTCTGAATGCAATGAGTCACATTATCATAGGTTAGGGTACTACTACTGTCTAATATTTGTGTATATGCGTTAGACATATATTATTCTGTTCATAACTTGTGTGGTTCGTGTATCTTTAGGTCGTTAAATTTTGCTTTTTGAAATAGGTCTTCAAAAACAAAACAGGAGTGGTTATTTGATTTTGATTTTAAAATACAAAAAATACATACAAGGCTTTTTCATCTTTCATGATCAAAAAGGGATGAGAGAAATTTTAAATGGTGTTTACATTATCACTATTTTCATTATCTATTTATTATAACAAACATATTTCACAAAATGACTCCACTGCTGCCACAAATGTTTCACCAACAAACAGAAATTAAAATTCATGTTTTTTTATATCCTGAGACCGGATGTGGCCATTTTCATGACATGCGTGTAAAAGGGGAGACAAGAGGACACCCCCTAACATGCATAATTGTTTTTTTGTTTATACAGGCCTACCACTTCTTTACATACTGCTTCTTTGTATACTTCCTGTTTGTGGGGCTGGGGAGAACAGTCAGTCCTCTCCTGTAAAATTCTAAATTGTTTTTAAATATTATTGAATGTCACTTCAATTTAAAGGTTCACAATTGCTGCACAAGTGATGGGCACGTATGATGACGAAGGCACGTTAGTGCTAGCCCTCCCGGAACTCATAGAGAATGCATTGCAGGCCCTGGAGTTCGAGAAAAAAAATCTTTGAATGGAAGTCTATGGGAGAACTCGGGGCAAATCTTCGCCAGACTGAAATTGCCCAAAAAAAGGCGGTACTTCAGAGAACGTCACTCGATGCTGATTGGACTATATCCAGATTCCGAACAAACAGTGACAGCTAGCGTAACACTGTGGTTGAATATTGGAGAAAAAAAATCTCTCCCTTTCGCACTTTGGTGGTGCGTTGTCCAATTGCCCTAATGAAGAAACCGCCCCTGGTTGACGGTTACATGACGGTTGTTTACTGAGTTTATTTCCGTTATTTTAATGCAGATTCAACCATTTTGTAATAATAACAAACGTAAATATAGCTAAATATAATTTGTGATATCCTGGTATATCCTGGCATCATTATCGTTTGTTGACCTGGGGGGTATTCCATCAACGTCACTAACCATAGCCGCGCTTACACAAAAAAGCCTCACTTTGGTTAGGGTCAACCTAAATTTAAGCCTCAACCCGTTCCACTACCAAACAACGGTAATTCGGTAGATAAGCGGTAGATAAGCTTTACTTGTGCGCGCACAAGGAGAACAGAAGCATCCCGGACCAAGGGATCGTGGAGATAAGGAGTTTAGTCCCAATTATCAATGATAAAGAGCTTTCAGTTGGTTCAAAACGCAGCAGCACGACTACTAACAGGAACCAAAAGAAGAGACCACATCACACCGGTGTTAGAGTCTCTTCACTGGCTCCCTGTTGAATTTAGAATCACATTTAAAATCCTACTCCTCACATATAAGTCCATAAATGGCATGGCCCCTCACTACCTCAAAGATGTTGTAGTACCATATTATCCAGCCATGAGCAAGGCACCAAACAACCCCCAATTGCTTCCCAGGCGCTGGAGCAATAGCTGCCCACTGCTCCGGGTGTATGTTCACTGTGTGTGTGTGCGGTTGCCCACTACTCACTGCAGTGTGTGCACTTGGATGGGTTAAATGCAGAGGGTGAATTTCAAGTATGGGGGGGGTCCATACTTGACAATAAGTCATTTCACTTAGAAAGTTTAAATAAATGTGAGTTTATAATTTAAACATTTTGCACGGTATCCTAGCCTTTGGCATTAAATCATATAATTGGTCATCATCTACTTAGTGGTATAAAATTATTTAGGTATTTACTCATTAAATTATTTATTAGTTTTGGCCCCTTTAGTCCTCCATACTCTGGGCATTATCTCTTACATAGTGGACTCAGCGGATGATTCACGCCTTTGCATCCTCCATTATTGCATGATATTGGACCTCTCGGAGGGCATTATCTCTCTGAGATACGAATTCAGTAAGAAACTTATAAAGAGCTTGTCCTGGCAAAACCTAATGTTTTCAATAAATCAGATGGCAATCTGTGAGAGAATATTTTAATCTCAAAGAAGCTCAAACGATGTCCATACTCTGTTGCTCTCCAACAGAAAGGACCTCTTCTTCAGAGAACAACAAAGAACTCTATCACATGTTTGTTAAGGATTGTTGCAGTTTATTTTGGACATTTAATACAAAATATAACAGTGTTATACAAAGGTATGTGTCCAGACATCTGTTGGTGATAAAGTATTCAATATAATGATATGTAGAAAACAAATCCAAGACTCAGCCTTGCTTAGGAAATGGTGATAATCACCAGACAGAAAGAAATGAGCGTTTAGGATAAAGTTGAGAGATTCCTACAGAGGAGCATGTTATTCTGCTTTCTCGAGTGAGGTTTATGCGGTTGGTGATTCAATGAGATATGTTGCGTTGCTTGCAATTGCGATCTTCAGCCAACGGCTCTTTTGTATTGAGAACAAAACCCACTTGTGCCTGGCTCTGAGATCATTGCAATGTTACACAGTGTCAGAAGTAGCCTTATTTTGAAAGCCTGTTTTGGTCAGATTTTTACAAAAGGTTAGGAAAGATTATGAGGTGTAAGACAGTAGATGAGATGCAATTTGTGAGACTCAATAAAAACAATACCTGTTCCAACAGTACCATTATGACAGAAAGATACTGGTGGAAATGCCAGAGTTGGGATTAACGTTAAGTACAGTGCTGTCTATCAAGCAGTGTGATTCAGTTATGCTATTACATTTCAGAATGAGTTATTTGTGCCTGATACCAGTTTATGTAAAAATGTATGTTCCCTGTTGTTTTACTAGTTGTCAATGTAGTCATAAATAAAAATAAGTAAACTATAATAACTGACTTCACTGGCACTTTCAAATGGTCAAAACAGATGTCTCACTGTGGGCCCTGAGCTCTTCTCTGATATCAGCTTTTTTCTACATGTTCAAACTCTCCCCGGTGGTAGTATGTGGTATGGAAAAGGGTGGAGGGATAGAAATGGCCCGGGAAAGGCTGAGAAAGGAGAAAGGCTGAGCTAGAAAAGAGAAATGTAAAGTTTGCTGACTCCCCTCCACTTCAGAGGAGAGTGTTCTCTGGCTATTGCCAATGTTCCTTTGTTGGCCTCTTCTTAACTTGACCTACAAAAAAAGTATGATATTTTTGTTTTTCATACATACCTACAGTATATGACCCACAGGGTGTGCAAGTGTATGGATATTGCAAAGGAGGACTTGCCTGAGGTGTCAAAGCCCCACACACTGAGCATAGTTTTGCATATACAGTGGGGCAAAAAGTATTTAGTCAGCCACCAATTGTCCAAGTTCTCCGACTTAAAAAGATGAGAGGCCTTTCATCATAGTGACACTTCAATGATAGACAAAATGAGAGAAATACAGATTTTTTAAGAATGTATTTGCAGATTATGGTGGAAAATAAGTATTCGGTCGATAAGTTTTGATTTAATTTTAAAGTGTTAATTTGGATAACTTCATTTCAAGAGTACATACAGTATGCAACTATACAAACGTGTTCAAACAATATTTGCAATATGTATACACCTATACATACACACACGTATGCACCTAATGACAAAAATACATTTTTTTTAAACTAAAACAAAAAAACTTGTAAGTATATCCAAAATGGAGTGGGAGGAGGCAGACGCTTTTTAAAACTCCACCCCCTTTCTATTTAAATCCAAAAGTTTCCAAGCTTCAGCCATATCCAACGGTTCTACCCTTATTTGCCCCATGTTCATCAAGTACTTAAGAGTGCAATAAAAGTTAATCGCAATAATTTGTTATATACCCTTTGTTGGCAATGACAGAGATCAAACATTTTCTGTAAGTCTCCATAAGGTTTTGACACACTGTTGCTGGTAGTTCGGCCCATTCCTCCTTGCAGATCTCTTCTAGGGCAGTGTTGTTTTGGGGCTGTCGCTCGGTGACACGGATTTTCAACTGTCTCCAAAGATTTTCTATGAAAAGGAGACTGGCTAGGCCACTCCAGGACCTTGAAATGCTTCTACAAAGCCAGTCCTTCGTTGCCCGGGGAGTGTGTTTGGGATCATTGTCATGCTGAAAGACCAAGCCACGTTTCATCTTCAATGCCCTTGCTGATGGAAGGAGGTTTCCTCTGAAAATGTCACGATACATGGCCCCAGTCATTCTTTCTTTTACACGGATCAGTTGTCCAGGTCCCTTTGCAGAAAAACAGCTCTAAAGCATGATGTTTCCACCCCATGCTTCACAGTAGGTATGGTGTTTTTTGAATGCAACACAGCATTCTTTCTCCTCCAAACACAACAAGTTGAGTTTCAACCAAATAGTTGTAGTTCGGTTTCATAGGTGTACTGATGGTAGCCTTTGTTACTTTGGTCCCAGCTCTCTGCAGGTCATTTACTAGGTCCCCCCATGTGATTCTGGGATTTTCGCTCACCATTGTTGTGAACATTTCGACCCCATGGGGTGAGGTTTTGTGTGGAGCCCCAGATTGAGGGATATTATCAGTGGTCTTGTATGGCTTCCATTTCCTAATAATTCCTCCAAGAGTTGATTTCTTCAAACCAAGCTGCTTACCTATTGCAGATTGAGTCTTCCCAGCCTGGTGCAGGTCTACAATTTTGTTTCTGGTGTCCTTTGACAGCTTATTGGTCTAGGCCATAGTGAAGTTTGGAGTCTGACTGTTTGAGGTTGTGGACAGGTGTCTTTTATACTGGTAAGAATTTCAAACTGGCGCTATTAATACAGGTACAGTGGAGGACAGAGGAACCTTTTAAAGAAGTTAGAGGTCTGTGACAGCCAGAAATCTTGCTTTTTTGTAGGTGACCACACACTTATTTTCTGCCATAATTTGCTAATTAATTCTTTAAAAATCAGACTGATTTTCTGGATTTCTTTTTCTCATTTTGTCTCTCACAGTTAAAGTATACCTATGATGTAAATTACAGGCCTCTCATCTTTTTAAGTGGGAGAATTTGCACAATTGGTGGCTGACCAAATATCTTTTTTCCCCACTGTATCATGAACTTACCACACACACCAAGAGGAACACACTGGCCGCAACAGGGAGAAGAAGCAGAGACAAAAGACTTTTCCTGGAGCGATTGGGATCATGGTCCTGTGCTTCACTCACTTTAAATAAAAATTATACAAATTTAATCTAATCACAATAATCACAATGTTAGTCATTTAATCTGCAAAAAAGGAGGACAAGGATATGATTTCACCACAGAACATGACTTTTCTTGTACACCGAAATACAGCTGAATATAACAGAACAATGAAGTAATACACTCCAAATGTAGCCTACATGTAGGACTAGGCCTATTTCCTGTGCCTTTTACTTTTGTTGCAAGCTTTCATTGTACTTTGTTGCTGCTTGCTTCGCAAATTTGAGCAACTTTCCAGAAATCTCAAACTCATAGGGCTCTGTGTCAATGAATTTGTTTATCTTGCAAGACATCAGATTCAAAAGTGTTTGGTGAGACATGTGACTCCTAAATTCTGTCTTGATGTGATGCACAATGTTGAATGCCCTTTCCACATCACAGTTAGAATTTGGCAGCATCAATAGCGCCTTCATCATCTGACAAATCTCCCTGAATCTCAACTGCCCCATGCTCACAGATCTCACTTTGGACAGCTTCCCCCAGATCTCATCGACATGTAAATTATTGTGATTTGGTACCAGTGCTTCCATGTTAGTTGAGACATAATCCAGGATTCTCAAATTGAGTTGTTCTCTAGAGTGTTCTTGCATTACGTTTGGAAATCTCAATCTCAATCCAACTGTCACCTTATCCTGTGCTTCACTGTAGTACCTGACTAAAATAGCACACTCCCTCTCACACATGATGTCATTGCTTTCATCAACCATAATACTGTATGGCCTTTATTCTGTCCGGATTAACTTGTACAAATCCTCTGAACGCTCAGGTTCCAGTGCCAGGTTCATCATGGCTGCCATGTTAATGGAAGAACATGCATTATTTTTTGCAATCTCAGAGTCTGAGAATATGTGTGCCTGTAAAATGGCAGGTTATGTTATTTCTACAAGCTATAGGCCTCTGCAAGTATTCGTAAATTGTTTTAAAATGTAGTTTACTCCCCTCCTTGAACCGCCACCTTTACGTGTTGGAGGGCTATGTTGTTGGGGCAATAAGCCCCTGGTAGGGTCTCCCATGGCAAACTGGTCCTAGGTGACTAGCCATACTAAGCGCAGTTCACCCACCCCCTATGATGACAAGACCAGACTCGCTACATTGCCCGGAGTGGCGTTACTGGGGCCCCACCCTGGAGCCAGGCCTAGTGTGGGTGCTTGCAGGCGAGCGCTTGGTGGCCCGTTTTTTGCCCATGGGACCCGGCCGGGTATAGCCCAAAAAGGCAACGTGGGACCACCTTCCTACAGGCCCACCACCCACAGGAAGGACTGTAGGGGGCTGGTGCAGTGTCTTTTGGGCGGCGGGTCAGGGGCAGGTGCCTGGACGACCGAGGCCATACACACGGTCTCTAGCACTGGGGACATGGAAAGTCACCTTGCTGGCAGGGAAGGAGCCCAAGCTTGTGCCGGCTAGATATAGTCAGCCTCGCCTCCATGCACAGCTTGGGTTCCGTATCCATTATCCTTGAGAGAGGCTGGACTCTACATTTCTCTGGCGTTGCTCGCGGGGAGAGGCGGCAAGCTGGCATGGTCTTGCTTATAGCCCCGCGACTCGGCCACCACGTGTTGGCGTTTACCCCAGTAAATGAGAGGGTCACGTCAAGCCGGCTTCAAGCCGGGAACAGGTCTCTCACTGATGTATTGGCCTATGGGCCAAACAACAGTGCAGAGTACCCGGACTGGGGACATTGAGTCTGAGTGGACCATGTTCTCCACCTCCATCAGGTAAGGTCTCTGGTGCCCGTTGAGGTGGCAGTCCCCTAGCCCGGTGGTGGACACTGGAAGTAAGGGATGCTGTCAAACTGAAGAAGGAGTCCTATTGAGCTTGTTTGGCTTGTGGGACTCCTGAGACAGTTGACGGTTATCGGAAGGCCAAGCGTACCGTGGCTCAGGTGGTTGCAGAGACAAAAACTCGGGTCTGGGAGGAATTTGGGTGTACTATGGAGAAGGACTATCAGAAGGCCTAAAGGAAATTCTGGCAAGCCGTTCGTCGACTCAGGAGGGAGAAACAGTGCTTTACCAACACCGTTTATGAAGGGGGAAGAAATACTTTGAGGATCTCCTTAATACTACCATCACGTCTTCCAAGGAGGAAGCAAAGGCTGGGGACCTGGAGGCGGACTCATTGATCACCATCATTGTGGAAGTCACCGAGGTGGTCGGTGGGCTACTCGATGGCAAAGCCCCGGGGGTAGATGAGATCTGTTCTTAATATCTTAAGTCTCTGGATATTGTGGGGCTATCGTGGCTGAAACATCAAACATCATGCAACATTGCATGGCGGCTTGGGACGGTACCTCTGGACTGGCAGACCGGGGTGGTGGTACCCCTTTATAAGAAGGGGGACCAGAGGGTGTGTTCCAACGACAGGGGGATCACACTCCTCAGTCTCCCCGGTAAGGTCTACGCCAGGGTACTAGAGAGGAGAATCCGACTGATAGTCGAACCTTGGATTCAGGAGGAGCTGTGTGGTTTTCATCTTGGTCGCGGAACACTGGACCAGCTCTTTACTCTTCATCCGGTGCTTGAGGGTTCATGGGAGTTTGCCCAAACAGTTCACATGTGCTTTGAGGACCTGGAAAGGCATTTGACCGTGTCCCTCATAGTCTCCTTTGGGGGGTTTGCCAGGAGTACGGGGTCTGGGGCCCTTTGCTCAGGGCCGTCCGGTCCCTGTAGGACCGGAGCTGGAGCAGTGTTTGCATTGCCGGTAGTAAGTCGGACTTGTTCCTGGGGCATGTTGGACTATGCCAGGGCTGCCCTTCGTCACCGGTTCTGGTCATTGTTTTTATAGACAGAATTTCTAGGCACAGCCAGGGGCCGTAGGGTGTCTGGTTCAGGGAGTACAGGATCTCATCTATGCTGTTTGCAGATGATGTTGTCCTGACAGATTCATCGGTCTGGGACTTGCTGCGTTCACTGTGTGAAGTGGCTGGGATGAGAATCAGCACCTCCAAATCCGAGGCCATGGTTCTTGATCGGAAAAAGGTGGCTTGCTCCCTTCGGGTGGGTGGGAAGTCCTTGCTTCAAGTGGAGGAGTTTAAGTATCTCAGGTTCTTGTTCATGAGTGAGGGAAGGATAGAACATAAGATTGACAGGCGGATCGGTGCAGCGGCTGTAGTGATGTGGTCTATGTACCGGAACATTATGGTGAAGAAGGAGCTGAGCCGAAAGGCAAAGCTCTCGATTTACGGGTCAATCTACATTCCAACTTTCACCTATGATCATGAACTTTGGGAAATGACCAAAAGGACAAGATCGTGGATTCAAGCGGTGGAAATTAGTTTCCTCTGCAGGGTGGCCGGGCGCTCCCTTAGAGATAGGGTGAGGAGCTTAGTCACACGGGAGAAGCTTGCCGCTCCTCTACATAGAGAGGAGCCAGCTGGGAGGTGGCTTGGGCATCTGTTTCGGATGCCTCCTGGATGCCTCCCCTGGGAAGTGTTCCGGGCATGTCCCACAGGGAGGCGGCCCCGGGGGAGACCCAGGACATGCTGGAGGGACTTTCTCTCGGCTGTCCTAGGAACATCTCGGGATCCCCCCAGAGGAGCTGGAGGAGGTGTGTGTGGAGAAAGAGGTCTGGGCCTCCCTGCTCAGACTGCAGCCCCTGCGACCCGGTCCCAGATAAGCGGAAGAAAATAAATGGATGGATGGATGGATGTAGATTAATTTTACTATTTATATAAGTTGTTTATACTATTTTGTAAACTGCTTTTATTTATTTTTTATTGGAACTTTAAACAGGTCTACGGAGTTTGTTGTTTTCATGTAGACTTGGCAACTAGCTTGAATAATATGCACATCAAATGAAACTTGTCAACTCACCTCAACATGCCTTTTCCAATCATTTAACCTGTCATCGTCTAAGCTGAAGTCGCTGTTACAAATAGTGCAGCGAGCAAGACCGTCATTATGTTTTACACTTATAAGACAGGGGTACACTTTTGCGTAGTCTGCCGTAAATTCTGTCTCATACCTTGAAAGACCCTAGATAGAAATAACTGATTAATTTAGTTTGGGAGAAGAGATAAAAGCCCACCCACACTGACAATTGATTGGCCTGTTTCAGCTAATCAACCAATCAGGATGCTCTGTCTTAAATGCGCTTTGCACACATGCACACTAGCACAAACACACAAGGTCTCTCACCCCCTCTCTGCCGTGCGCGCACTACACAGTTTGAAACACAGTGTCTGTCTCGCATGCGCGCTCTTGCTTGTTCGCTCTAGATTTCAGGAGATTTTAGCTAATTTGCAGGCATCAGGGAGCCGCTATCAATATGCGGGAGACTCCCGGAACAACCTGGAGACTTGGGATGTCTGAACTTTAATCATGCAGATTTTAAATCTGTGCTCCCTAAATGTTATCAGCATATGAAGTGTGTTTCAAGGGGAGAGAATACACTGGACAAGGTCTACTCAAACTTTACTCCTAATTTAGTTCCGTGGTGTTTCAAAATGAAGGGCTGACGTCAGTGACATACTGAACCTGTTGATGCATGCAGAGCTTTGTTTATGTACACCTCTGCTCTACCCACACAGTCTCTCCATCTATGCTGTTTGACTCGCAGCGCAGGCCACCATGAGGCAGAAATGCAGCGGCCACAGAGAGGTTTAGAAGTAGCCCAAAAACTCACTACCTGCAACCAATGTATTTTCACCCACAACACTGTTTTCAAAGTAGAAGTATTAGCAGTAGCAATTTTTGTCCAAAAGTTTTAGTTTCTGTTGAGATTGTAGTCTGTTTAATGTTAAGGATGATTGTTACTTATAGTGGAGCAAGTTGTAGTTGATCCTTACCTGGTAAGTGAATATATGTGCCTGGACATGGAGGGGGCTTACAGCTAAATTCTCTTTCCATGTCAGCTGCAGAATCTAAAAGCTCTCTGACATATTCAAAATATGGTCCAGATAGCCATTTCTCCTTCCTGTTGTGGCACTTGAAGACTTGCATTGTAGCCTCCTTTTGAAAGAGAAAAAAAATTGAAGGATGTTTGGATTATTTATTGTAGTGAACACACTATGTTATAGATGTTAAACTAAATAAAATGTCACCGTATTACCAACTCCTCATGGTCAAGCTGAAAGCGTAGACTCTGTAGCATTGTAATGAAGATGATTATCTCGTCTTTGTTGGAAGAGATTGCACCGAACATCTGAGCCAGATCCTTAAGGCTTTGCTCCAAAGGATAGCTATTTAATATAACCCAGCACATACCACACTGGACAAGGGGAAACATATTACAAAATCATAGTTCTGAAATAATTTCATGCAATAGTCTTCTTATTTGTATGCAGTTTGAGATGTCACTCACCATTTCTTTTGGAATAAAATGTATAGGAATCTCATAATTCTGTGGAATATTCTGTTTCTGTAAAAAGTATGATATGAGAAATGTAGTAATAATAATAATGTTTAAATGCATCTAATGTAAGATTGTTTGAAAGATCTAGATATATAATTAACCAGAGGGCATTGCTCAGAATTTTGGTAGATTATAGTCGCTAATGATTTAAATGTTAGAAATTTGGGGGAAAAGTATGTGCCCTCACAAACAGATGGACCAAGTACAAACAGATTTACAGCAGATCTTACCAATAATACTCAATGGCTACTTGTGATATCTGTACTCTTACCAGTAACAGAAGTCTGCTTACATCATTTGTTATTGGGTTCCCAGAAACTCCAGAGCAACACTCTAGCCTCAAGAATAGACAAAGAAGGACACAAATTGTCCAAATCTGACAGAAAGATCACACAGGAAACTATTATTTTTACTTAGATGCAAGGAGTTAATCTCATATAATGAGGATTGCTTTCAAAATGTTTTGTTCAAACTATAAATATTTTGATATACAGAAATACAGGTACATAAATTATATTATGTGATTTGTGTGCTTCATGGGAAGCTCAGACAATAAGGTGAGATTATAGCAATGCAAACAGTCTGTATGATGATCTTGATCAGGCTGATCATAATGTGATTCCCCTTAATTACACTAATCTCTAAAACGTAAATGTAAGCTTGAATGAAAAATACTATATATTGTACTCACCTTGCTCTTCATATGGAACTTGTTTGTAGAGTCACATACAAGGACTAAGTCAAGTATTTCTTCATTCTTAGAAGAGGATTTGTTGATGTAAGTACACCAGGAGCTACAAAGACAGATGCCGGATGTCCTTAGGGATCTGCTGAGGCATTTCTAGTGTTCAGAAAGTCGCCTACAGGCACTAGTGTCACTGTCTCTGTGTCACAACCATTCATGGTTTCTCACGCAGACCATGGACAGAATGAAAGTGACAGACTTACTCATTGCTTAGAGGTTTTTTTTCCCTTCCTGTCAGTTTAGTTTATTTTTAAACTTGAAAAACATAGGTCTAGAGCTTCAACAATATACAAAATACAAGTACTTCATTGTCAAAGTTATTCTTTTTATACCTGCAGTGAGACTAATACTAATATACCATGCTTGTCATTATATTATATTTTTGTATCACGGTTTTAAAATACAATATAAATTTGGTATCATAAAGTATCATAACATACAAAAGAAATCTAGTAAAATTTTAATACACAAAGAGGCAGTCACATATACAAAATACAAATGTCATAAATAATTAATGGGCTCCAATTATCAGAGAATTAGGCTAGGTGTTTCATAGGGTAGGGCCTGTTTTTAATATTCCTGATGTGTAGTTGACAGCTGGCAACTACTACAGTCCATGGATTTGTTTGTCTCAAATAGTTTTTTTCAGGCATGAATACTGACTAGCTCCAAATTTCTAATGCAATACAGTTTTATAATGTTTTGTGACATCAAAAGAGACAATAAAATATAAGTAAAATATATATCCAAATATTTTCATAGCTTTCAAAAGATACCTATTATGATTTTACTCAGTCCTTCATGGAACATCATAACTGGTATTTCATTATTGTATTTCTTTTATTTTTCGGTAATAATCATTTTAAGGTGGAACATTAAAGCCTTTTGATTAAAAGTGGAACTATGAGCATTGTAAAATCCACTAGTCTGATAGTATTCTAATATCAGTGTATATTATACACATATATCTAGATTTCACAATTGTGTTTTTTATCACAATGTTAAATGTGTAAATAGTAAATAGTTATCACCCTGGCTGCGTTTCTGCAGCTGGCTTGCCGTTTTAGGTATTTAGCTGTCTCTCAGAAGTTAGTGAGCCGCTAAACAAATGTTCTGTAGTTCACGCATGTGTTTGTGACGTTTCTGACTGTAGTTTTCTAGTTAGTTAGTTAATTCATATGTATGTGAGATAAGTTGTGTTGCCAAAGGCAAGCACGCCTAATGATGAACATGGAGTGAACGCCTGACACACAGTTTGCAGAGAAAACTATTCTATCCCTGCAACTGAATAGCACAAGTAGAGTTATCTGAGGGTATGATGAGCCATCATCTCTTTGTAAAGTAGTTGTGAGGAGTTATAGATCAGGTGAAAATAAGATTATAATGTACACAAAATGAAAGATAGAGGTTGTGAAGTGGATTGGGTATACAGATTTTTGAATGCCTAAGAAGAAAGTCTGTCTCTGATGCATCTGACCTTTCATACTCTATACAATGACTGCATTGAAAGTCCATGACACCACAGGCCTTCAATAGAGTCACACAGTGAATGTGTGTAATGTGTGAGGGAGCAAGTGACTGTATGTGTGTCTCTATCGTGTGGGTGCTGGGACTGATTCCTCTCAGTTCTGTTTGTAAAATAAAATAAAATCATTCAAATGCATGCTGTGGTCAGCAGCATATGAGTCAGTTAACTAACTTCATTTGGCATCTCACATGTAAGTCACAAGACTAATGAATCACTCATTAGTATAAAGGTCAGCATCAAAACACACGAAAATCTATGGATCTATGGCATTTCAATACATTTTCAGGGTGACGGGTAACGTTCAAGACCAAAATAGAATTCAATCTTTGATCTTCTACTGCAATTTCTATATTTAAATGTCGTTAGGAATAAAAGCATCTGCATTTGTTGGCTGTTGTCCTACAATAGTTTTCTCTGCCCAATAGTTTTTCTGTTCTGTAAGCTGTCATTAAGTATCTGATTAAGTTGGTTTTAGCTCTTATTAGTGTGATTGCTTCCACCCATATCTTGTTTGGTTTAGTATTTAAGTCTGTTTTCAATCCAGTTGTTTCTGTTTCCATTTTGCTCTGTGAGTATCCTTGCCCTGATCATGTTTTGCCAGTACGAAGTTCCTGTCACAGTGCCTCCTGTCTCATTTGTAAAGATGGGAAATTATACCTTGTGAAAATATGTTTTTTTGTTTCTGCCAGCCAAAAGATCCAAACTATCCAAGAGGATCTAATTGCAACACTCCCTCCTCTAGCCCCTTCTAACCAGAACTCTCTCTTCAGGCCCCTTAAAACTGGAACTCTCTCCTCAGGAATCTATTGTCAGGCATAACCGAGCAATTACCGTCATCACTAGTTGGAAGATACTGTAGGCTATTGATATTAATTGAATAACTTATGCTGAATTTATGTAGCTGGTTTGAGGATGAGTCAATACCAGTTAACAGCAACAATTAGCAATGTGGTTACCATGACGTATGGCGAACATTATCATACAATTTCATTTTTAAATGATTAAATGACCTGTATAGAACCACAGTTATGCCATAAACACGAATAAAGGTTTTATTTGGTTTTCTTTAACAGACTTTTAGATACGTTACGTTTTAACCAGATTTCAAGATACAGCTGCTGGCTGTGATTGTATGACGAGTCCAATCACATCATTTGTAATTGTGTGATAATAAAATGTTAGTGTGATCATTACACATTTCAAATCATATAGTCATGGTGTTTGTATTTAATATACACACACCGGCCACTTCATTAGGTACACCATGCTAGTAACGGGTTGGACCCCCTTTTGCCTTCAGAACTGCCTCAATTCTTCGTGGCATAGATACAACAAGGTGCTGGAAGCATTCCTCAGAGAGTTTGGTCCATATTGACATGACATCTGCTGCTTCTTTAAAGACTCTGGAAACCATGTTAACATAAAGTAACACTCAAACATAATTATAAGAGATTCTCTCACATTGAGTGAAAGCTGAATAAGGTGAACAGTACTACAAATGAAGACACAATTGTGCTGGGCGCTGCCACTTTAAGGACACTGGTATGGTGGGCACATATGATTTGCTGAAAAAGGGGAAAAAAGGTTGCACATAGAAAACATTGAGAGAAAAAATGCCATGTTGTTAAACCTCATTGAACCTCTTAAACATTTTCAGTTTGAAACTATAACTTGAAACTATATATTCCCAGTGTGGTGAGTAATTCATATGTTGTTATGTGAACTAATTTTGATGTGTTGATGTGTAGATCGCTGTTTGTGATTAGCGCCATAGCGCCTAAACAGCTATTGTTGTACACATGTGTTTAATGTTTGTGTAGACATTTACTGTTTATATTACGTGTTGCAGTATTCATGCAATGTAGGTTGCACTTAGTTGGTAAACAAATTTAGTATGCATTTGTGACACAGACTGTTCTACAAATACGTAATTGTTACAGCAAATAAGTGATATTAGCATTATATAGATTATTACATTTTGATTTATAAACGCACAACTTAATGCTTACTATCCAAAGCTGATGCTTAAATGTAGAAATTTAACTGATGTGAATGATACTTAGAATTCTTTTGTTTTTACAGTTTGACCACACACACATAAAAATACTCAACTAAAATTAAACAACAATGACCAAATGTGTATATTGTGAGTTCTAAACAACAGGAATACAAAAAATCAAGATCCAAGTTAATGTTTTCATTTCATGGGTAACAGTACTGTTTGGTTCGCATTTGCGTATTGGTGAAACTGGAGGTGTCAGAGTAAATACAAAACACACAGTTGTCCTGCTTGAGTCTGGTCAATCATAAAAGAGCTGTGTCCTCATTAAAGCCGTTCAGTTTTTTTGTTATTGAAATTGTGCTCGGCTACACAGCCTGCTGTTCTTGCATCGATCTTAAAATACTTTGATGGATACAACACAGTAACGTGGCCTTGGCTAATCTAACCAGAATCCGCTCCTTCAAGTAAGCCGTCTGCAGCCACATAAAGAACACACCTATTGATTTGAGAACTGCTTGTTCTAATTACACACAGCTATTTCATGAGTCACATGACAATTTTGACACGTTTTGTATTCCCACACCTTTCGGTTTCGCCAAAGCTCAAATCTGGACCAAACGCTACAGCTGAATTTAATATTTGCCTTTATTGAGAGACTGCGATAGACTGAAAGAGGTGTTTTTGTCGCCTCATCACTAATGGAAAGACTAAGTTTAATTTAGTTCTGGTTGTTTTATTAATTGGCAGATTAAAGAGGACGTTTAATATAGCTCAATATATAACATGACAAATTTCAGTGCAGCTGGTTTGTACACGTTCTAAAACTAAAACATACATTTGTGGCCATGCAAACAGCACTTGATCATCCATGGCTGATATTAACGCAACCAACCCTGGCAACGGCCCCAGTGGGTTTAGGTGGTATTGCATTTCTGGATGGGCAGTCAGCTCCTCCTGTCGTTTTTAATAACTCCGGTCAACGTATCCAAAACTATTTCCCCAATATTTTTTTACTGCGATTGTTGAACCTGTTTTATACTACTAACTTTTCCAAGCAATATTTTTTCCAGATTTTTGCTAAATTAGAAACCAATCCAAAATGGGTATACTATCCCCCCATTTATTGCTAATGCTAATAAAAGTTGTCTGGAAATGTGCTTGCATGTACTAACACTGCACGAGAACAAGAAGGAACATTAGCTACTTGCTGATTTACCTGGAGCTGAACAAGCACATGGAGAAAGGGTTCAATCACACGTCCAGTTGTCTGCCTTACCGTTACTACTTTTATAAATGGTTGCAGATGTACATGACGGTTGTTTATTGTTTATTTCCGCTATTTTGTGATGAAGATTTAACAATCTTGTAATGAATGTTAGAATGTTCATGGCATGACAAACGTAATTGCAGCCCGATATAACTTGTGAGATCATGGCATGTTAAGGTGTCAATATGGATTGGTTCTGTAGCAAAGATGGAGAACAATAAATCATGTCTGATAACCTAAATATTGTTATGCAACGTAATGGCAGTTAGCTCCACAATGATGGCATTAATTTAAGCTAGCAATAGTAAAGCAATACTCATCATCATGGTAATAGGGGACGCCATCTTTGAAGAGCAGGTTAGCTGTGTCTTCTGTATATGAGGCTATGAGCCGACCATGAGAAGCAGGAATGTCTGATTTGACAGACATTTTTAACTCCTCCCCGGTTACAAGCCTTAACTCTCGCTGGTCCTTGTGTGCAGCCTCAGCCGACGTCGAACGAACCTATTACGAGCTTGTATTTTAACTTCCGGTACACCAGCCTCCGTTGTTGTCAACTTTATGAATTAAATTTAGCAAGCACGCTAACAACAGTGCTGTTTACGATTGGTTAGGCTAGAAATCGAAATAGCAAATGAACATGCACAAGCGAGTCAAGTCCGTAGGTACGTAGCTCTAGCTACCTAACGATACATTTTTACAGATGTAAGTGCAAGCTCACTAATACTAAACCCTTCTAATACCCTACTACACCGTTTCTAATAGGTAGACAATTTAGCAAACGGTTATATTTGGCTAGCGAACTAGCGGATTTGAACTAAATCACTCTTCATGAACGCATTGTTATGGCACATATTCTCATTGTTTAACTGTGTATGATTATCTGACCAATGAATCTCACTTCAGGTCCCCCGCTTCCTCTGCCTTCCATACGGCTTTGGGTCTCTCCTTTGCGACTGATGTATTCATTTGTATGGCAAGTGGTGCTTCAGCGAAATGTAGCACACTATGGGAAAGTTGAGGAGTTCGTGATTTTGGTGATGAAGATAGTTCCAGACCTGCTTAGCGTCAAACAGAGTGCTCAACTTATCCTTGGCCTGAGAGCAAGGGTGAGATACGTTTTTTGAGTGTCACTTTTCAAATGGATGAACCAGAAGTTTGAAATGAAATTGTATTGTTTTTTTCCTTTCATAGATGATATTGGAAATGTTTCGTATGGACCAGCCAATTAACATTCAGACCATTGAGAATCTCCTGGACAACATGAACATTTGTGCAGCAATGGATGTAAGCTATATATTTGCTAATCAAATGTGTATCTGATTGTATAAAAGTATTTGATTTATACAAAAATGTCCTACTCAAACTACCATTTTAACAAAGTGAAAAAACGCTGTTTGATTTTCCCCCTAAAACACGTAGTTATCTTACTTACATAGGTATACATACCCCTGAGATCAGCTTCATGGCGTAACAACTGTATATAGCCTACTGCCTTGCATGTGTCATGTCAGAGTAGCTATAGAGATCCAGAAAATCATTTAGAAAAGATGCATCGAATTGATCGATGTCTCATATTTATTTTAGATTGTCTAATAATCCTGCTAAGGATTGTTAACCAATGAAACAACATTGTAGTGTTTCACTTGTCTTGACCTGGAATATACTTATCCTGGACGTCATTAAGTATGACCCATGAATCTTTAATTTTTCAAATGTGTGTGTTGTGTAGAAGACAGATGCACAGGTGGAGGAGTCACAGGCCAACTTTGTTGATCTAGTCCAAACTCTGCTGACAAAACGGAGTGAAAGACAACACTTTTTCCAGGTTTGGCACATGTTCCAACTTCTGTCTGTCCATGTCTTGTCCATTCATCTAATACTCTATATAAATAGAGTAAAACTCACCATAACTATTTGTTCACAGGAGGTGTTCCCCAATCAATATGGCTCCAAGTATGACACAGCCCTTCAGGCACTCATTGGAGGGTTGGTCTACAGACTGGAACAGTTACTTCCAGTGCCTGATCTCTCACAAGTAGGCAGTTTGTGCTTTAAAACGATCAGTCAGACCGTAATATATTACTCTTTAACTTTCATGGGCTCGTATTTCACTCATAGGCTTACTATCTCCGTAACATGTCCAAAGACAGCGGTTAGACAGGACTGTGTGTACAACCATTAGAATTTTAACACTCGTAAATTACAAGTAGGCCTACAATTTGAACGCACCTATTGTTAAATCTTTTTATTAATGAATAAAATTATGAAAAAAACATAGCAGTAAGGTGATCGTTCGCTTTGCATAGATTTACACTCGTATACTAGCATAGTATATGGGACATTTGATTATCTTATTACGTATCCATATAACTTATGTATAAGGTAAGGAAATGTTGTGAATTTAACGTTTTATAGTTTATCCAAAAATAAATGTCTCAACACTCACATTTATTTTGTTTCATATTACATACAAAAGGAGA
Source organism: Plecoglossus altivelis (assembly GCA_036571765.1). NCBI lineage: Eukaryota > Metazoa > Chordata > Actinopteri > Osmeriformes > Plecoglossidae > Plecoglossus > Plecoglossus altivelis. The sequence continues at coordinate 275,226 of BROE01000027.1, forward strand.
TATTAGGCAGAATGCTGCATAAACCACTCAGTTATTTGTTGATACAGTTAATTAGATGGTTATTGACAATGTCAAAACGACTTGTTGATTAATCATTCTAATAATCGTTAGATTAGTCGACTATCAATATAATGGTTTCTCACGACCCTATTTAGGAGCCATGTCTTATTGGCCTGCCTCTTCATTAATTTTTTTTTCAGTTTTTATGTTGCACACACTACCTCTCATTAGGAAGTCAGTTCAAATGTAATCTGAATGTAGACATTTGCTTATTACTGGTCTGTGGTTTTTCTAGAGTTAGATCTTCTTCAATCGATCAAATTTATTTGCTGATGCTTCAAGTGCAACCACCTGATTCTGATAGTCACCTTACATGCACAATCTGACAAATAATTGTAATTTTCCCCGCTTCTGTTCTTGTTCCCGTTCCCAGATTGGTTCTATGATCACAAGCCCCTCTATTCTCGAGGAATGTGGACTTTCTGTTTCTGACTCTAACCCACTGAAAATCCTACTTGAGAGCCGAAACCATCAGTTTAAGGGATCCCTGACTTCTGGTAAGCTTGGGAGTGGTCGTGTAGGATGTATTTCACATAGGTGTAGAAAGTTGACCCTGTACTTTCCAAAAACAAACAGGGTGTACCAGGAAGACATCCATACCCATTCCTAGAGCAGTGTTTTGGAAGAAAAAATAAAAATATTTTTTTACCAGAATTATGATTGCAAATAAGAGCACTATTTTTTCCACAACCCTTCTACTCCTAAAGGCATGTCCTTATGTTTTAATGAAATACATATATTTCTGACATTAAGGTCACCAGAAATGTCCTCTGTGTTTATTTCATGCCACATCATGATTATATTGTTCTTAAATGTAATAATTTTCAAATACTTGTGTTAAATGTTTGCTATTAAATACCCAGCCTTTCTGTGTTGTAGCTATCTCATCCACTGTAGGTGACTGCATACTGGCCTCACTTTCATTCCGTTCTACTTCTGTAAACCTGCAAAAACAAGATCTTAAAATTCAATTGGAGTTGCCCAGGCTTACAGAATCAAAAAAGACATGTGAAACCAGCCAGAAATCCAAAAGCCCTGCCACTTCGATTGTCTTAAACCATATGATGATGATTGATGACTCAGATTACACTGACATACACTTGCAAGAGAATGATGATGACAAAGAAGGTGGAGAAATTGACAATCAATCTATGATGAACAGTGACGTGTGTGACACTGACAATATCCTAGCGCAGGATAGGAGGCTTGATAAAAGCTACCCCATAGTCAAGCCACGAGCAAAGAATAGTATGTCAATTACTGGAGAACTCAAACAACCTTTGAAGCAAGAGCCTCAGACCACTACCACTGAGACTGCCTCTCAACCTGACCTTGGTGCTTATGCTGCTAACAGTGACCAACATGTCAGTCCAAAGGTCAATTTGGTGAGTCTGCAACAATGGGTGTCCGAGATTGCTTGCAATACAATCTCTCTCCCAGCCCTGCCCCCTCTGCGGCAACACCATGCCACAGATGAACATAGAGGAGACTTACACCTTGGAAGCAATGTAAAGTCAGGAAGGCCTGAAAGTAATGTATTGATAGAAAGGACCATAATACGAATGAGGCACCCTAAGCTTCTTGGGAAAACCCTGAAAAGGAAAATTCCAAAGGCCGCCTATACATGCTCGGAGTGTGAGAAAGGCTTCCCATATCTGTCGATGGTAGCAGAACACCAGCGCATTCACACAGGGGAGAAACCTTTCAAATGCTCAGAGTGTGGGAGGGCCTTTAGGACGTTAGGATTCTTGACGAACCATCAGAAGATCCACACTTCCATTCGCCCCTTTAAGTGCGAAGAATGCAGCAAGTGTTTCTTGAAAAAAGCTGACCTGCAGAAGCATCTTAGAGTCCACAAGGGAGAAAAACCTTTTAAATGTTCTATCTGTGAAAAGGGTTTCACACAAGCATCCTACTTCAAAATACACATGGACTGTCATACAAGTGACAAAAGCTTTCCCTGCACCCATTGTGATAAAAACTTTCCCACTCCATACAAACTATCCAACCACTTACGCTGGCACACTGATGATCGCCCTTATATCTGTGAGCAGTGTGGGAGACGGTACCACAACCCCAGCCTTCTGAAAAGACATTTGGGCTACCACACGGGGGACCGTCAGTACTTATGTGCCCAGTGTGGACGGACCTTTGTGTACATGTTTGACTTGAAAAAACATCAGCGTGACCATGGGCCTAAGCCCCAGCTCCCCTGCCCAGTTTGTCAGAAGGTGTTTACCAGTAACGGCTCACTGAAAGTGCATAAGCGCATACACACCACTGACAAACCCTATAGGTGCTCAATTTGCGACAAACGATTCAACCAAATTGGTAATCTGTCCGTGCATAAAAAGTTGCACTCAAATGAGCGCCCGTATCATTGCGATGAGTGTGGGAAGACATACAAGTTATCCACTCATTTAAGAGAGCATAAGTATACCCACATGGGGAAGAAACCTTGCCAGTGTGCTACATGCGGTAAAGGGTTCCGCTACCCTGGAATCTTGAAAAAACATGAGCAGCTGCACTTGAAAGAGCATGCAGAGATCCCCAAGAGATATGGTCATGCTTGCAGATACAGTAGAGACTCCTCCAAATGGATGTTGGATGACTATTGACATTACATGTACCATTAAATAACAAGCCTGAAGGCCCAGCTCCCTTAATACTGCAGAAATAGATTTAATTGATCATGTTAGTAGTTGTAGGGAGTATTTGGTGGCCAAGCACCAAAGCTGCGCAGCCACCTCAAGTGTGTCTTATTATTATTAGTGGCTCAGCAGCGAAGCTGTGTGTGTGTTCTGGCTATTAACTGTTGATTTGTTTTCCTTTATAAAGTGTTTTCTTTCTCATAACCTTTCATAACAGCCAATTCAATACGGCGACCATTCTTTTCTCTACTCCACCTACAAATGTTGTTTAATCTTACTATAGTTATATATAGTTATATTACCCCCATGTACAGCTGGTGTCCACTCCACTTTTGATCTTATTTGTAGTTTATAATAGATTTTTATTATATTTTCATCTACCTTTATTATGTTTCATATATGTTCTATGTTTGCACTTTCCTGCCACACTAAATTATATGCTTATATATCTTGCATGGTGAATAAAACTGATTTTGATTCTTCACCAAATTTCCACAATATTATCAGACTAAGCCTCACAAATGTTATCACATGGATTTTAGATTTTTATAACCGTTTGTCCGATACAGCCAATCAAATTCACCTGCAGAGCCACCAAACAGGAAGTTGGCTTGTATTTCAGCAAATATTTAATGTATTCACATGAAACTTTCTGCCTTCACTCAATCCTCTTCTGAGGATGTCTAAAATGTTTGTTTTTTTATGTTAGACCTGCTTGGCCACCTCAATGCTGCTTGCAGCTACAGTATATTTATAAGTGGTTTATATCTGCTTTCATGTACGAAAATCTGGTATAAGAGTTTAGTTAACTGTTATAAACCTTTTGGAACTTATAGAGTGTACACTAATTTCAATGTATGTTCACTGTGTGTGTGTGCGGTTGCCCACTACTCACTAGTGTGTGTGCACTTGGATGGGTTAAATGCAGAGGTAAATTTCGAGTGTGGGTTACCATACTTGACAATACGTCACTTCACTTCAAGTAATTTCAATAGTTTTGAATGTTCATTCTTTGGTATTTCACGGATTGACTCGTTAAACGTACATATCTTTGCTGCTGTCATAAGAATTTGCAACAAAATGTAATGTTTTCGTTACAAATGTGCTGTTTTCTTTTTAGCATAGAAACTACTTATTTTTGCCTCTAGGAATGTCATGAAAGTCAAGAATTGTTATCCTACCCTCATCTCAGTTGGCTCTGCAGATAGTGTACAAACCCAGCATAATACACACAGAGATGCTTGTCAGTTAGGACCGTACCATTTACGGCTATGTCTAAATATAGCTTTTTCATAAAGTAATGTGTATTATTCTATGTGATTTGGTGTGCAGGGTGGTTAGAGCACTTGCCTCCCAATGAGGAGATTGTGGGTTTGATTCTTTTGTGGGCCAAATCCAAAATCCCATGATCTCTCTGAGTGGAGTCTGCATGTCCTCCACATGTTACCATGGGTTCTCTGAGGGCACTCTGACTTCCTCCTACTGTCCAAAGACATCCATGTGATAGGTTAATTGGAAATTCTTAATTGCCTCTAGTGAATGAGTGAATGAATGTGAGAGTGAATGTGTCTCTGTGTTAGCCCTACGACTTGGAGTCCAATCCAGGGTGTACCCTGCCTACGGCCTGAAGTTACTGGGATAGGCTCCAGGCACCCATGACCCCTAACGGGAACAAGCGGAAAAAAGAATAAGTTGTAGAAAACGAATAATTGTGTGATTTATTGTTTGGTGTATACAAAATGCAGAGAGTTGAAGAGAATGGCACCAGAATTTTAAAATTTAAAATATATCTTATGTAAAGAGAATGGCTGTAACTCTGTGTCCTGAGGTAAAATTACATGTCACTGCTTCTGAATAATATTTTCAGAATGTCTCCCCGTGTGTCATTATTTGTGAGTCTTTGATGCTAAATGATTTTGTCCTCTGCTGTAGTCATAAATACACTGTGTTAGGGATGGGCGATATGGCCTAAATCCATATTGCAAAATCCATTGCAGACTTTTGTGTTAATGGTATATATTGTGATATAAATTATAATAGAACAACTTCAGAACAGGTTACATAGTCCCTTAGGAAAGCCAAACTGCTAAATTTTTTATGTTGTTTTAAGAAATTAAGAAACCTATGCCGTTTTGAGAACATTTATTGTGCAAAAGCAAAACTGTAATTAGACAACACAATGTTGAAGATAAATAAAAGAAAAGCATTACCTTCTAAAAGGCACTACACTTAGTTTAAGTCCTTCGTTCTTAAATACCACCCAAGTTGCAGAGAACAGAAGAAACTGTGTCTTTTTAGTTAAGGAACATACACTGTACTGTACTCTATCGTAGGCCAATTTTGTATTGTTTGTATCGCATACTGTTTATATTGCCCATTACTACCCTGCGTATTGGACAACACTGGACTGACACTGGGAGAGATTGTGAACAGCATCATGGATTGGTTTACTTGGTCTTTGGTAGACGTGCTCACTTAGAAGAGGTCCAGAGACAAACATTTTCCCTCCCTAAAGTTCCAAACCAGTTCTGATGGGCTGGTAGGTGTCATGGAACACTGTATAACTTGAGTATCAACTTTGTGTTTCACAGGGCATATGTGAGACTTGAGAAACTTGCAATATAAAAGCACACCATTAGAAGTTCAGTAACGAATGGAGAAAGTAAAAAATATATAGCTGCCCGTAGCAATAGAGGGGCCATGCAGTCCGGAGCATGACATGGCCTTCATAGCACTCATGCAACGGTTCAAAAATCTGTTTGCGTTGTGAGTATTTTTCTGGTATAACACTGCAGACCTTCTTTGCTCCATTTAGAGCCCTGTGTGATGAAACTGACCCCAGTAAATTGTACTATGAGCTAAGTAACTAGCTAGCAGCTAGCAAACAATGTTACTGCTTAATAATTTAATAATAATTTTTTTAATAATAATTTAGCTACTCAGTTCCATGTCGCGGTAGCCTGGTCCCTACCAGACTCTTGTCAATTTAATTTGTACAAAGAGTCTGGGACCTATCCATTGACAAACGTTACTTCCCTTTAGGCGGGTACCCTGTTGAAGTTAAAATTTATTGTTTAGTTTATTGGTTCTTCTCAGAGCCACTCTGGATCTGCCATAACCAAATGCTAACATTTGGTCATAACGTAGGTCAGGTGCCAGAATTTAGCCACTTAGGCAGCAAACAACAAGTTGGAATGGGCAGCAGAGTGTTTGAAGATATTGAATTTAAGAATTAAAGGAGCGTGGAGCGTGCGTGGAGAAGGAAGTCTGGGCCTCCCTACTCAGACTGCTGCCCCCGCGACCCGGCCCCGGATAAGCGGAAGAAAATGGATGGATGGATGGATGGGTCATTCTCTTCACACTCCATAACAGTAGGTGGCGACATGCACCGTGGAAGTTGGTTACGAACTCACTATTAAATCAAAGAAGAAGAAGATTACTAAACAAGGTACGCGAACAAATTTATCACACTTAACTGAAGCTATTGCCTAATAATGCAATGCCAGTTATTTCAATTTAAAGATCCATATTTCTAAATAGTTATCAGACGATGATTTGCTTTACACCATCTTAGTTGTGATGCGTGCTATTTCAGCTAGCTATCGTGTAGTTAGCTTGCTAGGTACACGAACCCCCGTTAATAATTTGTAAACTAGAGCTATAGAAATTAATTTCAGACAAACTCGTGGAACTTTCCATTACCAGACCACATGAATAACCGCACTTTTAAATAAGAACAATGTTATTAGAAATTATATTAGCTCCAGAAGTACAGGTAGGCCGTGGGGTAGCCTAATGTCAACTTTCCGGATCTGCGCAGGCTTGTCTCTTAAACCTGAAGTTAGGCTTGTAGAAAGCCTAAAATGTTCTGTCTAGAATGTATGCTAACCGAATGAGAACACATCTACGGAAGAACGTAACCAATAGTATACCACATCTCTATATCGTGCGTAGCTAGCTAGCTAGCTAGATAACAGAATTTTCGTAAATCCACTGGCTAACTGGTGCTAACTACTCAGGCTAAGGATAGGTCGGTGGACGAGGAAAGTCATTCCAAATGATGAGCCACATTTCGGTACGTGTGTATTCGACTGATGAGTCTGCAATCAGAATAGTCTAGGCAAGAGTTGTGCTCTTTTAAATTGAACTAATCTTTCATTGTATTATAACAGGAATGATGTGTTCATTAGAAACGGTTTTAGCAGATGCCAAGTCGTTGGTGGAACGTCTACGCATCCATGACAGCGCAGCAGAGATGCTCATTGAACAGACAACGATCCTTAACAAGCGAGTGGAAGCAATGAAACAGGTATAGTCAATTGTTAGATTATTAGTTATGACGTGTCGTCTAAATGTCTTGCACAATAAATATTATCCTAGAACAATGTCAACATTATCATCAACATAAAAAGTGTACAGCTTGTAGTGTTGATTTATAAAATGACAGTTGGATTATGAAAACTTTGGAGAATTACCTCCTTTTTGTCAATATTTGGCAACAATTTCCACAACATGAATAGCTCTCGCATATGCTGTTTGTTGAAATACAGACTGTTTCTTAAATCTGACCTGAAATACTGTAGAAATATGCACTTCTGTTGCACTTTCCAATGTGTATGTAACATCAGAAAAGAGTCTGGTAAACGAATAAAATGTTATTTACTTTTTACCAACTGAGGTGCTCTCTAACAAACTAAAGACTGGCAAAATCCATCAATTACTTTGCAGAACCATTATGGTAACAGTGTTGTAGGGTAACAGTTCATTAAACCTGTTGTCATTAACTGCTAGGTGTTTGTGTTGAGCACTGTAATATGCAAATAATGACAATAAAAATTTTGGGAATTGTGGTTTCTGTCACACATTTTATAATGTTTTGCTCTGCTAAACTATATTTAACTGTGCCCTGTGCTTGTATTACCAGTATCAAGAAGAGATTGAGATGTTAAATGTGGTGGCAAGACATAGACCCCGCTCCAGCCTAGTAATGGGAATCCAGCAGGAAAACCGACAGATCCGTGAGCTACAACAAGAAAATAGAGGTACAAATGGTGCCCGTTTTGGCTCCAACGCTCAAGCCCCCTCAAATGGAATGTATTGCCCATTCTCCTGTTATTTTGGTGATATGTTATTGTAAGAGAACTATACCAGATGCCCCATTGTGGAAACCAAATACCCCCCATTCAATTAATTTAGAGGCTGAGCCTGTGCATTAATGATGCTTCTAAAGCTGGGTGCTCACCATAAGATAATTGCACACTATGCCCCTCAGCATCCCTTGACCCTTTTGTGATTTTATGTGGCCTACCGCATAGTGGCTAAGTTGCTGTTCCCAATCATTTCCACTTTGTCATTGTACCACTAAAGCAGCTTGCACACTGCCCAGACAATGCCCAACTAGCCCCAACATTCTAAGTTGGCAGTAGTTGGTTACAGTCAGAACTTTTAGAAAAGTAACTTCCAGTTCCACACTGCCCAGACTGTATTGAGCTGTAAACAACTAGACACTTTTGTAGAGGGCTTAACAAATATTGTTAAAGGAGTCATAGTCTACCTGGCCTTTAAAGCTGTTGGGCGTGTACAGGAGGGACAGGAATCAAGACAAAAATGCCTGTGTGCTAATATTGTAGAGTTGGGGGTTTTCTTAGTCAAATGTTCTTCTTGTTTGTGTCAAAACCCTATCTATTTTAAACATAAATTATTTGACCAAACGACCAGTAGCTCAACCAGTGATGCAGTTAGAGCTAGCGCCACAGTTTTTGGGCTAGTTGCCAAGGGAATATACTCTCATAATGACGCCATTGTTTGGGAAAATGGCACATTCTGGTCAGACTTTCATGATTCCACCAGACCTGACTTGACATCTCAAACTCGAAAAACTCCATCCAACCAACACCGCCTGGCGCAAACTGATCCGACAGTTGCCGCTGGTTGTAGTTCGTCGGTGTTTGTCGGGGCAGTGTGCAAGCGGCTTAACTTTTTACTGTATTTATTGCGCAGGTGGCATTCTGTCACGGCACCATGCTGGAATTCACTGAGCTCCTGAGCATGACCCACACACAGTTTAGTGTACCTTTTCTTCCTACAGAGTTGCGAACGTCTCTAGAGGAACACCAATCAGCCCTTGAACTCATTATGACTAAGTATCGAGAACAGGTCTTCAGACTCCTAATGGCCAGTAAGAGAGATGACCCTGCCATTGTTACACAGTTAAAGGAGCAACATACAGCTGTAAGTGATGCCAGATTTTTGGTCTTAACATTTTAGGGTATTGATTACGTTACGCTTAAACGCTTAATCTTCCTAAGTAATTGACGTGTTAAATGCTGTGATCCCCAAAGGGGGTAGGGAGCAATTCCTCATTAACGTCATTAGATATAAATTCAAGGATATTTTACTAGCTTCCCCAGTGGCCAAATGTTCTTATTTCTTGCATATTTTTTCTCCTCTCTTTTAGTCTACTTTGTTTGGTTATGATGAAATATTGTTCTCTCCTAATGTCTACTGCCTATTGTCCACCATGGGTCTGGGTGCTTTTTGTGCATAAGTGTACTTATATGACAATGTAAACAATATTCTTTACGATATAGGTTCAGACAAAATGTATTTTCTTCCGTCCCCAACCTTCAAGTGGATTCTATCAACATAAACCTGAAGCAGTTTAGCATGTCCATAGTTATGATTATTTAGCGATTAATTAGCCATAAATACGGTTGTTAACGAGCATTCCAGTATTCAAATGTTTCATCCCCAAAATGTTTTGTAAATTTAAACAGGAAATGCGGGCACACTATGATAAAATCAATGAGATGGCGACAGTAATGAAGAAGGCAATTGAAGTGGATGAGGAAAGACAATGTGAAGATGAGGAAAGGATCCAACAATTGGAGGTGGGTGGTCATTTGGGGGTTTCACACTTTCAGCACTCTAAACAAGCTCAGATTGATATGTCCGCATTTATTGCACATGTTAAAACTCTAGGGAGAGTTAGTACTTTTTGCTTGAAGTCTGCTTTGTGGATTATTAACCTATGCATTGTGAACACAGAGCTCTAGTTACACTTTGCCCTTTGCCATTCTATGTTATGCCCTCTCGAAAATGAAGAGGACTTCCAAGTCATTAAGAGCAAATCATTAACAACCCTAAAATGTCTTGCTGGCAAGTTGCCTTGGAACTTAAACATTTTAGAAACATTTTGTGAAAATGTGCTTTTGAAAAGGTATCGTTGGGAATTATGATTGGAATATGTTTAGATTATGATTGGAGTATTCCCTCCTGACGGAGGAATCCTACATATAGCTGCAAGCAGTAACGGAGGGGCCAAGTAGTCCAGAGCAGGACATGGCTCTGAAGTTTTTTACAATTTTTGTAATTCCATACAAACTTTAAAATGACAATTTTTTAGATATGTTCTAAATAAAACAAGCAAATTGACTGAAATCATGCTGAACTTGCTTGTAATTTCCATATTTAAATAAAAGATATAGAAAATTTGTAATTTAACATTTGTCTTAACGTAAGTGATCAATTGGGGAGGTTTCATGTTGATCTCTAGCATGAAACTTTGCTGTTAGTTAAAACTTTTACCCGATGTGGTGTCTGGATTTAAATTATTATTTTTCTTTCAGATGGAGAATAGTGGTCTTCGTGAGTTGTTGGGAGTCAGCCAAGAGGCTTTCTGGGTGCTGGAAAGAGAGAATTCTTCAGATAACTCTTCACTGTCAGTTCTTTTAACCAAGGCTGATATCAACCTTCGGAAGAGCTAAGCCCTGTAGGATCTTCCTCCCATTCCACCTTGCCAACTCGCTTCTAGTCTGACTGACTCAGAGCACTGCACCACAATGCAGTTGAGCTACTTTATATGCTTATGAGACAAGTGGCAAAGCCTTCTTTAATATTGTTGTGGCAGAGGGTTATTTTGTTGCTTGAAAGAATTGCATTTTAAATAATGATATGGAATAAAACTGTTGAATTGGATGTCAATTCTTGAGCTTCTGTGCTGTGATAATTGTATTGTAATACATTGTAATAGTATTTATATATAATTTTTATATAGAATGTGTGTGTGTGTACATACATACATACATACATACATACATACATGCATGCATGCATGCATACATACATACATACATACATACATACATACATACATACATACATGCGCACACACATGGAGGACCAAGGAATGGTAGTCTGGAAATGTTGAGGATTATTCTCTTTTACTGAACATTCACACATTAAACAATTTATAAACAATTAAACTAATGGCTAATGAAAAATAATGAGAAAAACAATTAAGAATGGACAAAAAGTTGTTAGATCACAGATATGATGCTTGAAGTACATGGATACTATGCAGTAACATTTGTAACAGCTGTGTGTTGAAATAAACCGTGTTTGTGCAAAGTTAGGTTTGGGATGGCTTTGTGATGTACTTTATAAGAATCTATAAACAAAATATAACTTGCAACAAATTATACTTTATTCTATAAAAAAACTGCAATCACAATGTATGATTTTTTTTACTATTTATTTGTATGATACAGCTGCAAATAAGTACTTGAACACCTGTGAAAATCAATGTTAATATTTGGTACAGTAGCCTTTCTTTGCAATTACAAAGGTCAAACGTTTCCTGCAGTTTTTCACCAGGTTTGCGCACACTGCAGCAGGGATTTTGGCCCACTCCTCCACACAGATCTTCTCTAGATCAGTCAGATTTCTTTTCTGTCGCTGAGAAACACTGAGTTTGAGCTCCCTCCAAAAATTCTTTATTGGGTTAAGGTCTGGAGACATGCTAGGCCACGCCAGAACCTTGATATGCTTCTTACAGAGCCACTCCTTAGTTATCCTGGCTGTGTGCTTCGGGTCATCGTCATGTTGGAAGACCCAGCCTCGATTGACAGTCATGTTTAGTTTCTTAATGATTGTTCCAACAGTGGACCTTTTTTCCACAATTGCCCTGTAGCCCTTTCTAGCCTTGTGGAGGTGTACAATTTTGTCTGTACTGTAAGGATACAATGATTTGCTTGTGCTGACCTATAAGATTTGTAAGGCAGACAGACAGTACTTTTCCATCATGCAAGAAAGGTAACACACTGTGGGAATCAAGAGGGAGTCAACAGTCCACATATAATGAACAGTATGATGTATGCCACTGTCTCATCTCGGGATGTGGGGAGTAGGGAATGCTATCTTCTTTCTGTGCAGAGTTAAAAGAAACACCTGGGAGAGAGAGGCAACAAAGAGGGTCCTATCCACCGCATAAGGAGATAAGACGGCCCTCGTACCAGGAGCAGAAACCACCAAAGGCAGAGGAGCTCCTGTCCCAATTAGTGCATGATGTTTTCTATATATTACTGTGGGTCTCCCAAGGAAAGGTGTCGTTCTTTGCTGTGCCGAGCATAAGACGCACGTAGTTGTGTGTTGTTAGGAACCTTGGAGCGACCCAGATATCTGCATGAGAATTGTTCTGTTAGGGAATAAACTTCATTGAACTTAACTATACTGAATCCTGGTGATCCATCTTACCACTCTCGATGCGTGAACACGTAACGGAGTAAAATCACATACTCCAACATACACCAATCAATCAGAGAGCAGCTCACATGAATATCTTAATGAGCATACCATATATGGGGAAAACAGGCTATTTCAAAGCTTGGCCATTTCTACGGTTGCATTTTCAGCCCAACCAATGCTGCATTCTCTATTCGGAGACCTCAAGGAACACTGTGAAATAACCTAAAAACCCAGTGCGTGACCCCTTTAAGGAATCTTTGTTTCATTGGCATCTTAATCATCGACTGCATCACGTAGCCTACAGTAGATTCTCTGTTATAACTTCGCACTGTCCTTTCATTTAAATCTAGATAACGTTATTTCGCCTGTCGTATGCTATCAAAAACAAGCTCCGTTTTAATAAGTCAAACACATGGCAACGTAAACGTTAATACTTAAATAAACTGTTCAAAAACGGGTTTCCAACAGGTAACGTTGGTCCAGACCTCCAAGTCAAAAGCTTTAATAGATTTTCTTTTTTGCCGACAATTTACGGACTCAGCAAGCCACTTGATGAACAAGTGTTACAATCGAGTCCGTGCGTTAGAGGGGAATTGTGTTATTGGTTGGCAGTTGCCGCCCGACCCGTATTGATAGATCAAGTTTAACAGAGTTTTTCATATCACAAGCTCCATTAACCTAGACTAGTGCTATCTGCTGAGGAGGATTTATTGATCTTGTGGTTTCCGATTAGTTAAAAATATGGTTGATTACCAGTAAGTCCTTAAGAGGTGATAGCGACTTTATCTTGAAGCTAATTTAAATTGAGTTATGTTTGATTTCTCTGGGTTATAATTTCATAGTTTTGTTTTGTAGTCTCACCGTCAATTAGGTGGCATGAGCTGTTTGAAACAGCCAACCAGAGCTGCCTTGAATCTTAAAGGGCGCACGTCAGAACCTCCGTGGGAAAACCAGTTACCGTGCTTTATAGGTAGCTGAGTAATTCCTAACGCAAGCTTGCTCTCTAAATCTCGCCTACCTTGGCATAAATGGCGTTTGAGAGGTGGTCGATAAATATAAGAGGACCGCAAACGAAATCCTAGAGCAGGATGAAGACTGACATGTGACGGTAGAGCCATGAGAACTGATTTGTGCACACCTGGTCTCAATATGTGTTGGATTGAGTTTAGGCTGGGTGTGAGTGCAAATCACAGTTTTCAGGTTTTATAAGTGTATCTTTTATTCCAAGTCATATACAAAAAGTGTCAGATCAAAGTACAGCAGAAAGTCAATAACCAGAAGTGCCTAGTTCTAACATAATTTAGTGTTAATCTACTGAGCTGCAACAGTCCCTATGTGCATCCATAAGAAAATGAACAAATCAGTCTGTGAGACTACTCTTTACCTTTGACTCATACTAAAGATTAGTTCAAAATAAATGCATTTTTCAAGTACGACAAATCAAACTCGACTGTCTTCTTGTATGAGTCTTTGGATCATTTTCCAAGTGACCTTTCTTCAAGTACAAGTCTTTTGATAAAATGTTCATAAGGAAGAAATGTTCGTGCATCTAAACCAGCCATGATCATTTTGAGTAGCATAGAAGGGCACATTTGCGTGGCAGATAATATTTAAAAACTCCTGCATTAAAACAACACATAATGACGGTTTGTATGATTTAAAATGGCTTTAATTATTACCGCAAATAATTACACTGCACCAAACTGTCAGTAAAGTAATAAAAGTAAAAATAACTACATCTGTAATTATCACATATAAACAAATCCCATTCACTTCTTACAATACTGAACCTTGCAGTCACGTAAAAGTGAATGAGGTAACCTTTCTGTTTCATTTTCAGAACCAATGCAGATCATAAATCCTTTATCCAAAATCATGCCCAGCAGATGATCGACTTCTTCACCCGAAACATGGTTAACAGATGAACAAATCTTTAACTGTAGACTCAATCGGCAGAAGAACACATCTTTGAGCCAAAGACTGAGTCGGCAAATGACTTAATTTTTTTAACCAGAGAACACGGTTGGAGGTGAGCGATTCATTTGAATCTGAGTTGTTGGATAATTTTCATGTGACCTACATAGGCTCAGAAGATGCGATTTCATGTGAGTAGGTCTAATAAGACATGAATGATATTCATGCACAAAGTAAACACAAGTTTTGTTGCTTTCACTTTTTTGTACTTTGCTTCCAGTTTTGTGTAATGTAATTGTTTTCCAGGTTATCCAGAAAGTTACAAGCACTCAAAATAAAGCAAAACATTTTGTTGAAAAGTAACAATAAAAATGTTATCTTGCTAATTAAGGAACACTGTCACTTTGAAACAATAACACTTTAATCCTCTCATTTAAACTGTAAACAATTCTGAGGTAATTGAAACTTCAAACTAAATAATGGCATTCAGAATAAATGAAATTGTAACAAGTGTGCCACCTACTGGTATATATCAGTAAGAAACTGAAACGGCTAAAAACCAAGACTGCTTCAGGTGATTCAGCTTTAGTATTCCTCACTTGTTTAACTTGCAAAATCACAACTATGCAATAATTCATTTGATCCAGATTTATACATGTGCATAATAATAATAGTCCATTTTATTATGATTATTAATTAATCATTGACAATTATTTAATAACAAATCATTTTCCAGTCAGGTTGCTCAATTGTAATCAATAAAAGAAAATGATGAATGTCAACATTTCATGAAATATGCAAAATATGTATAATTGGAAGCCAGTTAATTACCTTATGGTCTATTTGCCTTAACATGAAAATGATTCTCTGAATCTTTATTCTCTGAATAGCTGAACTATCCTCGCACTAGATGATCTAGATGAACCCCTCCTTTCTCCTGAGGGGTTCTTTCTTTACAGTCCATCTGCATATGGATGCACGCCAGTCCTGGACCATCTACAGTCTGTGAGAGCAGGATCTCTCCTTCACTGTGGTTCTCCCCGAGGTTTCTACTTTTTCCCACAGGGTTTTTGTAGTTTTTCCTTGCCGAGAAGGAGGGTCTAAGGACAGGGGATGTTCTGGGACAGTCGTCCATTTGCTAAAATCATATGGACATTGTATAACTTGATTTTCTGTTTATTGACCAATGATGGAATCTTTGTCGCCCTTCGAGGCAACTGTTGTTGTGATTTTGGGCATTACAAAAATAAATTGAATTGAATTGAAT
>BROE01000027.1:290958-415817 GCA_036571765.1 Plecoglossus altivelis
TGTTGTTGTGATTTTGGGCATTACAAAAATAAATTGAATTGAATTGACATGATCATCACCGGGGGTGCATGGTGGCGGTGCGGTTAGAGCCCTTGCCTCCCAGGAAGGAGATCTTGGGTTCGATTCTTGGGCTGAATCCAACATCACATGATCTCTCTGGGTGGAGTCTGCATGTCCTCCCCATGTTACCGTGGGTTCTCTCCGGGCACTCCGGCTTCCTCCCACCGTCCAAAGACATGCATGTGATAGGTTAATTGGTATATTGAGAAATTGCCCCTAGAGAGTGGATGTGTGAGTGAATGGTTGTCTGTGTCTCTGTGTTAGCCCTGCGACTTGCTGGCCCCAGTCCAGGGTGTACCCTGCCTATGGCCCGAAAGCTACTGGGTTAGGCTCCAGTCACCCGTGACCGCTAAATGGGAACAAGCGGCCCTGCAATCCCTCCCAGGGATTAGCAGTAGATACTGGATGGATGGATGATCATCACCCACAAACCCTTAATTACCCATGTTTCTTTTTCGTGAAAGTAGCAAGACATTGTTTATAGGCAGGGCAAAGTATCCCATTTTACACTATATACATACCCCTTTCTCTTACAGGCAGTCAAAGCAGTGATTTAGATGACTAAGGCTGTTTTAATTACCTTTGAGCTGTTACGAGTGCTTGTAGGGGTCCACACAAACTTCTACCATTAGAAACCAAACCAAAGGCACCAAATCAAATGTGTAAGGGCCACACTAGCAACATTCGAGACATGCACATTTGTTTTCCATCTCCATGTTAGCTGCGTTTAACAATAAATCATATTATATGAAGTAATTTAATATTATTTCTTTATTCCAGACATACAAAAAATGGTCCATAGTACAATACAAAACATAGCAAAAGAGAGACAAATACAAGAAAAAACACATACAATAAAAACTGACTACCACAGTCAGAGTTCTGCAATACACACGAAGAATGTTCAAATATTCACGAATAGACTAAAACAACAATTGCTCCACAGTCTCAACGTGAACCTAATCGCACTCATAGCAGAGCTCACTGCTGTTGCAAAGATACTGTTTAATGACTCATTTATTCTACACATACATCTACACATGAGATTCCTGAGTAAAGCAGGACAAGTGGATACACCAACACTTACAAATATTTGACTTATGCTTCCCCAACGTGGCATTTTAGGCAGCAGCCTCATGCCATCATTATATGCCACATTGAGTTTCTGCATTCTGCTTTTTTACAGCACCACCACAAATTTAGTATTTAAGAAGTGTTTTTGCTGGATACTTTCTTATTCTTGCTCAAGTAATTATTTAGATTATTACTTTCACTTCTATTTGAGTCATTGTCCATTTAAAGTATCAGTGCTTTTACATTATACTAATCTACCCACCTCTGTTCATGGGTGAACCTGTCATTTACTCTGAGGTTCTGAGTAGACCCGTACCGAGACCTCTAAAGGGGCAGGTGCTCAATGTCAAAAAGGGCCATAGAAAAGGTTAAAACAAAGGCACCAGTTTCAAATTGAAACTTATGTCCAGATGCCTTTGTTTCAACCTTTCTTCAGTATGTCCTGGATGGCTGAGAACCTCCACAGTTTAATAAGGGAATATGGGACCTAATTTAAAAACACTGTGGTGTCAGGGCTGTGTATTGGCAAGACTGGCAATATAATACTTTATATTAAATTTAAGAAACCTGTTACGGCATGTAACACACCACCATCTGCAAACAATCGGAGTAAAACCATTTTAAGGGAAATACAGAGATGAAAAGCTTTTGTGACTCTGCAGGCTGTTTGTGACAAACTGATTGCTGAAAGAGGCAACAGCCCACACTGGCTGACTGCTGGGAGTCAACTGAGGGAGAAGATTCCCAGAGAGACAGCTGCTGGCCACACTGCTGCAAATAACGTTTAAGTTAGATGGATAGAATGGGTATGGTCTCTATGGTGAGTGAGTGGCCAAAGACCTTATGCAAACAGCTAACAAACGTGATAATTTCACATCGTTTGACAAAAAACATATTAATGTCTGCATTTATTTATTTCTGTATTTATTTATTCCCTTGTCCTTATAGGCTAATTAGGAGGCGAGGCTAGGGCAGGATCAGGGCAGGAACTAAGTAAAGCCTACTTATCATGCAAAGCATGTTCTAGCTAGCAGCAATGGACCTGTCAGATGGGTCAAACTAAGGAATTAGTGTAAATGAATTTAGACGTAGCTCTGATCATTTTCATTTGAATCCAGAGTTGTAATATTGGATAGATGATAATAATAGTCATATGTGGTGTCCAACAAGGCTCAGTTCTTGGACCAAAATCATTCATACTCTATAGTCTATATGAACAATATTTTTTCTGTATGAGCATTGCTGAAACGTAATATCTTTGTTTTTTATACCAGTAAAGATATCGATGACTAATTGAAAGCAGATGAAAAACAATTGTTCTTGATCAAAAGTGGTTTGTCTTTAAGAAATTATCTCTAAATGAAAACAGAACCAAATTTATGACATTTACAGGTAATAGAAATGTAGACAACGCAAAACTATGTTTAAATGGGTTGTAGAAATTCAACGTATTTATAAAGCCAAATCTTTAGGGGTGATCATAGACAATAAACTGTCTTGGAAATCACACATTGAATAAATCACACATTGAATGGACTAAAGTCTCAAAATCTATCGCATATTGTATAAAACAAGAGATATATTGAACAGAAAGGGATTGTATTTGATTTATTCTTCTTTGGTTATGCAGTACCATTCATTTTGTGCAGAGATCTGGGGGAATGCAGGAAAAACCTGTATTGACTCCTTAGTCAAATTGCACACAAAAAAGGCTATTGGACTAGTTAATAAAGTAAGGTATTGCGAACCAACAAATAATTTGTTTATTTAGACTAAATGTTTAAAACTAAAGGATACAGTACATATTAAAATATTAGAAATTCTGTATAAAGTAAAAAATATCATGGTTCCAAAAAGCATACACAGTCTTTTAACAAAGAATTTGTCAGCATTATTTTTGGGGTTTGTACAATTTTGAATATGCTAAAGTACAAACCTGATTCTGTATAAATTGTGAGTAAAAACAAAATGCTATGATATGAAAGTTTCAAATTTCAATATTTTATTCACAATACAACATGACATTAAATGCTTAAACTGAGAAAATGTTTAATTTTAAGGGAATAATAAATTGATTTTAAATTTCATGGCATTTACACAAAACAATTGGGACTAGGCCATGTTTACCACTGTCTTTCTTTCTTTCTTTCTTTCTTATCCCCTCTTCTTTTTATAACAGGCTGCAAACGTCTGGTGACTGAGGAAACTAGTTGCTCAAGTTAATAAATAGGAATGTTCTCCCATTCTTGTCTAATACAGGTTTCTAGTTGTTCAACTGTCATAGGTCTTCTTTGTCACATCTTCCTATTTATGATGCGCCAAATATTTTCTATGGGTGAAAGATCTGGACTGCAGGCTGGCCATTTTACTACCCGGATCTTTCAATGCAGCCATGATGTTGTAATTGATGCAGTATGTGGTCTGGAATTGTCATGTCTTCCCTGACAGAGACAACGTCTGGATGGGAGCATATGTTGTTCTAGAACTTGGATATACTGTACCTTTCAGCATTGATGGGGCCTTTCCAGATGTGTAAGCTGCCCATACCACACGCACTCTTGAAACCCCATAACATCATAGATGCAGGCTTCTGAACTGAGCGCTGATAACAACTTGAGTTGTCCTTGTCCTCTTCAGTCCAGATGACATGGTGTCCCAATTTTCCAAAAATAACTTTTAAATGAGCCTTGGAACAGAGAAAACGCCTGTGCTTTTGGATCATGTTTAAGCATGGCCTCTTTTTTTAGTTTTAGCCGGCAACAGCAATGTTTTCTGGAAGTATTCCCGAGCCCATGTTGTGATTTCCATTACAATAGCATTCCTGTATGTGATGCAGTGCCATCTAAGGGCCCAAAGAGCACACGCATCTAGTATGGTTTTCCAGCCTTGACCATTAAGCACAGAGATTGTTGCAGATTCTCTGAATCTTTGGATGATGCACTGTAGATGATAACTTCAAACTCTTTGAATTCATTCTCTGACAAATTCCTTTCTGATACTGCTCCACTATTTTTCGCTGCAGAATTGGGGTGATTGGTGAGCCCATCTTGACTTCTGAGAGACACTGCCACTCTGAGAGGCTCTTTCAAGTTGCAAATTGGTCCTCCAGCTGTTCCTTATATGTACCTTTAACTTTTCTGGCCTCTTATTGGCTTGGGATGGTACCTCTGGACTGGCAGACCGGGGTGGTGGTACCCCTTTATAAGAAGGGGGACTGGAGGGTGTGTTCCAACTACAAGGGGATCACACCCCTCAGCCTTCCTGGTAAGGTCTACGCCAGGGTACTAGAGAGGAGAATCCGACCGATAGTCCAACCTCGGATTCAGGAGGAGCAGTGTGATTTTTCGGCCTGGTCACGGAACACTGGACCAGCTTTACACACTTCATCGGGTGCTTGAGGGTTCATGGGGGCTTGCCCAACCAGTTCACATGTGCTTTGTGGACCTGGAGAAGGCGTTTGACCATGTCCCTTATGGTGTCCTGTGGGGGGTTTGCCGCTGGGGTACGGGGTCTGGGGCCCTTTTCTCAGGGCCGTCCGGTCCCTGGATGACCTGAGCAGGAGCTGTGTTCGCATTGTCGGTAGTAAGTCGAACTTGTTCCTGGTGCATTCCGCCAAGTGTGCCCTTTGTAACCAGTTCTGTTCATTATTTTTATGGACCGAATTTATAGGCACAGTCAGGGGCCGGAGGGTGTCTGGTTCGGGGAGCACAGGATCTCATATCTGCTATTCGCAAATGATGTTGTGCTGATGGCTTTATCGGACCGGGACCTACAGCATGCACTAGAGTAGTTTGCAGCCGAGTGTGGAGCGGCCAGGATGGGAATCAGCACCTCCAAATCGAGGCCATGGTTCTCGACCGAAAAAAGGTGGCTTGCTCCCTTCGTGTGGGTGGGGAGTCCTTGCTTCAAGTGGAGGGATTCTGGAAGTGGAAGTATCTCGGGGTCTTGTTCACGAGCGAGGGAAGGACGGTACGTGAGATTGACAGGTGGATCGGTGCAGCAGCTGCAGTGATGCGGTCTCTGTACCGGGCTGTTGTGTTGTCACCTATGGTCATGAACTGTGGGTGACCGAAAGGACGAGATCGCGATACAAGCGGTCGAAATGAGTTTCCTCCACAGGGTGGCTGGGCGCTCCATTAGAGATAAGGTGAGGAGCTCGGTCACACAGGAGGAGCTCGGAGTAGAGCCGCTGCTCCTCCACGTCGAGAGGAGCCAGCTGAGGTGGCTTGGGCATCTGTTTCGGATGCCTCCTGGACGCCTCCCTTGGGAGGTGTTCCGGGCATGTCTTACCGGGAGGCGGCCCCGGGGGAGACCCAGTACTTGCTGGAGGGACTATGTCTCTCTGCTGGCAGGGAAACGCCTAGGGATCCCCCCCAGAGGAGCTGGAGGAGGTGTGTGGAGAAGGAAGTCTGGGCCTCCCTGCTCAGACTGCTGCCCCCGCGACCCGGCCCCGGATAAGCGGAAGAAAATGGATGGATGGCCTCTTATTGATACCTGTACCATCTTTTTGGAATGTGTAGCTCTCAAGAAATACAAATGAGCCATAATTGTTATGATATTTCAAAATGTCTCACTTTCAACATTTGATATGTAATCTATATTCTATTGTGAAAAAACATGAATTTATGAGATTTGTTATATTTATGAAGTGACTAATTGAAATGAACTATCACTTTATTTAAATTTAAAAGAAGTCTCAAAAATAAATATTAAATAATTATCAAAAATATGCATATAATACATGGAAGCCTTCTATAATATGTGAATTATTTGTGTTTTGCTTATTTTAGTTTTCGTAAAGCTGTGTCATGAACACTAATAGTATAGATTATTGGAATAGGCATTCAATAAGCTATAAACTTCAGCCTATTCCTTTTTTTGGTTATGTTTGTGTTAATGCTGAGTTTATATATGATAATAATTGGAATACTTTGTATATAAACCAAAAATAAAGTTGCCACATCATTCAGCTGCCTTGCTTCACATTAGGTCTGACTATGGTCAAGAAATATATGGTGCCTGGTTTCTAAAAACATTACATTCACGCCAAAGAGTTGAATCTTTGTTTCATCAGAATCTTGTTTTTCAGGGATTTTGAGGTTCCTCTTGGCATATACATTTTACTGAGGAATGACTTCTGGCTGGTATTCTACCACAGGTGTGATGAATATTCTGTAGCTACTTTGTGAGAGTGACAAATGGATTCTTGGTCACCATCCTGATGAAAGTCCAGTTTTGTACACAATTCTGGAGAGAAGAAGAGGCTCTTTGATGAAATACACCGCTGCAATTGTTGGGTTTAAGCATAACAAAAGATGCATGTATAGTTGTACTTGGAACCTTTTTATTTTATATATTCTTTTGGGGATGACACAGGAACTGTTTAAAATAGATCAGCACAATAGACTTGCTAGTGTTCAATTGCATTTGAAATTGGAGACTTGTTTTCCATGTCTACTGGGCTTAGTATTGTATAGCGAAATAGGACATTAGCTCATATCCAATCAGCATCCCACCAAGCCCTTTTGTGTTTGTGTGTAAAGCGAGTGTGGGCCATTGGCCTCAATTGTACCATCTAAGATCTGTCACATTTAATGAAGACCAAAATGTCATACAATAACTAAACATGTTCAGTATGCTAGATAGAATGTTTAGCCGTGTATGATTATGTACTGATGACAGTCATATGACTGCCTGATAGTGTAACAACCTCCTGTTAACTGGACGCTATCTTAGCTTTTTCTTTTTATTGTCAATTCTGTCCTCTGCTGCAGACTTTGCTACTAAACGAAGAATCTGAACTTGAAGTTACATTGTTCTGGAGACAGAAAACAACTTTCCCCACAGTGCCTGCCCCATCTATCAGTAATTTGAAAGACAAAAACTACTAATACCATGTCAGGTGACCTGGTGGCAAGTGAATAAGAGGGTAGTTGGTGGAGAAACAGAGGGTGGGGGAGAAAGTTGAGTTTATTTCTATGTTTCAGTAACCTTTTCTCCAGTTTGTTGTTTTGTGGATTTTGCCTGTTTCAGATCGTCCAGAGCGACAGTGGACAACTACGGTAGGATCCCACCAGTCGATGCCTACTACAGACTGGAATGACACGTTGGTGCTGCTAACATGTAGCTAACATGACAGTACGTAAACTGCTTAGTGTAAGTTTCAACAGTGTATTAATGTCCAAATCAATGTTCATTCAGAAGTCTGATGGTCCTAGGAAATAAACTGTTGTCCAGTCTGCGCATAAGACTAAATTCCTTGGTATTGCCTGCCAGAAGGCAACGGTATGAAAAAACTTTTTTTTTTAGAATTGTGCCAGCTTTTCTTCATGTATGGTAGGTGTCCTGTAGGGCAGGGAGCTTCCTGCAGGTGATGATCTCAGCAGGCCGGACAACACTACATAGGGTCTTGCAGTCCCTGTCTGTACAACTCCCATACCACACTGCAACCAGTCAGTTTGCTCTCTATAGTGGATCGTAGAAGTTAGCAAGGATGACTGAGTCCATGCAAAACTTCCGTCTCCTCAAGAGACTTAAGTTTTGAGACTGAATTCAACTTTCTACCAGGGTCCTGTTCCTAAAAGCGAATTCGACGGAAAAAGCCAGACTTAAGTCAGTAACATGCCCTGACATAAGCTTGGTTGACTCTGTAAACTGGATTTATTGAACAGGCCCCAGGATGGCCTTGGAATTTTTGCTGAAGTTGAAATGAAGCCATCCTCCTGCACTCAACCAATTTCCATTTACAACACATTCCTCTAACCAATCAGACATCGTGGTGGTGGACAAACAGCAGAAGAAAGCCATTGTGGTTGACTGGCAATACCAAGTGCTGGCAACATCAGGAAAAAGGAAGATGAGAAACTAGAAAAATACCAGTATTTATGTATTTAAATGGTCGTTATGGCTTGATGGACAATTGATGGACAATCCCCCCCAAAACTGATTTACACTGCTGAAAATAACACCGAATAACAATTTAAACTTTAATTTTTGAGACATTTTCGACGATCGCCTGATTTGGGATGATTCTGTTCTCCGTGTGCGCTCACAATTTGAATTTATTGAAGGCTATCTTGAAATAGCGTTGCTTGTCAGTGGAACGGAACTTTAGTGGTACGAGTTGAGGCTTAAATTTAGGTTGGCGCTAACCGAAGTGAAGCTTTTTTGTGTAAGCGTGGCTTTTGTTAGCGACGTTGATGGAACACCCCCCTGCTCAGCCTCCTTTCAGCAAGGATTAACACAGGTCTCTGTATCAGGAGAATGGGTGACTACTTGTGAAGTGCAAACGTCAAGAAATACATTCATGCAATAAATGTCCGGCTTTATACAAACCATAACTAGCCTACTTTGTACAGTAGTTGTAATCGGTGGTGTGGACATTCAATTGAGATATCTCTACATTATAATATGTAAAAACAACATTTCGTAAACAATTGTTGTCACTATCAAATTAGGGTGTTGTGTGTAAGATATGGAGACATTTTAAATTCGATATAATATTTATTGCGGTTATTTAGTTTTAAAATAGATGTTTTAACATGGCATTAAATCCGTTTCTTTTACACTATTTAATTTAAACAAGCTTGAGCTATTAGGATTGCAGCGCTATATCATACATCAATCTTAATATCAACACAAATTACGTAAAATTAAAATCTGAGCCCTGTTTAACTCATTGGGAACCACTGGTAAACTGTCAGGGTCTCACCCCTTCTAACAAGTAACTGGATCAGTGAATGAAGCACATCTGCTGGCAGTCAAGAGCAGCTGCAGTCGTCATCTCACTAATCAACCAACTAACTACATGTTTCCTCTAATACTTTTGCTATCTTTTTATTGTTATATTTGTCTTTTCAATCACCTCGTGTTAGCTCGTCTGAACTGTGTTACAACTACAGTACAGAAATCACAGCCTTTGCTACCTTGGACGAGCAACTAAAATTTTCTGGCGTGCAGACTGTAGACGACTGCTTCGTTCAAAGTATTAACTCCCAGATATAATAAAGGACTGTCGGCTAGGTCGGCCCCAAATTTCTCTATTGGCTAGCGTTGGCCAGGACGGAGCGTTTGTCTTGTCAGCCATAACTACTAGCAACCTACTGTGTAGTAGCGTACAATAGGCTACTTACAACTAACCTCGAATCCCTAAAAACCGTAATGGCTATAGCTGACTCACTGGTTGATTTAACTGACGCGCGTTTTCAAGACAGTTTAACTAACACGTTGGTGTTTTTACTTATGCCCACATCATTCTATGGTCAGATATTACAACTTCACAATCGTCAGTCCTTATATTTAGCTAGCTAGCACACGTTTGTCACCGCCATTTTGTGAAAGGCTGTTCTCCAAAGGATGGGAACGTGTAATGGTCGAACGTAGTATAACACCATCATATAGCAATCCTCGATATCTACTCGACAGTTACAGAAGTAGGGATCATGGATATCTTCCACCCGGCTAAATGAAATATAAGGCATTCTCTCTCTAAAAAAAAAGAAGCCAACAAATGGGTTACAGCAGTTGGGTAAATAGTTGCCCCCCATGTACCAAGCCCCAACTAAAGATGTAAATAGAAGGCTATGTTAGTTATGATGAACTAAAGAGCTCTTAACATCCTTAACATTTCTGTTGCATTTAACATGTTACAAAGCACCCACTCTGCACACTAATTATACTAATATGTTTAGGAAATTAAATTTAAAAAATATGTTTAGGTCCTTTTGTAACTATTGAGGTTTTATTATTGTTCTATTTGTAAAAAACAAAAAAAGACAGTATACCTGTGGTGAACCTTACCCAATGAATTTACTTAATATGAAGTTGTCTTGGTTTTGTCAATGTGTGAAAATGTTTGCAGGGTGTATTAATAATCTAAAGTTATTAAAAAGTCCCCCCTCCCCCATGGACACACATTGTGTTTTTCTTTAGGAGTTGTAAGTCATAGATGAGCCCTAAAAAAAAACTATCTATTGTTCCTATAAAGCGCTCAGGACAGTGCAATGCCACTGTTCCTTGTAGAGGGCGCTACATGTCAGTACGAGCTCGCGGCCTTTAGATCTTTTTGTCTGAGAACTGGATCCCGCTGCCGCTCTACAGTGTGTGCGATTGCTCGGAGCCGCGTCCGTAACACACTGTCAAACCACTCCAAACCAATACAATTGCAACCAAAATTATTCGCATTACATCCTTTGCTATAGCGATTTTGGTTTCCCGCTAGAATCGGTCGTATTTCTCACAGATCGTTAGAACTTAGTGTGGGGGGAATTGGATTGGTTTCTGTGTGCATCGGTCTTTATTAGCGAGCTGGCGCTCTTGCCATTAGGTATTTCTTTAACTTTTTAAACACTCAGCTTCGCGAATGACTGGGCGCCGGCGGAGTATGGGATCCTTGGTGTCTTAGGAAGCAACCGAGTGGGGTTTTAACCGTTTTACATGCAACAACAATGGCAAATTCGACGGGAAAAAATCTACCAGATCAGCGGAGGAAAGGGCTGGCGTTCCTGGATGAGCTGCGGCAATTTCACCAAAGCAGAGGGTGAGAATGGGGTATCTTTACTCCTTTGAAAAATGCTAAAAACATAATTTGCATGGGACTTTCAATGGGATAAGACTGTTACCGTTACATTGTTGCACATATTGTCTGTTTTCTCTTTTCAGATCGCCGTTTAAAAAGGTACCTATCGTGGGTGGAAAAGAGCTGGACCTCAATGCTCTTTATATCCGAGTCGTTTCTTTAGGTGGATTTGCTAAGGTGAGTGTGGCTAAAAGTGTATTTTTCGCACTCGCGTTTTTTTCCGAATCGCGAAGTAGCCCATCACTGAACTGTCTTCGTACATCAGAGATTAGTCTCGGGGGTAAACGGTTGTAAAATATATAGGATTGGTTATGGCCTTGTGCTAGTTTGCTATCAATGCAATGTGGTGGCTTGTTGTGTATGATTTGAATTGAAAGTCCGCACGTTAGCTACAAGGTTTGAGTCAGCGGCGTAAGACTAACTCAAAATTAGCGGGCACGTATACCATCGATTACTCGCAGAGTGCACGGGCGAGGTAATAAACATACTCGCCGGGAAAAGCTTAGTGTGTACATTTGAACAGTCCATCGGTAGTTTGTCTGCTAATCGCTCTGGCCATCGTTGGGTTCATGGTTGAAGACAGAATGTAGGCCTCACGCGGGCCTTTATTAAATACTGTAAATGTACAGAATGACCCCAAAGAAGATGGGTCTCAAGCTAGCTTCCTTGGTGATGCTAGCTCGGGTACCTAGTGAGTCTTCCTACCGGTTGTGTGGTAGCGAATATTGTTGCCTCAAGCGTAGCCCCACTTCAGCTTGTTTGCACGCTAGTCATACCAGAAAAGTAATGTTAGCTATCACAAGCTATGTTGCTAATCGTAGCTAGCTACCTAGCTGTTTGCTAAGCCGTCGTACAACCCAGAGTTGTAGCTAGGTGGCTATTGTTTCTTGACCTAAAGACAAGTAATCAATCAGTAATGCACTTTTATTTTGCATTTTACTATACATATGGATAGAAAGGAATGAGAGAGTTTTTATATATTTTTGAATATCTACATTTTAAAGCCTGTTATTTTGGAAAATTATGAAACACCAGCGTTAACACTTGCTAACAAATATTGTATTTCAGGTTTCTGACAAGAATCAGTGGTCTGAACTTGGAGAAGATTTCAACTTTCCACGGAGTTGCTCCAATGCAGCATTTGCTTTAAAACAATACTACCTTCGGTAAGTAGCAGAGGAGCACACTGTCAGCATGTGGCAATGTTTACAACTCGTAAGCGCTAGCAGCACTGTACTGTCCAGTGTGAGTGATTGTTTTGTGAGTGTTACATTTCTGTAAAACTGAATCCAAAGGCAAGATTCATGACATACCCACGCTGAATACATATCTGCAATCAAACCATGTATATAAACGTGTTCAAAGACATTTACGTTAATGTATTTGTGCATTGTGAAGCTTATAACTTTGAATGTATAGAATTATATTTAGCAACTCAAAGAAACTACAAATGAAGTCTGAGTTTTCGGTGAAGCTTTGGTCAATTTGGTCTGCTGGTAGTCATTCTTTTTTGAATCTTACATTTATTTGCAAAATATTCTGCTTTGTCCCAGTTTTGAAATTGCAACCAAACAGGCTTGGTTAAAAGGTTTTTGGCTGCCTCACCCCTTTTTTGTGTTGTAGCTCCTAATGTTGTTACTATTTACTTTTATGGATAGTCACCAACCCGTTTCCTTTATATTGACTATCTTGCATGAATTGACTATACAGATATGGAGCAAGAAGTCAATAGTAGGGACAGGCGTGTCTTCCCTGAGTCTTATTTAGTATCAAAAAGATGAACTACTAGTGTAATATGGACAGACTTTTTAGTATGGCACGTGGTAGTAAGCAGTTAGGACCTCGGATACATTAATATGCACACAATACTGCAAAGAAACAGATTTTTGCAATTGTGTGGATAACGTATTTGTATTCTTGGCTAAAAGTTCAATTTGTCCAAACTAATTGGGAACATGAATTCATTTTGTAATATTGACTATATAGAGGGTTGATGCCAAACCAACCTTCTTTTCTTTGGTTTTTGTGATGTCATATTTCCTAACCTAGTTATAATAGCAATGAGGATGTCTAACTTTAGAGGTAGCTCCAAAAGAATCATACTCAGTATAGTTTAATTCGTTTCAACATTAACGGACAGCTGAATAGTTATTATATGTTAAATGGTAATATGCCCTTAAAGAGTCACAAATGGCTTTAGACAGTATCTAACATTGACAAAATGCTCAGAGATCTGCCTTAAACGGTGTTTCAGACCACCTAAATGTGTTTGATGGAAGTCTGACACATTCACAGAGAAAACATATTGGATACAGCATTAAGTTGTAGAAATGCCCAAATTATTACATTCATTGACTTTATGGTTAAACACAAGGATTCTAAAAATGGGTCTAATCTCTACTGATTACACTTACAGGACCAATAACAGCAGAGTAGACATGCAAGGAGGTGAAGCATTGCATTTGTCATATTTGTTTTATATCTACTATAGAACGTTTACTCATACTGAAAGAAAAGCCTAATGCCCAAACCTATAGTAAGACCATCATAATGAGACAAGTCATTTTATTTCTCCCACCCTTTGGAGATCATTTCTTCCTGTGGTACTTGATATCCTCACAACAAGGGATGTTAATATTCAGTGAATGAAATTGAATTATTGTTCTTGCACTTAGCTATGTTGATCTTATCAGTGGTCCCAGATGAAAGTTCAGATGGAATTGTCTGATCATACGTGTCTATATGTGTGTGCGTGAGTTGAGATCAGTTTTGTTGCGTGAAAAGCCATGTAATGCTGGGCTCAAAATGATCCTCCCCAAATTGTCTGCGTCCTCAAAATAAATGTAAGAACATTTGTGCAAGTACAAATAATCATCATGGTGCAACCTCTTTTAATGTAAATGCTTGCTAATTAGCCTACTACTCGGTTTGTCCCAGTCCATTGTTCCACAAAAAATGTAACGTAATCTTTACATTATTAACTTTATTACAAATTTTTGATATGTTATTATTAGCTCTGTTGACACGTGGCAAGAAGCTAACTAATGCGCAAAATACATCTAGGGCTCTCAAGTGTTATGTATCCACCAAGTTTTTAGTTGGGATTTTGGTTTTGGTGCACCGTAATATTCAATGATTGCTCCTATATTATTGCTTGTGCTCCAAACTTTTCAAAGTTGGTCGCACCAGTGCCACCAAGTAAAAAAGTTAATTTAAAGTGCTGTGATACCAGAAGATGCCCAAAAATCAAGGGAAAGCTTCTCAAAACTAAATTAAATGTCTGCTGTTACCCAGAACAAAAAGTGTAGCTTCATCTTCATTCTCAAGTTATTATGAAACCCTGGGAATAAACAGTCCTGGCATGTAAAGCGCTTGCCTCTCTGGTGTGTAAAGGTGGTCAACCATCACCAACTTGATTGTCCGGTTTTTGTAGGCAACAAGTAGGCAAAATCTTTTACATTTTGTTCATAAGTGCTCTATGCTGGCCTCTGGCTACCTGCATTGATAGTCAAACCCTTACTATTGAATTACATTTGTTGTCTTCACAGCCCACAAGCTGGGTGTGAGAAGCAAGCTTGTGAGGACATTTCTGGAAATGTGGATACATTTCTATAGAGGGACAAGCAAATACATTTTTGGTTTGTGTAAAAAAAACAAAAAACATTTACACCGCCCGTCTTAGGACACACCTTAGTCAAGTGAATTCCAGATTCCACATAGTGCCGTCAGTTTTATTTGATCTTGCAGAAATGGATCTGGCCTCCCACTATTTCAAACTGATTTTCACTCACCCTAGGTAGTGCCGGGCCAATCACAACAGATGATCCAATATGGGGGCGGATTTTATCTGACCAGTGGAATGCTGTTGAGACATTTTTAGGGATTAACAAGGTTGATGTTTAGTTGCAGTGATAGTTTTTTTTTCCTATCTTATTGTGTCCATAGACAATTGGTCTGCATCCATAATGATCCCATGGAAATGGATAATGAATGAAGAGGTTGTAGACTAAAATGCGTAATTTGTGAATTGGTCTGGCAATGCCAGGCTAATCATTCCCAAATCTACATGTACATCTAATTTTGAAGAAGGATAGAGTGATGACCAGTTCATACAAAAAATATACAAGGAACACAAATAACACTTTATTTATTTATTTATCATTGCTACCATCTATTTTCAATCTCTCCTATAATGTCTGGGCTAACTCTAAGACCAAATCATGGTGAAAAATCTGTGAGGTGATTGACTATGCATGTTTTGTATAATGTTTTAGATCATGTGTGTATTTTGAAGTTTGTAGAACAAATGAACAATTTAGATTTTAAGATTCAAATTAATCCAAAATTCTATACCTAATTTGTAAATGGAAAAATGATTCTTTTTTTACAAGATTAAAAATAAAAAGGTGTATCCAGTAGGTGTTTACAAGCTTCTATTCATCTTATTATTACCCAGCCTAGTTACATAATACAGCCAACACATCCTAACCCTAACCTCTCCTAATATATACTTGGCAGCATTCACAACCTCGTCTTGATAGACCGTTCAACTTTTCTTTTTCTTGGTTGTCCAGCAGAGGGCACCCAAACTTCACAAGTTACCAGGATGGACAGTCAAGAGTGGCAGTCTTGATCTTGTCTTGACACTTTATCCAGCTGACGTAAAATTACATCAGTCAAATACATATTTAATACATTTAAATCCAAAATTGAAGTAGACAATGTGTTACATGTGTAATACATTTTCTCACTAAGTGCCCCATAATTGAATTAATAAGTGGTTTAATATTAATTTGTTGAATATATTTTTGAAAGTACACCAAATGAAAAAAAACTCACGTTATTTCTTTAGTGGTGATTTCCTGGTGACCCTGGCTAACAATGGTTAAAATGTGCAGAAAGGGAAGTACATACACAAGCAGCTGCTGCCTCGACATACTCCCTCCTCCCCCTGCTGCTCATGCCCAGACTTCATTTGATGACAGTGCATAGTGCCTGGCTGGTGCATCTCCAAATGGAGGTTCTGTGTATTTATAGTGCAGTGTGTCACTGTGCGAAATGGGGATTACCCTTGCCATGGTGAACCAATGGGCCTTCATTCAGAAATGAGCTCACTTGGTGACTCACTGTAGCAACTGTGCTTGGCAATGACTTTCAACACTACCACTGATCAGCTGTCTCCAATATAGCTATGTGTGTGTACGTAGATCTGTTTTGGAATGTGAATTTAAAATAAACATTTTTGGTTGCCTATATTTGACTTGTATGATTTAGGAACTATTAAAGCCCAAGGCAACAGGCACAACTGGAACAAAACGTAAACTCAAAGTCTGTGATTATTATTTTGATAAAATGTCACTATCTTATCATACAGAGCTGGCATTTAGCATTGTATTCATAGTTCTAACTTTGAGAGGGGCATCTTGGCTAACGTTGCATGTGTAACACTGCTATAATACTTATGACAAATGTAGCTAGCAAAGCATTTTCTAACCCAGTATTCAGTGACCAATTGAATGGAATTCTTTTCTGATGGCAGGGCTTCGGTTTCATCCTCTGATCATGAATCATAAGGCTCAAACATAATAATATAATATGACTGCAGAGTTGTCAATGTAAATCAAAAAGTGATCGGCCATGCCCACCCAGTCTTGGGAAGTTGTATAAAAAGTTATATTTGCTGTATTTGTTTCGATAAGTTTCCTAGTAGTTTTGAATGTTTATTTTAGCCCAGATTTTTGTGGATGCATAATGAGGCGCTTAACTTTCATATATAAATGTTTCACTTTCAAACCGAATTTCCTGTTCTTTTAATATTTAGTTTATGATCGCCCTCAATGAATTAATTGAACAACAACAAGAATTGAGTTGTTTGGCTCTGCTCTGATATTTTGTGACAGATCCGCAGACTCTGAGAATACATGTCCTTGTTTTCAGATATTTAGAGAAGTATGAAAAGGTCCATCACTTTGGTGAGGATGATGAAGAGGTGCAGCCAGGAAATCCTAAACCATCTCTTCCAATTGGTGCAATTCCTTGCTCCTACAACTACCAGCAACACACTGTATCGGGTAAGTGCCAAATGCTCTTTACATTTTACTCCCTTCATGTAATATTTAACTATGATAAAACAAGGATAAATGTTTTTTTAATTTTTATATTGTGTGTAAAATGTTTTTGTTGACTTGACTGGAATTCATTGACTTTTGTCAAGAGTGCAACTGCATTCTGAATCCCACGTCCCACACTTAAGCAAATTAATCTGGCGCAAGGTTTAACCAAACTGTCATTGTGATGTGAGTGAGTGATAACGTTAAACATAGGAGAGGAACAATTACTTTATAAGATGTACTGTAGTGCTTTGGTCAATTTATAGTTTAATCATACAATGCAACTATAAAGCTGTCAATGCATGGTCACACCATGCATTGGTGTCACACCATGCATTGGTGTCACACCATGCATTGACATGGGCACACTGGCTTTAACGTACACATTTCCATTGCCAAATGGAAGTATGCTCCGGATATAGTTTGGGGACGAGATGCATTGTTTCTAACGTCTTTGAATCTAAAAAATCTAATTGTTTTATTGTTTATAGAGGACCTATTTTCTTATTTTAAAATGTAACCAATAAATTGCAATCCTCAATTTTATGCGAAGTTTGATTCCTCGTCTTTAAAGAGTTTCTCAAGGACACTCTCATTCCCACTGCCGTCAGTGTTTTATCGTTGTCAAATCTCTGGCAAATTAGAGGTATGTGCGGGCAAGTCACAGATTATCATGGTGGTAGTCACAAATTCCATTGAATTGCTTTGAATCAAATGTTTGCTAACACTTTCAAGGGAGACAGACAATCAGCAACAACCTATTTAGTAAAAAAAAAAATGCCGATGTGCTCCCTGTGTGCCTAATAGCACAACTAACACAATTACTCGCCAGATTATTTTTATTTTTCACATAGAAACCACTTCTTCCTGCTGAGCCTACCTGCTGAAAGTGTATACTACCTTTGTTGGCATTAGTCACCACACAATGAACAATGAATTACTGTTAATTGTGGGCATCCTTAAATTGTTTAACCGGAAAAGAAGGCCTTTATTTTAAGGCAATGTCAGGTCTGGTTTTCTTTTCTCAGACAATTTTTTTACACTACAAAGGACTTGTGAAAAAACCTGTTTTTTAAATAGCTAAATGTTTTTTTTAGAAGTTGTTTCGCTAGTAAAACAAATGTGAGATAAAAATTGAATTGTCAATTTGCTTTTCTGTCTGCTTCAGAACCAAAGTAGAAATATAAAAATATGATTCTGTACTATATTGAATTGCATGGCAACCTTTATTTTGCATGGTATTGAATCACATTGTGTTGAACAAGATCCTGTTGATTCTCACACCTTTGCAACAGGGATGAGTTGCATCGTGTAGCATGCATTAGTAGTTATTTCATTTTCTTTGTATCGGATCATTGCAGTCCATTGCAAAGTGTATTGCATTGGCCTCTTATGGAGACACATCTCTTGATGGACAGACAACAGTTTAGACACTGAAAGGTTGTTTCATAGAGTAATTGGTCCTCCCTTCCTATTTCTATTTGGCCGAAGGTACCAAATGAAATAGTAGGATTTCAAATAGACTACCAATACCTGACAACTGCAAATTGATTTAGGAAAGCAAGAGAGAACCGCATGGAGACAATTACTTAATTGTGGTCTGTACTAATCTGTACTAATGTTCCGTCAAATTTCTTTCAGCCCTGAGCAAATACAAATGGGTATGAGTGCAAACCTCTACTGTGAGCAATTTGAGACCCATTCTCTGTTGCAACCAATCAGCAGGCTGTATAGAACAGCCTTAGCCATAAAATATAGAATGGGTGATAGTCAAAATTGTACATTATGCAAAAGTGCCTTTTTTTGGGCACCCGTCAAGGTAACGTTCCAGGTTTTTGTAGAGCCATTGCTGTGCTTAGTCAAAGCTTGAGCTCAGTGCAAAATGGACATTAGATGTTCAAATGTAGCATTCATATTGTAGTTGTCTGAGAAGCCTAAAGTGACAATTGGTACATGAAGTGGGCTTCGCCACACTGGATTCTATGATTGGAGTTTATTTAGTTGAATCCACACTCAATTCTAGTTTTACCCAGTCATGTTCAATTTAAATTACACCAAGATTATGGCGGATGTGGATTATTTCACTGATGAAATGGTCATTATAGGCGCATGCAAGTGAAATTATATTATATTAGTATTATAGTCCTATTATACCTCATTACAGGCATGTAAACACTAATAATTGCTTAATATTTCACATTTTGACAAAGTTATGTCTCTCTCATCAACAGACTATCTCCGCCAAAGCTATGGACTGTCCACAGAGTTTGCACCAACATGTGACTACAACAAACTGGTGCTATCTCTCCTGTCTGGACTGCCCAATGAAGTGGATTTTGCAGTCAATGTTTGCACTCTCCTCTCCAATGAGAGCAAGCATGCCATGCAACTGGATAAAGATCCCAAACTCATCACATTGTTGCTGGCACATGCAGGGGTTTTTGATGATTGTAAGTATTCACTATGATCTGTTTAATTGCATTATTCAATTTACTTGTACCTGTTGACATGGAACTTAAATGTTTGGTTCTAATTGTTAACAGCTTTAAATATATATTTATCAAAATATGTAGTTGAATGATGTTGAGTTGAATGAAGTTGAGTGACTGAAAAATATAGCTTCATCTTTCTCGTAAAGTCCTACTCTTGTAAATAGTTTGATTGTGATCTAAGCATGGACAACTAACCGTGTCTCCCTGCATGTTTGTATGTATGACAGGTAGAAATATTAATGTCAATGGTTTCTGTATATATTTTCAGCTTTGGGGACTTTCTCAGCTGTATTTGGGATGGACTGGAAGGAGAAAACCACACGTGACTTTATGAAGGTAAATTTGACAATGACCCTCCTGTGGGGTCATTGCCTAGTAGTTCAAGCATGTGGCTTGTCTCAAGACTGCTGCTTGGTTTGTGATTAAAGTTATAAATTGGTAATATGACTAGAGCATCACCAGTATCCTAAGGGATTGTCAGCTAGCACATCTTGGAGGAGGTTACTTCAAACACAACCCTTCCATAGAAAGAGTCGGATTATCTCAGAGTTAGATTTAACTACTAGGGGCAAAAAGATGGATGGCTGTGTGTGAGTATTTTGATTTTTACGAGGTTTTCTTGTTTAGTTACTATTGAAAACCTGTTTGTGCTTGTTTGTTTGTTGTAGAGTGGTTACATTTCCCAATAGTATTGTTGTCACAGGGTAAATATAATTACTAAATATACTTATTCAATATACAGCTATATTTTATAAATATATTCAATATATTGCTAAATGTTACTTTATAATTAGTCTGACCTTGGATATTGATGGTAAATTTCTGTATTAAGTTCCACAATAATCCAATACTACATTTCCACAGTTTTGGAAGGATGTTGTGGAGGATACCGAAGTCAGGGACCTCATTTGGGACAGGGGTAGCCCAGCACAGGGTAAGTTGGTACCAAAATCATGATCTTCCAAAAGACACTATGCTTTGCTTTGAAAGGACATAATCTTCGTGCTCGTATAACCGGTAAATGGACAACTTGGACCAGAAGATCAATCGCCCAAAAAATGCATGAATAGAACCAGTTAACACTTTTGAGTTGATGGAGTTGAGCTTCCATCGAAGATCTGTCAACAGTTTTAAAAGAACAGAAATGTGATGCTATGTTTTAAGTTTTAATTAAAATGTAATGACCCTGCTCTTCTTCTCGCTATTATCTTGACACAGATGGCATGTTATGGGACGAACGTTGCAATGCTCTCTTCCATCCTCTTCGTGACCTTGGCATCAGTGACATGGAGGGGCAGCGCGTCTTGCAGGTGGCAGTCATCCTACGGAACCTCTCATTTGAAGAGGCAAATGTCAAATTGTTGGCAATTAACCGCACCTGCCTGCGCTTCCTCCTGCTATGTGCCCACTGCAACTTCATCTCCCTTCGACAGTTGGGATTGGACACTCTGGGTAACATGGCAGGAGAGGTGAGTGTAAACTCATAAATATTACTCGAAATTATGAGTCT
Source organism: Plecoglossus altivelis (assembly GCA_036571765.1). Classification (NCBI taxonomy): domain Eukaryota; kingdom Metazoa; phylum Chordata; class Actinopteri; order Osmeriformes; family Plecoglossidae; genus Plecoglossus; species Plecoglossus altivelis. The sequence continues at coordinate 311,782 of BROE01000027.1, forward strand.
CATTGAAGGGCTTCCCTGTTGTTTTTCTGAAAAACGCAGCCTTGCCAGCTGACAGTGGACATAAAATGTCTTGTTTTATAAAATAACTGTTTTGCACTTCCGTGTGAAATATGTACCCTTATGATTAGTTTGTCCAACTCTAGACTCTAGTGAATGGTTCAAGCTTGAGGCTGTTGGTCAGCCCTTAATGTTGTTTGGTCTTTAGTGGTATACTTCTTACTGGGATTTAGCAATATAACCAGAAATAATTATGGCAATTCACACGTTATCTTTGATCATGAGCTAGGCCTTCAGTACTTTGAGATGGTCAGAAGTGCCAAAATACTGTAGTCTTATGAAGTGTTGAGGGTCAGTTTTAAAACGGTAACACTAAGACAACAATACAAGTCAGATTTTATAGCCTAATTGACTGTATGCTGTATTGTGTAAGCACACAGCCTAATGTATGACAAAGAAGTTACAGTATAGGATTGAGTGTTGTACTGTAATGTGTTTTTCCTCCCTTATAGCTCCAATTAGATCCAGTTGATTTTCGGACTACCCACTTAATGTTTCACACCATCACCAAATGCTTGATGTCCAGGGACAGGTTCCTCAAAATGAGGGGTGAGTGACATGTTTGGATCATCGCTATTTGTACATAAATGATAATCTAAGATCTGTTATTCTAATTAACTTGTTCAGTTCAGTTGGGCCAAACATGCTTGGTTTAGTGGCAATTTTGTTAAACTTACCAGTTACCCGATAATCATAGAACATGCCAAATGGATTTATGCCTTCCACAAAAAGTGTCTCTGCTAAGTTTTTTTTAATAATCTAGTCTGTTTTAATTGCTGTGAATATTTATAGTAACGCGATGCCAATGGGTTTCGTTCTATCACAAAATAAATCATGCACAAGCCTCCAGTCTTGGTAATATTCCCTCATGACCTTTTAATGTTGGTCTTTAGCCATGGAGATCTTGGGCAATCTGAGCAAAGTTGAGGATAACGGCATGCTGATCTGCGAGTACGTGGACCATGACTCTTACAAGGAGGTGATTGGCCTGCTCTCCCTGCCAGACCTTATGCTCCTCATGGCTTCCCTTGAGGTACTCTACCTTCTGGCAGAGCTGGGAGAAATCCCCTGCAGCAAGATTGCTTCTGTGGATAGGAGCGTAGGTAAGATACCACATGGTGGGCTGGTATGGATCAGCCTGGTGGGTTAACTTTGTTTATGGCCTGAACAATCTTGGAAATATGTTCTCCCTGATTTCAAAACAATCTTCATATAATTTGGTCACCACTATGACACACATGTTGAGAGTTGTAATTAATTTGATTTGAAATGTTCTCAAACGAAATGATGTAAAAAAGAAAAGAAATTGGCACCATTGTCAGGATTGCACTAGAATATTATAATAATGTAGGAGTGTGTGTTACTGTGGCTGTATTATTTTGAGAAACGGGCATTATATGTTGTAGTCTCGTCTCTCTTAATTCCAGATGTGTGTGTGTGTGTGCGTGTGCTTGTGTACACTAATTAGAATGAGTTTAGTTAACCACGATCAGAGAAAGAAACAGGCATTCAGCAAAATTCATATCTCCTGTCCTCTTTATAACAGTGCCGTGATTTACGTTGTTTCGATGAGTATGTTGACATTTAATAATAAGAAATATTAATAATTTGCTGCATCTTGGCTTACTCCCCTTGTGTCACAGCCCCTTCACTTTGATTGATTGGTCCTCTGGTCTGCAGCAAGTTTCTTATGACAATGTTGACTCGAGAACCAGACAGTGAGCAAAGTTAATATTTTGCGGGGTGTCCTTTATATAATCCAATGAAGTGCAGTAACATGATTGAACTCGCAATTAAATGAAACAAAGCATAGCAAGGAAAATAGGGAAAATCAATTTACTTATTTAGAAGCAAATTCGATGTAGACTACAACCGATATTCAGCTGCTTTCAAACGGGCTGGGTAGCTCACAAAATGACAATATAAAATTGACATACTTTATTATCTTGTCACATACGGAATCTCCTAGGATATTATGAGACAAAGGAATCACTTATGAAAGCACATGAGTAACACATAACGAGGCCCAAAAACATTTTTCTTCCTGCAGCCACTCCACTGATCACATGACAACAAATAGTTTTGAGTCAAGATCCCGAGTTTGGTGTTTAATTTAAAGCATTGCTGAGATATGACCATACTTCCTGTTTGGTTGCTTTGCTGATGATTTTGATTGGCTGTAACGATCAAACAGTTGTGAAAATCAAAACTTCTCTGACAGGAATGTGTTCCAATTCTGGGGATGATTGGACTAATTTAGGAGAAGTATCACGAAAAAGGTTTCCTTCAATTTAAAAATATAAATAAATAACTGGAAACTGAGGCCATAGTGTGTTGAACTCATCTTTATCCAGGGAATCCAACAGTACTTAATTTTTGAAAATCGTTGACACAGTTAAAAAGTTTCATTTTTAAACACTAGTCTGACTTTGACCCATTGGTGACAATAGTGCTCCAATGGGAGACACTCTTTGTACATAAAGAAGGTACTGTCGTTAATGAGTGTGCTATATTAAACAACTTTTTACCATGTGTCCTACGGGCTGCCGTAGACTCCAATGCCAGAAGAGGATGTATAATAATAAGAAAAGGTAGAAAAGCTTAAGTGGCTCTGCAGCTTCACTGTTAGGCCACCAATAATACTAAAGATAATAATGGGTTCCTCCTGATGTAGCAATTCTAATAAGAAAAGAATGAAATGCTTAGGTGGCTTTGCAGCTTCTCTGCTTGTCCACCAGTAATCATGGGAAAAGGCAGACGTGAAGTGACGTATTCACCAATTCAAATACAAATAAACTCTACAAATAGTTTTTCTTTGGTCTAAAACAATGTTGGGGTACTTATAGATGATCAAGATGTAACAAGACTTGGAAACCTGATGGCTGGCTTCCAGCTTTTAACTTAATCTTAAGGATCGTGTTTTGAGTACGTATTTATTCTCTCCTCTTCCTTGGCAGACCTTCTGGTACGATTAGTATCAGTAGACCTGCACACATTTGGACCGGATGCTCTGACGGCCGTGAGGATAATGGAGCACCAGAGTGCTGGCAGCAGCCAGACGGCAGAGGTGCGGCCACAGCTGGTTGAGCAGGTGCCTGCACCAATGCAAGGAGCTCCCATGCCTGGTAAGTAGCATGGCCTTTATCTTCAGATGCAGTTTGAATTAAGTCACAGTTTTGCATTATGCTATTGGAAATCTTGATAACAATGATGACTACAATATCACACTGAAAATGCTTAAATCATTTTGCGGTATTACTTCAGATTATGAGATATTGTTCATACTCCAGATTAAGTTATGAAGCTTTCTTGCTTGGTTTAGTTATATATTCAGTGAGGAAAATAAGTATTTGAATACCCTGCTATTTTGCAAGTTCTCCCACTTAGAAAATCATGGAGAGGTCTGAAATTGTCATTGTAGGTGCATGTCCGCGGTGAGAGACTATCTACAAAAAAAATCCTGAAATCACAATGTATGATTTTTAAACTATTTTTGTATAAAACAGCTGCAAATAAGTATGGAACACCTGAGAAAATCGATGTTAATATTTGGTACAGTAGCCTTTGTTTGCAATTACAGAGGTCAAACGTTTCCTGTAGTTCTTCACCAGGTTTGCAAACACTGCAGGAGGGGCAGGAGGGATTTTGGCCCACTCCTCCACACAGATCTTCTCCAGATCAGTCAGATTTCTGGCCTGTCGCTGAGAAGCAGAGTTTGAGCTCCCTCCAAAGATTATCTATTGGGTTTAGGTCTGGAAACTGGCTAGGCCACGCCAGAAACTTGATTTGCTTCTTACCGAGCTCCTTGGTTATCCTGGCTGTGTGATTCGGGTCATTGTCATGTTGGAAGACCCAGCCTCGACCCATCTTCAATGCTCTATCTGAGGGAAGGATGTTGTTCGCCAAAATCTCGCAATATACGGCCCCGGTCATCGTCTCCTTAATACAGTGCAGTCGCCCTGTCCCATGTGCAGAAAAGCACCCCCAAAGCATGATGCTACAGCCCCCATGCTTCACAGTAGGGATGGTGTTCTTGGGATGGTACTCATCATTCTTTCTCCAAACACGTTGGAAATATGACCAAAAAGTTCTATTTTGGTCTCATCTGACCACAGGACTTTCTCCCATGACTCCTCTGGATCATCCAAATGGTCGTTGGCAAACTTAAGACCGGCCTGGACATGTGCTGGTTTACGCAGGGGAACCTTCCGTGCCATGCATAATTTCAAACCACGATGTCTTCCTGTATTACCAACCGTAACCTTGAAAACGGTGGTCCCAGCTCTTTTCAGGTCATTGACCAGCTCCTCCCATGTAGTTCTGGGCTGATTTCTCACCTTTTTTAGGATCGTTGAGACCCCATGAGGTGAGATCTTGCATGGATCCCCAGTCCGAGGGAGATTGGCAGTCATGTTTAGCTTCCATTTTCTAATGATTGTTCCAACAGTGGACCTCCCAGTGGATTTCCCTATAGTCCTTTCCAGCCTTGTGGAGGTGTACAATTTTGTCTGTAGTGTCTTTGGAAAGCTCTTTGGTCTTGGCCATGTTAGTGGTTGGATTCTTACTGATTGTATGGGGTGGACAGGTGTCTTTGTGCAGTTAACGACCTCAAACAGGTGCATCTAATTTAGGATAATGAATGGAGTGGAGTTGGACATTTTAAAGGCAGACTAACAGGTCTTCGAGGGTCAGAGTTCTAGTGTGTATATACATATGCGCATATGCGCATATGTACATACACGCACGCACACAGACAACAGTACATTGGTATGAATTTGTGCCCACCTGGGTGGCCCCGGTATGAGTTTAGATGGAGCTGGGGGCCCTTGACCCGAATGACCCGAACTATGTTAAATGCGCATACCTACAAGGAGACGGATAGATTGTATGCGCTTGATTGATCTGACAAAACGGAGTCTTTCAGATGTGTGCTGCATGGCTGCACATTTCAGTGCCCAAAAGGGTACAGGGTAAAAGTTTAATTCAACCCGCTTTATTTCGGCGTTGAAAGTAGGGTATTTTTTTACTCTTAGGACAGGTGAGTTGCAGAATACGAAGAGAGAACAAGGGTTAACAGGGCTCTAAGCAAACTCAAACAAATTCAACTGTTTAAAAATGCAGCAAGTGCTTTGAATCTAGGAGTAGTTTATTATGATTGTGTTTTCCTCCTGTGACAAACACCACATGTGACCTAGCGTGTTTTAGAATAGAAAATTAAACCAAAGCTCTGCTTCAAAATAATGAGGAAAGCAGTATTCAAGTAAATGTATTCCTTGAGTCCCTGAAGAGGAGGCCATGTTATAAGCAAAAGTTGGTGTTTCCTCAGAGGTTTTGTATACCCTTGCTAAATGTTATACTATGTCCCTCATTTCAGTTGGGTAGATTAGCAAACTTTGAAGAACATATGCCCTGCGAGCTAAAGGTTTAGCATAGTGGAGCAGCTAAGCTAATGCTTCTTTATTTGTCATTATATAAATAACAGTTCTGACCTCATAGCGTAATTGGTTGGCAGCAGTAAAGTATAAGCGAGTTGTCAGGCAAATGAGTGAGTGATGTGTCAAAGATAAAACCCATCAATTGCTAGTATGACTGTGCCACTTGTTTGTTTGCTTTGGTCACCAGGGGTTAGTTGCATAAACTTAGTTGAAGACTTATCTTAGCTTTATACTGTCTTTAATTGTCTGGTTAGACTAGTCTAATTAAGCCTGTCTGTTTCATAGATAGTAAGACTGAAATAATTTGAGGTAGAAAAGTTAGACTTTTTTAATATAATTGTCTCATTATACCCTTAATGCACAGCACAACAAGCTGTCTAAGTCAGTCTTAAGTTAGTCACTCATACTGAAGCTTTATGCCACAGGTTATTTAAAGTGTCTATGGCAAGTTGGACTTGGTACATTTAAGTCCACGACTAGGTCTGTTTTTGTGCATCTGTCCCCAGGGCTTGTTGTGTCATGCTATGGCATAACTATCAGAGTAGTCTTTGAGAGGATGGAAGAGATCATAGCCCTTACCAACACAGTGAAAATATGTTGCAATTGGAATACTGCAATAGCTTCATATTCAACATGTCTCAAAAATTTGACAACCAGCCCTACCAATGGACTTGACATACCTGACAATCGATATGTTACCTGATTATTGATGGATAGCCTATTTTTGAATGGTGCCACAGATGGAGATCCTGCACAAACGTCAAGACATAAGTCTTTGGGGACATTTTCTAAACTTTTAACCTCTTGGCATTCCTGTTCATTACACTCAAACATTTGTATGTATTCTATTATTCAACATTAATAATCATTATTACATTATCAAGCGCAATAGTAAATAACAAATATCTAAATGTCACCCTTCTGTAGAATGCTATCATGTATCATTATATAATAAAGCATGTAAATGAATGAAAAGATGTAAGACTTGTAAGGTGCTGGCAGAGGTATAAAAATACACTTGGAAATTGCTTGTTTTTGACTTAAGAAAAGCTGTAAGAACCCTGCTTTTGTCAGAGCCAGCAATGACGAAAAGTGATGTCTTTCCATCCTTGTATGGATAAAGTTTTTGACAAAAGTTACCCAGGGTCATTTAGAATCTCCAAATCGCACACATTTCATTGTGGGCACGGTTCGATTACTCAAAACAAAAAGGAAAAGAACTTAAGAGTGTTGCCTTTCAAAAGAGACCATAACCATGCCTTTACTCTAAATAGTTAAAAATCTGCTTTTAATTTACTTAGGCTGTCAATTTACTTGGTGTATGCCTTGTTTCGGCGTTTTCAGGATTGTTAAGAGGTCAATGGATCTGGCATCTATACTTTTTGGCAAATTCAGTTATGTTAAAGACATTGTCCTTTGAGTCATTACTATTCAAATATCAGAATCAGAATTGGTTCATTTGCCATGTAAATTTGCACAAACACAGAATTGAGTGTGGCAGGGAGGTGCAAACAATAAACAAAAACATATCTTTACTAAAAAGTAAAGTATACTAATCTAACTAAACAAAAAAATCGAACAGTCTGAAATATATAACCAATAGATATGACTATAAACATGTATATGAAGTCTGAAGTATGTACACAACAGTGCAAATATGGGCAAGGTGGCTTGTGCGAAGTGCAAATAGGTGTTAAAGGGCCTTGTTAAAAATGGCAATAACTGGAAAGGAACTGTTATGGCGAAAGGTTTAGGTCTTGATGGACTGCAGCCTTCTAACAGAGGGTAGCTGGAACAGGATGTATGCAGGTCCTTGAGGGTAGGCAGATTGCAACCTTCTCTCCAGTGCGGATGATACACTGCAGTCTGCGCTTTTCCTTGGCAGTAGCAGCAGCGTACCAGGTGGTGATCGAGGAGGTGAGGATGGGATTAATGATGGCTGTGTAGAGGTGCACCATCATTGTCTTTGGCAGGTTTAATTTTTTCATCTGCTGTAGGAAGTATATCCTCTGTTGTGCTTTTTTTGGTGAGGGAGCTGATGTTCAGTTTCCTCTTGAGGTCCTGGGAGATGATAGTACCCAGGAAGCGGAAGGAGTCTACAGTGTTGACCAGGGAGTGGCACAGGGTGATAGGGGTGAGTGGGGCTGTATCCTTCCTGAAGTTGACAACCATCTCCACTGTCTTAAGAGCATTTAGCTCTAGGTTGCTCTGGCTACACCAGGCCACCAGGTTGGCAACTTCCCACCTGTAGTCAGACTCATCCCTCCCAGAGATGAGCTCAATGAGGGTGGTGTTGTCTGCAAACTTCAGGAGCTTGACAGTCGGATGACTGGAGGTTCAGCTGTTAGTGCACTGGTAGAAAAGTCAGAGACTTGTGTTCCCAGTTTAACGCGCTGCTTCCTGTCTGACAGGAAGTCTGTGATACCCCTGTTGGTAGAGTCAGGCACAATCAGCTGGGAGAGCTTGTCCAGACTCAGGGAGGGAGATGCATTGAAGACAGAGCTGAAGTCCATAAACAGGATCCTTGCGTAGGAGGCTGGGGAGTCCATGTGCTGGAGGGTGAAGTGGAGGGGCATTGTAACTGTGTTGTCCACAGACCTTTTGGCTCCGTAGGAAACCTTTTAGGGAATCCAGGAGAGGGTCCGTGATGACTGAGGTGTGCCAGCACCAGTCACTCAAAAGACTTTATTAAAACAGAGGTCAGGGTGACAGGTCTGGCCAAGACCAACAGGATGTAATGACTACGGGCTCAGACCAGGAAAAGTCTGATTCTTTACAAAAGTTGTACGCATCCCGACTAGGAAAGGAAACATTCAACTTTCTTAAAGCATTTGACTTTAGTTTTTGTATTGGCATTTGAATATTTTAATTGAATTAAATATGCAAGTGCTGTATTGTATAGTAGCATGGACATTGACATATTTGCATATTCAATTACATTTTCATTTCATTCATTTAGCAGATGCTTTTATACAAAGTAACATACAAATTCTGTCCCAAGTCCAGTAGAAAAGCAAGGTTCAGAAGTGTGTAGTTATAGAGAAAGATTGAACGGTCTGTATTTCCTAGGCACATCAATTTTGAGTATTTCGTTTTAGCCTTCCAGCATTATTAGCTAAAACATCACAGTTGAATCCATGTGTGATCAATTAACTTCTCAAAACTTCTCTCTTTACAGCAGCAAGAGTTTCAGTTCAGTCCACTCCACATGGTATTATGGAACTTGATGGAGAGAAGTTTACAATACAATGGTGAGTTCTAAGACAAATTATTTCATTACATGCATCAAAGATGAGGGATGGTACATTCAAACAGTTTAGTCACAATGGCTGACCTTTCTGTCATAATTGTAGGCCTGTTACAGTGCTGCGTGTAAGCTTATACCCCAGGGTAGGGTGTTAGCTATTTTTACGGTAGCATTTTCCCCTTTGTGCTATGCAGTGCTTTCAAATTTTGCTTTAAAAAGACACTTACAACTGACTGAGGTGGCTGAATTCATAAGGAAATTGTTCCTGCTGTATGCTGTTTGAGGCTTGCTATATGCATGCCTCAAAAAATAAACTTAGTAGGCTAAAGTGGTAGTGCTGAGGCTCGTTTCAACAACCATGCAAGGAGCAGGCTTGAATCGTTGAGTTCTAATTGATAGTTGATTTGATGGCACTGACACACAAAGATAGCTGGAATTATGTGAAGTGGCCATTCCCATGATGCAGCTGGTGATTATACTATTATAGTTGATTTGGTATTAGTTAGGGTTCCTCTGGTAGGAGGAAACCTATTTGTTTTTCAATATTGTTCTTATTTTTCTCCTCCCTGAAATGGCTCAATATCTGTTGTTGACCTGATTTGTTTTTTTTAAATTTGGCCCAATGATTCAACAGGTAACTCACAGCTTGTGGCCAACAGGTAACCCAGACGGCTCGTGGCCATCATGTGCAGATTGTTCTATAAAACTTGCCTAAAGTTTACGTGATTTCCCCAGTGTCTCATTTGTTCAAAATGCCTCAAATTTGGTATATAAGCCTTATTTTTCATGGGGAACAATAAAGCCAACGGACCTATAACATCCGATTAATGGACGTTCGAGTACTTGCATAATCTGGCACTACCTTCAAAACCTCCTCATGAACCATAGAGCCAATCGACTTGGAATTTGTTACAGTAAAATACATGTATTTCTATTGGGTTAGATACAATAAGAAATGCAATGCAAAATGGCTGAAAAAGGTGTCTATGTAAATGTCCAAATTGCCACTGTTTGTGTGTCAATAAATCAAATGTATAATTTTGGCTGATGGTTTATCAAACCGTATTGGCTTCAAGATAATTCTGAAGTGCCATGCTCCATTTCACCTTGATATGTCAAAAGAATTTCAGTTGTTAAAACTTTGGCTAAATCTATCAATGCATGCCAAAAGAGAAACGGCATCCCCTCTCAATACAGTAACTGACCTCAAAACACTGAGAATAGCTCAATAGGCTGGGATGGTGTCCAACCAGTGAAAGCTTTTAGGTTCAATCCAGCCAGTCTTTTGGCCTATGGCTTTATGATGATCTATTTAGTTAAAGATAATTGTATTATTCTGAAGTACCATACGTAAATATGACTGAATTACAGTCGCTAAAACACTGTCCCAAAGCTAATACTGTCATTTCTAGTCATCTCTGTCTACTCAACAGTTGATGTGTAGCAGAAATGCCAGAGAGGCTAACTTTTAACCTTATGCACTTGAGTTGGAATCTCAATTCAGCCTGTTGTTGTTTACCAACATTATTTCATTTAGCTATCTTGGCGTTAAACAAGTTGTACATCTGTATAGTAACTTGCTATTTTGCAGAGGAACCCACATAGCTGCTTGCGGCTTTTTATTTGTTTCTGGTAACATGGGAATGCAGCTTTCAAGCTTTTTTTTAAAGATGCAATCCCATCCCCAGTTCGATAAATTGATTGCATAGTAAATCAATGCATTTGGTGCATTCTATTTTGAAAGGCCTCCGTAATGTTCAATAATAGATTTAATCATGCTTATTGTCACGTTCACACACTCGTTGTACAAAACATAGGCGTTCATTGCAGCCATATGTAAGAGGCTGTAAAGATCTCATTTACACCTTTCTATTTTAGAAATGCTATTTTAAGGATTTCTTTCATACTTTATTGAGTGGGCTGCCATGGGGGACTTGAGTTGTGTATAAGTAGAGGAAGCAATAAAGGTTGCCCAGCAGAGTCATGTAGTAGATTACTGTTGCCTGTTAGGGTAACCAATTGTTCTTGAATTACACAATGTGAATCCAATTACAATGGCAGCAACCACCCATGCCATTATGTTCTTTTGATATGCCTACCTTATTTTTGTTCATAATTGGATTAGCATACCATTTTCAAAATAGTTGCCAACTCGGTCATAAATTTGTTTAGCTGATGTGTGAATATGCAAAATTAGTTTATAGGTTAAGTTCATCTGCTTCACAAAACATTTTTGCATCTGTGTCATGCCAAAGGAATTGAGTTACCTGTCAACACACAAACGCCCATGTGAAGCTAATGTACTTCATGTAATTCATATACATTTTTGTAATTTTTAACACAATTATAGACTATATAGGCCTTCAAACAACATCTCACTAGACATCTTATGATGTCTATATAGACCTTACCTTCGTCTGAATTACAAGCTTGTGGGAACCCTTGTGACATCTTCTGATGGAAAGGCGAATTGCAGCCTTGAAAGGCAGGGGAAATTATTCTTCTATGCAGAATTTAACCAAAACACAATGGCAAAATTGCCTTAAATTAGATTTCTCTGGTGGGATTTAAAGTAAATTCAAGGTTATAAAACATGCATGTAGGAAAAGTCAAGAAACAAGTGTAAATTGTCTCTCTTCACTGGACCCAAATGTCCCCTGCTCGGCACCTCTAGTGTTAATGGTTTGTTTTGAATTTTTCATGCAGGTACTTGCAAAAATGGTTAAAGTGGGAGTTTCGTCCATTTTTAGGTGTGCAGAACCAGATTAAGAAGAAATGATCTGTGTTTATCTCATGTTTATTTGAAATAACAAAATAGCCTGGTTTAAAAATAATGTAACGAATCATTAATCTGGACCTACATTGACCCTTATGTTTCTCATTAAGTGTGGCTATCACATCTCAAATTTGCTTAACTTTTGTGTTAAATTGCGTGAAATATACTTTACAATTATCAAGAGAATTAATAATTAGAACTCAGTGGTGTGCTTCAGTCTAAAGATGCTTCAGGCCAAGACTACTTCAACAGTCTGGGTACAACATATGCATTGCTACATCACGGGTGCAGTGTATTGATTTGTGGAACCCATATTACATATACGGTACATGACTTAAGTTTATGGAAAGTTATTTACATTTATGAAAACACTTGTATGTTTGCAGAATGTTTCAGATTTGTGAAACATTTTACAACAGCAAAACCTTTGGCTTTATTTTGTCAGATCTCTGCACAAAATGTTTACACATTTAGCTTTTTCATATTAACAATTTACAGCATTGTTTATTAATTACCCTACAACCTAAAGAACAGCAAATTGACTGTCTATATTTTAGTAGTGTTTTTACTCTTTCTTTTGATTTTGGACAGGATGAATGCACATTTTGAGGCCAACCCTGACAGCTCTGTGTCTCGATCAGACATGTACTCTGAGTACTTGGCCATTTGTAATAAGATGGGACGTGGTGGCATCCTGACTTCTTCTAGCTTCCTCAAATGTCTACGGTAAGTTAGTTTGGCATAATGTAAATATCCTCGTAAATTTATTTTTTCTACAAATGGCATTGTTGGATATTCCAACCCATTGGAATTCCTTTCTGACATGGATGCATACAGTCTAAGCTTCAGAAGTGCATTATCACATCTGTATTTGTTTTTCATTATAACCAGTTCTTGTGTTTGACGGGATTAAGAAAAATTGTACCAATGTTTTCGTCAAGCTTTTAATTCGCTGTTAAATTGGCATTTTAGGACTATCTTCCCAAACCACACAGTAAAGAGGCAGGACGATCCTAAGCCAAACTCACCGGTCCACATATTGGTGATGGGGGTGAGGCGGCGGGCAATCCCACTGCCCATCCAGTTGTATTACCAGCAGCAACCTAATAATGCACCACCACTGGGACATCGACATGAGGGCCCTGGTGATCAGCCCACCTCAGGTAGGAATGAAAGATGACTCGTACTTGGTTTGATAACATAGTTTGTATACAGTAGACACTGCAAGCCAGCTCTTTTAGGATGGCATACCTATTCATTTCTATGAAATATGCTCATCGACGCTGTGTGAGCATGAGCGTAAAACGGACTGCGCCATTTTTCCAGTTATGACTCATTCAGTTAGCCTAAAACAGTTGATTGCCTTGCTCCTAGCACTGAGACTCATGCACTTCGTACGTGTGACAACCGTTAGAAAGGGTTACAAGTCCGATTGAGTTAGATACATGATGCGAACTCAAAATCAATTCTATCACTATAGTATTCCTTTCACTTGGTTTTAGTGACACAAGCCTATTTTAGATGGAACACATATTACACACATGACTCAGACTCACCACATATACTGGGTTATTTTTTATCGGTGTTTTTAGTGGAACTGATTAAATATTTGTTAGGAGTAAAGAACCTGCGAACTTGAATATCTGACACCTTCATTCTAGCGTGGCAAAGAAAGCTAAATTAAAGTTAAATAGGCCTAGTTATGTCACCATTATAATGATGAAGGGTGTTGCTTTACTATTATCAGCTTCCAAGTATTGTTAATGCCATCTTTGTTCTGTTAACTGAGGTCATGTTGTATAACCATAGTATTGTGGTTATCAGATATGGTTTATTCATTTTTGTTGACATGTTCTTCTGGAGCAAAGACAATCTATAGTGATGCCACATCAATAATTGTATTATGCTATAATAACGTTTGTCATACCATGAACATAATAATATACATTAAAAATGGTTAAATCTGCATGAAAGTAACAGAAATAAACTCTAAGCAATCGTCCTGTATGTGTACAACCATTTGTAAAACTGACTGCAGCAGGGAAGGCATCTGCAGATGAACAAACCCTGTATTCTAATGCTCATTCAGCTTCAGGGAAATCCACGATGGCTGATGTTCCCTTTTGTGCTTGTGCCCTCTTCGTACTCGCAAACATAATTCCAGGAAACCTTTCTTGATGTAACCATTTAAATGGGGCACTATTTTCAGAACGGATTCAAATTAAATACAAATCTGGAAAATAATTGTATGAAAAAGCTACTTTTATGAAACAGGTTTGCAATTATAACAAAAATTAGTGGGTAAGATAATTTTGGATATGTAGACTGGAGTTAATAGAATAAACTAAACCAGACGAGTCGAGTACCTAATCGGAAATGCAACATCACCAACATCCACCAGGTCCTTTGCTGCAAGCCGAGGGGCGGTTTCATTTTTCAAGTCTGCGCTTGATAATAATGAATTATTCATCTCAGAATTCATACTATGTACCAACTATCGGAAGTTGACTCATAATGGATTTTTACAATTATTAGGAGATTATTACAGACAATAGCATATATTGACCAGCACAGGGCTATACTTGAAAATGTAGTCTCCAGGACTACTGTATGAATGATTACTCCAACTTTTAAAGGTATTTTTAACCCAAGAATGAAATATTTGTAGTCTTCAATGGTTTACAAGGAGCAGACTAGGTTTTTTCTTCCACCACTGAACAGGGATTAAACGGTCAATCCAAAATTCTTTAGCGTTCCGTTTAATAAACTTTTCTATGGATCTGGCTTTTGTTGTATATGCTTGTTGAAACAAGTGGTAATGCCTACTGCTTTACCTCAAATTTAGATGTCTATTAAGTATTTTGTCCCGATAGAAGTAATTTATTTTTGCATCAACCAGTATCATCTACCGATCCAAAATGTAAATTTTCCTGTTTTTAACGTAAACCAAGGCAATATTTTGGGGATAGTTTTGTAAATTGCTGATATAAGCAATCATCTTTCATAATTTAATTTCACTGTCTTCAGTCTTGTCTGCGTTCTTATTACCCTCCACACTGACATAAGTAACCCAACAAAATAATGCATGTTTTAATGTCTCTGGAATACGGATTGGGATTAAGCTTGTGCTCATTAAAACTATTCTTTCATTCAATTCCGTTTAGTTACAAAGTTAGACAGATGACAACTTGTCCTTAAATTTCCTGGGTGTGTTTATTCTTAAATGCATTTTCTGTAGATTTCAGGTTCAACAATGCATGTAGCAACCTGTCTAACATAACAGCAAAATGCCTTGATTGACCCCCAAACTCAGGACGTCCCAATTACATTGCTTGTTAGATTACAAGACTATTTTACAAGACAATGCTTGCAGTTTAACTCGTTAAAACACACCAACTGAAATGATTACACTTTTCTTTCTGAGACAGTAACATCCTGATTATGTCCACACATGCATGTGTACCATGTGGCCTGAGCACCCGCGCAACAAGTTGCAATAATTTTCTGAAAATGATAATAAAACAATTGTCATGTTTAAGCATATTTTATTTGTTATAAACTTTATTTTACACATTTCATAACCTGCGAAATGTGGATATATTACAGGTTAGTTGAACATGGCATTGTTTTGCCCTACTCAGTTTACATCTAGAAGCAAAACATTTTGCCTCTTTTTTATTTTTAACCTCTTCAAGAGCTCCTTGTAGTCCAAAGCCTCCTTGTCTGATCTATCGATGGTCACCTGAGTTTTGTAGAGGGCAGCAGGCAGCACAAACTTTGATAGAGGCAGCCGTCTCTTAATTTTCTATGCAGGAAAAACCCCGGTTCACATGCACTGTTGTAGGTCTTTTGGTGTAAACTATGCAGTATGTTTTTGTAAAGCATCAGGCTTTGGAGAAGGTGGCTTTGATCATGCCTACATGCTTTTACAAATTGGCTTCAGAAAGACAGACCCATTTACTGCTGTGTTAGGATATGGATAAGTGCTGACAGTGTAACATTAAGTATGTTGTGAGAGTTTAAACTGAAATAAAATGCTGTATTGTATCCCTTTCTTTTCTTGAATTAGGCTTACCTCCTGGACTTCAGTTTGCACAGCCCCCTATCCCCAGCCTTAATGCCAGTGGGACTTCTCCACAGGTGGCCTCTCCCACTCTAGAAGTACCACACATGGCTCAGACAACTGTTCCCAGGCTCCCTCAGCAGCAGCTTCATCACAACTCTCTCATAATGTCCCAGCAGCAGGCCTGCTCTGGGGATATCCTTAAATCAGCAATGATGCAAAGTTCTATCCCATCTTCACCTGTCATTCAGAACCACTTCCCCTCTCCGCAACCACAACAGCCACATTTAGGCCACCAATCCCCCGTCCTCCCTCCTGGTACCCCGGTGACGTTGATTCAACAAGTACCACAGGGCCACATTCTCTCAGCGAGGGTGCAGGGCTCATGTCCTCCCATGGCCCAGCGCCCAATCCCACCTCATACACCTCCCCTCCAATCAGGACTTCAGCAGGACACAACTGGACAGTCGGCAACTCCTCAATTTGGCGCTGGTGTGTCAGTTCCCTCTTCGACGCTACAGAACTTCCAGATAGGTGGAGGTCAGGTGTTTACCATTGCAGGTGTGCCCAATACCCAGGGTTCCCGGGTCACTTTTCAAAATATAGCCCCTAAACCAGCTCCATCAAATGATGGTGGATCCATGTCTACAACAGCTACTCCTGGCCAGCCCCATCAGTCCAGTGTTGTCATCATTAGCCCCAATGCCCAACAGAGCCCGACATACAACCCAGCCATCCACCAGATTGTTCTTGGCAATCCCTCTGCCATGCCTGGTACCCAGACTATCCAGCTATCAGGGCAGCCTGGAACTAGTTCCAACTCCTCATCCTGCCCTCCTCCCACACCTATCACCCAGGTCCAGGGTCAACTTCCTGTCAGCCAGATGCCGTCAGTCAAACATCATCAGCAGCAGCAGATCCACCCTCAACCCCCTAATCTGTCTCCTCAGCCACCTCCTGCCCAGCCTACCTCCGCTGAGTCCAGTTTGATAAAACAGTTACTGCTTCCAAAGCGAGGGCCCTCCACACCAGGAGGGAAGCTCATCCTCCCTGCGCCGCAAGTACCCCCTCCCACCAGCACCCGAGCATCAAGTCCCCAGGTGCTGTACCAGCAACCTCAGCAGCTCAATGTTCAATTGTTGCCTGGTTCGATCCAGGCCCAGGGTGCCCTCCAGACAGTCCAGCTTCTCCCAGGACAACTCCTCTCTACCAGCAGCTCAGCCACAATCATCCAGGCTCCACCTGGGGGACAAGTCACTTTTACTGTGGTGCCCAACACAAGCTTCACCACTTCAGCGGCAGCCGCCACGGTCAGCCAGGGTGCTGTCACTCCAGGCATGCTTCTACCGCACCAAACAGGGAGTGTAACAGGGGGACCACCACCAACACCCCTTCGGGGTGACAAGATCATATGCCAGAAAGAGGAGGAGGCCAAAGACGCCACAGGGCTGCATATCCATGAGCGCAAAATTGAAGTGATGGAGAATTCATCACTGGCAGAAGGGGGAGCTCCAGTTGGAAAAACAAGCAACGGGGACCTGGCAGTGACCAAGCTGCTAAATGGAAGGAAGTGTGTAGATTCTAGTTTACCTCCGTACTACTCAGGGAACAGCCAGGGGGTGGTTAACGGGCCAGATAGCGAGGTCTTCCCCACCAATGGGAGGCAGCAGGACTTACAAGAGGGACACACTGACCCCAAAAAGACTCTTGTCAATGGGGTTTGCGACCTTGATCGGGGAGACACCTCTAATGCTGGCACCCACTTTAACAGAATCATTCCAAATCACATCGCTTCCAAACACTTCGGAAACGGGGAGGTGCCCTCTCCCCAGAAGCTGCAGGATATTGTCCAACAGCCCCCACCTCCCCAGCAGGACCCTGCCAAAGCCGAGCCAGTAGAACGTCTGGCCAATGGGCCCCAAATAGTGTGCAGCAAAAGTTTGGTTGAACGGTCCAATGGGCCAGTGGGGCTCAACTCTGCTGCTGTGCCCATGCTAAGGCAACAGCTGGTTCCCAATGCTACGCCTGCCAACATCACTGTCAATGCTCATAATCCTCCTGGGCTACGGACTGTGCCGACTAATGGAGGCAGTGGTGAAGGACGGGCACCTAAGAGACCAGCAGAGGATGATGATCGGGGCAATACAACCACAGGTATCCCCACCAAGGTGGGGGTACGTATTATCACCATCAGTGACCCTAACAATGCCGGAAGCAGCTCCACCATGGTGGCTGTGCCTGCTGGAGCAGACCCAAGCACAGTAGCCAAAGTAGCATTAGAGAGTGCCACACATCAGAGAAACTGCTCTCCCCCACAGGCAGCCAGCACCATGGTGAGTAGTCTTTGTTGTGAAGCAGTATAAGCAAAGTATTCTTGTCAGACGTCTATACAAAGTCTCGACTCTGTAATAAATCTAAATGCATGTCGATTTTTATGTCTTTAACAGTTTATTTTTATAACTTGTTCTTGTAATGTTTACATTTTCCCCCTTAGTCTGGCATGACACCATCTCCACCCCCTGCAGTACAGCAGACTGATCAGGCAGGCAGCCCCAGAACGAACTCCTCTATATTGCCACGACACTCCTCGCCAGGTCCTTCAGAGCAGATCAGAAAAACAGGACAAAACTTCAAGTGTCTCTGGCAATCATGTAAACGGTGAGCTTAATGCTGGTCATCAATCTTGTATTACAGCAGAAAAGAAACATAAACATACAAACCTGACATAGTGCATGTTTAACTTTCTTACACAGCAATCATGGCTTTTGTTCAGTCACATTGTATAATCATCACAAAATGTGTGTGTGTTTTATTCCCTTTCCAGGTGGTTTGAGACTCCATCACAAGTTTTCTACCATGCAGCTACCCAGCATGGTGGTAAGGACATGTATGGGGGCCAGTGCCTATGGGAAGGATGTGAACCCTTTCCACGGCAGAGACTGTCTTTCATAACCCACTTGCAGGCAAGTCCAAACTCCTAACCAGTTGGGTTGATGAGAAATATAGACCCAACTAGCATTTTTGTGGAGACATGCTAACATATTAACAGACTGTTATCATTTGAAGAGCATGGCCAAAGAAATTGTGTCAAAATAAAATTACATTAGTTACATTTTTGTAACTTGTGTAAGTTGAAAGTAGTGCTATTAGTTGTTTGTTTTTTAATATAAAGGTTTGGGGCAATTACCTAAGTTAAACTTCAAATGGAAGATCATTCAGTTTAAACGTTAAATAAATAAATATTCTTGACATTAAATTGGGGGAAACAGGGGTGTTTGTCTTGTACGCCTGGCTTAATACTGCTTAATATTTTATCTCAATTCATCTGTAGGATAAGCACTGTTCTCGGGATGCCTTGTTAGCGGCGATGAAAATGGAGGAACAGAAGCAGGGCATCAATCAGACAACTTCCAAGTATGTACTTTTGATCCTTTTTGATTTTGTTCAGATGCAAAGAAATGTACAAGTACAAGCAATGTACTAATATACCAAAAAGAAGCATCAGCAGTGGTTTTTTGTAATTTGCATTCTCTAGTGGCATGCCACTGCTTCAGATATATTTTTCAATATAATAATGTATTGATAAAGTTGCAATTTCACAACTTTGAAGCTGTCCGCTCCACTGAACCATTTTCCTCCTCAGATGATTTAATATAGCCTAGCTAATTTGAGGGGTTTTTGAGTACTACTGTAGGATTAAGTCATAATTAGCCTGATTATTGAATTAAGTTAGGTAGCCACCGGAGAATTTATTAATAAAACGTAAATAACTTTTACAGTTTAAATAAACATTACCTATTGATGTTCATATATATAGCTCTACCAGTAACAATAACCAAGTCAATGAATCATAAAATGTTACTGGTAAGACAAAAAATGAGAAAATGCATGTTTATGTTGCTGTTTGGCATTTAACAATAAAAAAAAAATGTTTTGTCTCTCTGTCAGTTGAAAAAGGAACAATATATGCTACATGATAACTGAACAATAGAGCTTTGAATTCAGGATTCAATCAAGTTAGATTTGTAAACAAAAAACGGCCGTAGTATGGCATACTACATATAGTGCTATCGAGCCGCCTTTAATCGCAAAGGAAATTTCTTAACTGCGACAGCCCTACTGCTGCTGAAAAACTAAGAGGCGAAACACTGGTTATCAAATCTTTATTACTCCAGAGATGGCCCCCCTCTTGTGAGGAGGAGACTATGGAGGATAAGGCTTTTATTTTAATTTCGTTTAATATTTAATAGTTTTATTGTTTAGTATTTCTGTTCTTTCACAGCTGACTGAACATTTAAGTATAGACAAGTTAGGATGTCTTCATGAGATCTTGATCAACTTACCATACCTCATGCATCTTTATCTAAGAAAGGTTTACCATTTTAAAAGCTATCCACTGCTCTTTTACCAAATCCACTTACTCTGTGCAAAAATAATTTTGCTAAATCATTGTAGTAACCCATTGTACTTGCTAAGTAAGTTAGCAAGATATATATTTTAGATCCAGATCATTAAAAAAACATTGAACTTATTAATTAATGCTTCTCATTGGGTCCAAAATATGAGTTATTGATCATTTATTGTACTTTTTTCAGTCTAACATGACTTGTGGATGTGTTTTGTTGCTGTGCAGGCCTCAGTCAGTAGCATGCAGCACTCCAACACCACGAGCTCAGAAAGCTATAGTCAATCATCCAAGTGCAGCTCTGATGGCCCTGCGCAGGGGTTCAAGAAACCTGGTGTTCAGAGACTTCACTGTAAGTTGTACTGTTTTCATAAAGCTTTTATCATAAAGCCCTCTCATGTACAGCCTACATAGATATCAGTAGTTCACAGCACTCCTGAAAAATTACATTAATTGTTTGTTGTTTGTTTTAAGGATACAATAGTTAATAGGGAGGTTAATAGTAATTTTATTAAATGCTCTGATCCAGAGTCAAGTTTATGCAGGTACCATTGTCAGTATTGTACTCAAAAGTATAAAGTATTAAGATCAAACATACTTTCCAATGAATCAATATGGTAAAATAAGTCGGGAAATATCCAACATAGTGATTCATACCTACTGTATCTCCAAGTACAGTTGCAGAGTGCAATGGATAGATGCTGTTGTGCTATCTCAGAGACTTGGGGTTGAGCTTTTTTTTTTGTCCACTAAATGCTCTCCACTTAACCAGTGGAATAAAGAGTACCATACTGGAGACACTGTAAATGCCAAGAGATAGGTGACAGACCCGGCCAAATCTATCAATGGTTTTGTTGTTGTTTTTACATATTGGGGTATTTTCCTGTGAATATTAACTATTTTGTGTTCTTTCTTTTTTAGGATGAAAAAGAGGGACCAATGACAAAACACATAAGACTAACTGCTGCCTTAACTCTAAAGAACATTGCGAAGTATTCTGATTGTGGCCGGAAGTAAGTTGACACTCTCAATGTTGCATCTCAAATCTTTGCCATGCTGTTGATGTCTTGTAGTTATTGGTGCTCACAAGTACCATGGAAAGTATGCATACAATATTTTTTACCACATAAAGTTGAGAAAAACACTATTAATACAAATCATCATTAATATTAATTTCAATAGAACTCACACTCATTTCACAATTGTCAAACTTGTGATTTGACAGCAAATTGCATTTGCATTACACTATATTGAATCATGATATGTTTCAATGTGACTTACAAATAGCGCATGCAGGAAGTCCAAAAGTGCGTAGTTCTTTTAGCTTTTTGGTGGTCGGAGTTGAGGAACAATCTGTATTTACCAAAAATGTGGTAGTCTAACCCAGTGATAGATATTTCCCAGCTCCAACACACCTGATTCTATTGAATGGGCATAAGCTGGCTTCTACAGAGCTGAATAACAACCCATTCATTAGAATTAAGTGTGTTGGAGCAGGGAAACATCTAAAACATGCAGGATGGGTGTTCCCTGAGGACCAGAGTTGGGAACCACTGCTCTAAGCTACCAGGTACAATGTGTCATCCACAGTGTAGGGAAAACAAAAACAGGTTGAGAGGACAATTTTGCTGATGTCTCTTGAAGTAATGTACTACTGACTGTTACTTTAGGTGATCTTTGGCCATGCAAAGAATAGTTACAAAGTAAAAAGTAGTTACAAATGTGTAAATTGTGCAAGAAAATAAATGGTCCTTTGTCCAAAACTTGCATACAGGGTTGTCAAATAGCAGATACATCAAAACTAAAGGTTAGAGAATGACTGACAATGGTGATGAAGGGATTCTTTTATTGGATTGTACATGATGGCCTGATTTAAGAAAAAGACACATTTTCTCCATTGATTCTCTCAACTGTATCTGCATTGCTACAGTTAAATATATTGCTACAGTCAGCACATAGGATTAATCTATCATTAAAGGAAGTTGTAATATCTTATTTTTCATTAAAAGAAATGGTCTAATCGTGGATGTTTTTCCGCTTGTGATGGCATGCCTTAAATATCGAGAGGCAAGTTTGTTTTGATCCATGTCCACTTTCCTTTATTTGGCCTTCCAGGTTAGTAAAGAGGCATGAGAATCACCTCTCTGTGTTGGCACTCAGTAACATGGAGGTCTCCACCACGCTCGCCAAATGCCTTTATGAACTGACACGCTCGCTGCAAGCTTGAGGCTAAAGGGACAACTCAACCCAACATCAGAGAAGAGGGAAAATGCTCAACGCAAAATGAGCACACGGTAGGGTAGCAGCTGCCCATTGGAACTAAGCGCTCTGCCACCCCTCCCTAACTCCCACGCTGCGTGTGCGAATCCTATTCTGCCCCAGTCCACACAACAAACTGCCATGGGGTCTTCCACCAGCCTCCCAAAAGGGGGAGCTTTTAGACAGCTGCCATGAGGGACTACAAAAAAGTAAATACGAGCACATTTTTTTGTAAACCTGGGACTGTTTGCAAGGAATCGGTGAGTTGGCAGAAAGATAAGGGTTTACGGGGAGTTGGGTGAGAGAACGAGATGGTCACAAATTGGGGGAGCATCAGCAGGTGACTGGCGCTGTTGTTTTTTTGTTTAGATCTTGGTAGCTTGGTTTTTCTTACTTGAGTCGATATATTTTCACTTATTTATTATTGAAATGAGTACCCTACAATTAATGAAAAGAATCGTGTAAATATTTGTGAATATATATAAAGAAAATCCTCTTTCAAGCCGATACAGCCACTGGAGAACTTGCTCTGTGGAGTAATAGAAGCATTACTTTGGTAGACTTTAATAGTATGTTTTTTCTGTTTTTTTTGTTGTTGCTTTTTTATGATCCCTGGTTTCTTGTATCTAATGTGATTCTATACTCAGCAGTGAAAGAATGTACTTAAAACCTGTAAATACTTCTGCAAAGGTACTGATGCTGTAAAGTGTATGGAAGGGTAAGGCAGTTTTTGTGGAACTGTGACTTTTTTGTATAAAAAAAAGACCTTGTAGAACTCATTTTGCTGGCTGAAAGAGTATGGAATAATATATCTGTTCATTTTGTAGAAGAAATATTGAAGGTATCCCTACACACACACATACATACACACACACACACTAAACCTAACATGTATCCACTGTAAACGTTTGTCATGTACGAGCACAGTGCGCGTACCAAATTCTTTTGTATTTGTAAATTGGTTTAAATACATGGAGTTTTATACAGGTTTTCTCCTGTGTTCTTTTCTTTATGTGCAGGTATAATATTTTCTTCACTACTTTTTTCTATCTTAATATAGTGTGGAGTTTTATTGTACTATTTTTTCATTCTTAATACCATGTCACATTCCGGCTCACGTCCTCAGACTGTCCTCTCTACGATGTATTGTGTAACATTTATGACTGCCTGTTGTGTTAGCATCCGAGCGGGGAAACCCACCCATCCTCATTTCTGCGGTGTCAGTAGGATGTGCGATATACATAGACATAACAATCTGTTAGAGATTGGCTTTATTTACTTTGGTGACTGTTTATAGTTTTTAAATAAAAAAATGGAATATTTTTTCTGTTTTGTGGCCAGTTTTTCCATTTCTGTTCAAGTCTTTATAAGGAAATCTGCATGGGCTAGATGTATTGCAAGTCACTGGTCCCAATCTGGATCATACAGCCACTTGCATATGTTACCAGGATACTCCCTGACACAAATATGTTGACACGTTTTGTTGAATACAAAGATCAGTGTTTGTCGAGCTACCAAAATTGTCTGGCCCTGAAATAGTGCTTTTTTTACAGTGCACACAATTGTTGGTATTGAAAACTGTGTAGTTTTACTGGCAAATTATTTAGGCCATAAGATATATTTTCAGATTTGTCTTTGTATTGCTGTATTTATCTCCATGTCACTCCAAATTTAGGAGCACACTCTTAAAGGTAGTGCTCCTAATCTCCGTTTGTCACTTGCCTAAGGATGTCAGGCAGAAGACTGGGACAAGACCATCAACAAGCAACTTGGTGAGGTGACGCAGTTAGTTAGGGATCTGTATTTCAGTGAATACCCATTAAGTTATGGTCATCTTTCCCTTTTATTTGAATACTCAGCTTTTAGTCCATAATTTATAGAATGTGTGTAGCGAAAGTAATTAATTCATTTTGTTCAAAATGTGCAGATAAAAACCTCAGCCCACATCAAGTGCAAGCCAGCCTTCTTCAGTGTTTTGAAATTAATTCTACATTTTTCAATTGTCTGCTACATTCTTTTTTGGCTTTTATTCTCAGTCTCCTGTTATGAATATTGACCAATGATTAGGCTACTGCCAAAACGGTCTGATAGCTCATTAAATTACACAAATTATCAGTAGGCCCAGATGCATTTGTTACGTTAAGTAGATTTGGTAGGCCTACAATTTACGCATTTCAACGGTCATTATGGTTTGACAAGTTGACTCCCTTGGTGCGTTAATTGCGGTAATATTTCTCTTTTGGTGGACAATCCTCCCAAAAACAAAAAAAAGATTAATGCTTCTGAAAATAACACGGAATAACAATTTCTGCCTTGATTTTTGTGACATAACTCCTCTTCGACGATCGCCTTATCTGAGCTGCTTCTATTCTCCATGTGCATGCACAATTTAACCGTATTGACCGTTGCTTGTTAGTGGAAAGTATCGTTAGTGGAACGGTTTGAGGCTTAAGTCTAGGTTGATGTGAACGTAAGCAAGGCTTTTTTGTGTAAGCACGCCTTGCGTTAGCGACGTTAATGGAACACCCCCCTGGTGGCCAACTATAGGAAAAATCTGACCTCTGCTATTGCCAACAAGGGGTTTGCTACCAAGAAGCCTTCTTAATCATGTTTTGCAGATGGTTGAAACACCCATTTTACGCATTCAATCTCAAATCAATTTGTAACAATTCTGACATGCATTTTTCTGGATTTTTCGTTATTCTGTCTCTCTGTTCAAATAAACCTACAATTAATTTACATAGACTGATAATTTCTTTGTCAGTGGCCAGTTCAAAAGTTTTGGTTGGGATCAGAATTATGTAGATTTTGATATCCAATGTTTTGCTATCAAGAGAATCCCTTTTGGGGTTTTCAAAGCAACAGTGGCTTGGATCACCCTGATGTAGAGACAAACGTTTCAAGATAACCAAATTTGGATTTCCATTGTTGTAAATGGGACAGCATGTACAACTGTATATAGGTGAATGAAGTTGAAGACACAGGAATTGTCCAAATAAAACTATCCAAAGCGTCAAAGCCATCAGACCCACAAACTGTTGAAAATGGGTAGATATTCTTGACAACTACAATGCAAATATTTTGAACATGTCTCAAAATCTGAAAAATGGCCAACAATGAACAAATTACAGAACTTTCAAAGTTAGTCTTTGGTTGTGGAGAGACCAACTTTTTGAAATTCTTTTTAGTAGGCAAATCTTAAATCTGGCCTTGGTTTGCTGAAGTTGGGAAAGAGCAATTTGTTCCCCTGCTAGAAGGGAATCAGTACTTCTAATGTAACATATAAACAAATGTATATGAACTACATCAGGGGTTACTAATAGGCGGTCCGGATCTAGACCCAAACACAATACAATGTAGACTGAAGCCAAAATTAATTTTCTAATTCACTCATGATCCAAGCGAGTTTTCATTAGTGCGGGATTTCACACTAGTCCATATACAGTTGTGCTCATACGTTTACATACCTTGGTGATTTTGGCCTGATAACATACAAGTTGATACCAAAAGGTTTGAGTGACAACGGAAGGTAACCATCCTCTCCTGTGATTCGTTTTCTTGTAATCAGTGTGTGTGTATAAAAGGTCAGGGAGTTTCTGGGCTCCTGACAGACCCCTGCATCTTTCATTCAGTGCTGCACTGACGTTTCTGACTTCTGAGTCAAGGCGAAAGGAAAAATAATTGTCAAAAGACCTGCGGGAAAAGGTAATTGAACTGTATAAAACAGGATAGGGATATAAAAGATTATCCAAGAAATTGAGAATGTCAATCATCAGTATTCAAACTCTAATTAAGAAATGGAGAATTAGGGATTCTGTTGAAACCAAACCAAGGTCAGGTAGACCAAATAACATTCAGCCACAACAGCCAGGAAAATTGTTGCAAATGCAAAGATAAACCCACGATTAACTTCAGCTGAAATACAGTACTCTCTGAAAAAAGTGGTGTAGCTGTTTCAAGATGCACAATATGGAGACACTTGGAGAAAAATGGGCTGCATGGTAGAGGTGCCAGAAGAAAGTCATTACTACGCAAATGCCACAATGTATCCTGTTGACAATACAAAAAATGCACAGAGACAAGCCTCAATGCTTTTAGAACAATGTCATTTGGAGTGATAAAACCAAAATTGAACCTTTTGGCCACAATGATAAATGCTACATTTGAAGAGATATCAACAAAGCCTATGATGAAGGGAACACCATTCCTACTCTGAAACACAGAGGTGGATCACTGATGTTTTGGGGATGTGTGAGCTACAAAGGCACAGGAAACTTGGTCAAAATTGATGGCAGAATGAATGCAGCATTTTATCTGAAAATACTAGAGGAAAATATGCACTCATCAGCCCCGAATCTGTGCATGGGACATACTTGGATGTTCCAACATGGCAATGATCCAAAACAAAAGGCCAAGTCGACCTGGCATTGGCTCCAGCAGAATAAAGTGACAGTGCTGGAGAGGCCATCTCAGTCTCCTGACCTCAATATCATTAAGCCACTCTGGGGGGGATCTCAAATGTGCAGCTCATGCAAGACAGCTCAAGAACTTAAAGGAACTGGAGGCTTTTTGCCAAGAAGAATGGCAGTTTTACCATCTGAGAAAATAGAGCTTCATCCACAACTACTTCAAAAGACTGCAAGCTGTCATTGATGTTAAAGATGGCAATACACGGTATTAAGAACTGGGGTATGTACACTTTTGATCAGGGTCATTTGGGTCATTTCTGCTGTCATTATGATTCAAAAAGAGTTAACACATTTGTTTGATAATAAATGGCTTCACCCAACCACTAACCACGAGTGAAATAAGGCTAAAAAAATATTATTTGTCCAATCAAAGGCATTTACTTAGTCGCATGTAGTCAGTGGCCAGTCTGGCGCCACATCCTGGTCGACCAGTGTGAGTGTCGCGTTTGAGTCTGCTGCGTTGGTGCCCTGCGGCTGATGGGGTCAGAATCAGGGAATAGAGGGGCAGGACCAGTGACAACTGGTCCCCATAGCCTGTGTTCATCCGCAACACCTGCTGAGGGGTTAGATGGGAGAAATCTTGAGTTATCACATTAAAAATCATCGCCCTCATTTTTCAGGGGGGGAGTGGGGTGTTGTCTCCTAAGCTCATTCTGTCTTTGTTTTTCTGTCGCCCATGTCAGGAGTCTCACCCCGATTATGGATAATATTATGTTAGTAGATACCCTTCTTTTAGTAAACCCCACTTTCTTCCATGAAAAGTGAGCTTTAGCTTTCTGGGCTTGAGTCAGATTCGGGTTCCTGTGGCACCTTCTCAGGCACCTCAGCAGTTCCAGTTGCATCCCGCAAATTGGTTCTAACCTCCCTTAACGAGCGGCCTGGGGTGTTAGCTGGGGCACAATGTGTTAAGTGGTACCAAGGTGCTCCTAATTTGCCTTTGACCTGAACCGAGTGTGAAGTAACCTTCAGTTTGTACGGTCCAGTCTACCTGGGGCTATCACACTTCCTCTTGTGGACTTTCACCCTGACCCAGTCACCTACTTTAATCTTATGCACTTCTCCTTGTTCACTGTTGGTCATTTGGGCCCAAGAAACCTGTTAGGAGAGAGCTATGGTAAGGGATATTCGTTTTTTCACATAATCAGACATTTCAATTTCTTGAACATCCTGCGATGGCATATGACCACCATCTCTGGGTGGTCCCAGCATTGGTCTCCCTGTTAACAGGGGGACAGATGCATCTTTACCCCGGGCGTCAAGCGCATTGACATCAAAGCTAATGGAAAAGCTTATGGCCATGTCATCTTAGTGCCTTCACATGCCTTGGCTTTTTTCGCTGTAAGGGTCTGATTGGCTCTTTCGACTAAGCCTTGAGAATGAGGGCGGTACACTGAACCGAACTTATGCGTAATGTCCAATGCCAGTTCTACCTCCTGCATAAGTTTTTTATTGAAATGTGTTCCGTTGTCGGATCCGATGTGTCTGGGATCTCCGTAACGTGGCGTGAATTCCTCCTGTAGCCATTTGACCACAGTTTTTGAATCTTCTCTCTTTGTGGGGATTGCTTCTATCCATTTAGAAAACCTACCATCACCGACATGTATCTTTTCCCTCCCACTACATTGTCTGCTCCCACGTCTGTAAAATCTATAATGATGTCTTTGAAAACAGGCAGAGGGTACTGGATATGCTCCTATTGGAGTTTGGTACGGCTTCTTCAGGTTGTGGCTGCCACATGTGACACATTAATCACAAATCAGGTTCACCATGTTTTCCATGTGTGGATGCCACCACAGGTAATTGATGTTCTTCAATGTCTTTTTCTTTCCTTCATGTCCATCTTTGATCAGGATCTGGCATCGTTCTGCTGGGCCACAATCCTTCCATCTTGACTCCTCCAGAGTCCCTCTTTTTCCCTTGTCATCTTTTGTTGCTCCTCCTCTTTTCCATTCAGACCACTTATAGTGGCCTGCTTTTATCTGGATGTCATACATATGTGATGGAGTCAGTTTGGCTTGTGCTGGTTTTTCCTGCCTTCTCACCGTCTGTTGAGGTGTGTAACCACCTGCTTTTTTGGCTGCAGCATCATTTCCTCTGCTGACTGCTGTTTGCAAATTTGTGATGTCCTTTACTCCTCATTACAGCTACCTCTTGGGGTGCCATGATGACCTCAAATTCAACATCTGATGATGTTAGAGGGCTGGCGTCAGGCATTTTTCTTTTTAAGAAACTTGTTTCTTTGCAAGTGCAATCTTCACTTCTAACTCAATTATGTTGTCCGCTTGAAGCTTTTGATTGTCCTGAATCAAAAACTTATCAGATGCTACTTTCACACTTTCAAAATCTCTTAGATGCTGAACTGCTAGAATATCCATACCATTTATGTATACATACTTTAGAGGGGCTTCAATATATCCCTTTGCTTTGACCCACACAGTTGGCATTATAGTCTTTTCCAAGTGCTATCTATTTGTACCGAAAATATGCCTGTCACTGACAGGGGAGGGCAAACCTTTTGACTGGCGGGCCACTATGGGTTCTAAAATTTGACAGAGGGGCTGGGCCAGGCCAGGGGCATGTGTATGGTGTGTTTGGGTCCGATATACTAAAGCGTTGCGTGTAGTGTGTGCAAATCTCATAGCACACGCAAATGTACAACCCGATTTATTAACAGAGCGCACTTTGAAATGTGAAAAATGGCTTTCATCCAGTTCGTACGTTGGTCTCAATGAATATGCAAGGTGTGGCGTTTACACACTATTTTGCACAATACTGGGAGGAGGAAATGTAATGTAACGCAATGTGATTTGTCAAACCTGGAGATTACGTCTGCTTTAATACGTTTCAGTTTAAGGTGCAAAGTTAAAGAAATCAATATTTATCTAGAAAAGATTAATGGAATCACTTTCAACATTAAAAACATATTATCACCCAACGAAATACTCAAGGTCAATCATATCTAATTGTGTTAAACCCCGCAAAAGTTTGGACGGATTGTCCTGACAGAGCGCTCTACAAACTCGCCACAGACGCCTTCACCTTCACGCGCAAACAGGTGCAGATAACCAGTTTTTACAATAAGCACATTATAAAGCAGGGATTGGCAATGGGTAATTCCATCTCAAATATTTTACATATTCCAAAATACGTGCTTAAAATAAAAAAAATGGGAAGGGATAAAGAACATAGACATAATATGTCTAGGATAAAGAAGACCTATTGAGTCGGATGTTTAAAGACCCGGAAGTAGATAGCCGCGAATACTCGGAAGACTGTGTGGCGACACCATGTGGTGCAAACTGACTAGCTAGGCAAATTTGGTCTAGGTTCAAGCAAGTTCTGGACAGACTGAGACATGTGGCCGGGACGTTTACTTTGTCGCTTTGAGTTTCGCATTTCAGTGCTTCCTACATTTGGTTTACATGGTCGCCGCAGAATCTAAAGTTTACCAGGATCAAATTGGACTCTAAGATACAACTTCAGCTAACATATTTGATAC
The DNA here is from genome assembly GCA_036571765.1 of Plecoglossus altivelis. Taxonomy (NCBI): domain Eukaryota; kingdom Metazoa; phylum Chordata; class Actinopteri; order Osmeriformes; family Plecoglossidae; genus Plecoglossus; species Plecoglossus altivelis. Next base: position 341,992 of record BROE01000027.1, read on the forward strand.
ATAACGGGGTAGGTAAACAAACAATTAGCTAACACTATCCGCCAACAAGCGCAGCTTAACTACCTTAACTGAAATGGGCTTCTTGCTACAGTAGCTACTGTGGTGCTAGGAACATTCGAGCTGCGCCGTTTTTTTAAACTTCGTACTCACAATGAGTGTTCCAAATGTGCGCATCACAGACTTTTGGGGAATTTCTGCAGCGCCGCGTCAGCTAGCGTTAGCTCTAGACAATAGTTTTCAGTGATATTGAAGAAAGGGTTAAATTACTTGATCTGGTTAGAAAACTAATATAGCTAACTAGCCAAGCGCGCGTGTGGTTAGCTTGCAACTAGCTAGCTTGCTACCTACGTGTTGGTCAAAGTGGCCAAGCGAATGCCCCAAAACTTAGCATACCTACATTATTAGGCTAGCTCTAGCTAGAAGGTCAATTCTAGGTACCTGCCCTCTGCTTGCTAGTTAGAAACTAGCTAACCGGCTGCGCAGTCTTCAACCAACATCGTGTATAATGTAGCTAGATAGACAAGAGCTAATAATTCGTATTGCTAATGTTAACCACGTCCCCATTTGCCACTAGGCAATCAATGCGAACACATCGATGAAAGTCTGTACATTTCTATTTCTTTTTATTTGTTGACACCGGTTTGAATTTTAAACCTTGTAGGCTATAACTAGTAGTGGCGAGGCCATGTATTTTGAAATGGGTGGACTTTGGGAATGGGGCTACTGTTTTGTACACTGAAATTACTGTCGGCCAAACTAACATATGAAAGTGACGACAGTCCTATTTTTAAATTGATCGTTTAATCCGGGTTTGTACATTATTTATACGTTATATTCTGTTTGACCACACAATGTAACACGAGAGCAATGGATTTACCTTTTTTTGTAATGATAATGACAATTAGGTTAGATACAAGGGATACTCTCACAATAAGATCATTGCGAAGCGTTTTAAAGTTATAATTTTGAGAGAAAACTATACAACATAATAGTGTATATAAACCAAATTCATGTCACCTAAAAAACTGAAGACATAATATTGAACTTAAAGTCTACGCTAATTTAACAGAGGTGTCTGTGATTGAACTATGCTACATTTGGATTATAGCTAGTCTCCGTCCTCAGACTGCATTGACTTCAATGAGAAACCTATCGGATGGTTGAACCCCCTATCAATAGACCTTCATGATATTCTATATCGTGATGATACTACTACCTGAGGACATCCTCCCACCAATCAAAGATTTTGCAGTATGAGGTGACATGTTGTTTAGCCAATCCAGATTATTATTGTTGGTGAAAGACTCAACAGCTCTGGGTGTTCTTTGTGTTATCATTTTAGAGTTGCTTTATTTGTCTTGAATGATATAATCTGCCATTTCTGTACAACATTTATTTAATCCAGATATTGTTACACAAGCAGGAATCAGAACTCACATTCATACAGCTGGCCGACTAAAAGAAATCTTATCAAGGGGTGGGTTAAAGCCTCTGATTGGTGGTTCAACTTGATTGGACTGCTTTCAATTAATTCATATATTCATATTATTTTTTATAGCAGCACCTGATGTGGATTCAATTAATGAAATCTTGCATGCTACATTTATCAAACTGTGGCTACAGCTGAGGAGATGGTGGAAGCCAGTAAAAAAACAAAAAAACAAAACCCTGTTCAATATCCTTGGCAAGATGGTATTGCAGGTGAGACAATAGAGGGCAAGAACAGAAAGCCTGGGCCACTTGATTGTAGTTTGTTAGATTTTTCCGTCTGGTTCAAATTTGAAAATTTGGTTTGCGACTGATGCAATTGGCACAATTTTTTGATGAACCTTTTGAATTTACTCCCATTGTATATTATGTAAAACTGTGAGGTTCTGCATGCACTTGTTCTGCCTGTCCAGTAGAGATGCACTGATATTGAAATTGTGGACACGAGTGATAATCGATAACTCTTTGTCTGGAAGCCAATTACTGATATTCCGATAAATACAAAAACCTAAGTCTGATTGCAAAAACAAAATGCAAATAAATACAGTGGACAACTGCTTTTATTAAAACCTTAACTGCAAAACATCTAGATCTTAATATGATCAAAATTGCCTGACAAAACAAATGGTTAAACGAGTGGAAATGTACAATAATTATGAGTTGTAATTCATCAACCACATTTTCTTATCAGACCAATATTGCATAGGCCAAACTGATATAGAAGCCGATATGTCATGCATCCCTACTCTCTGTCTCCCTGTGTAGCCATATCAGATCTCAAAACATTGTTGTACACATGGTTTCTAAAGCTTCCAGAAGTTATGGAGATCCCCACGCCATGTATTTTTTCTGAAACTGTAGAAACGCCCGTTCAGATGTTTTTCTGCCCCTTTTTATGCGCACGTGCCACTGTACATTTGCACACTGGTGTGAAGAGGGTTGCGTGTGTGTGCGTTGGCTCTGTCAGTCAGTGTTATTGTTTTAAATGTCCAAACCTTTGATGGTGTGCTTATACTTTGAAGTGTGCATAGGCTCATTCAGCCGGCAGCATTCTATAATACAATTTGTCAAATTATCTATAATAATTTGTGCAGAATTTTGCTCAGTTTGCTAGTGTCCCGTCAAGATATGGCACAGTTCTATGATGAAACCAGGAGCAGAGCGAGCTACTCTACTATGCTAGACAAGATGGGCCAAATGCTCAACATGGCATGGACCATATCTCTGCTTTTCAAGCCTCACATTGAGCACCTTCCATAGGAACTAATGGAACACCGGCTTTGATGGTCAAGTTGGTCTATTGATCCGTCCTGCCAAAAACACTAAAGACCATTATAGGTTAATTTAACATAATTAATATTTTTTATCAGGGTCAATTTATCAAGATGATCTACCTTCAGCTAATTTAACTAGCCTAGCTTTTACCACAGGAGAGACCACTCGATCTTAATTAGACCGAAATAGTCTTATGACATGAATTTGAGGACAATAAAATGGGTATAATGTCTAATTTCCTGCACTAACAAGGTGTATTCCAGTACACGGCTATTGTAACTATTCCAGCATTGTTGCTTTGTTGGTCTAATGAACCATTGCAACATTTATTGTGTACATGCGCTAAGTCATATGGAACATGCACAAGCATGTTAAGGAAATTGGACAGCCCAGAAAATTGCGCATCTTCTCTCTTCTAGATTTGTTGGTTTCGCAAGCAGCCTTGATTTACATTTTGCTTGCATTGAAACCATCACTGTTACATGTGGGAAACCAAGATGATCTACCACTGTATATCAACAAACTACAAAAGTAGGCTTGTGTCTAGGATGATTTCATTTGTTTGAGGTTCACACACAAAAACAATTGTTGTGTTCTTTCAGCAGTCAGTTGTAGGCCTAATATTGTCAAGGAGAAGGTCTTAGCAATCCAAAATAAAAAATATTACAATTAAAATAAATACTTACATTTATTTTATGTTCTGTTTTGTTGGTGTAATTCCTGCTGTAATGTACAAAATCAATGACAAAAACATTTGCCCAAAATAATACCTGATTACGTTTTGGTGCATCTCTTAGGAACAGAGAACTACTGTTTGTCTTAGAGGACCCAGTAATCAAATGCACTTGCCCATTGCAATGTTTGCATCACTGCTAACCCTAACCTTTTTGCCATTGGTATAGAAACAAATATTTGGAACATGACAAATACATACTGGAAATATGAAGTGTTTGAAAAAGAAAATGTCTCTGTTCAAGGCTTGTGGTCATCAGGATTAGAGCTGTGAAGTGCTGAAGATGGATGGAAAATCAGACAAAGGTAAGTCAAAGAAAATGGCATTTAGGCTAGTGTTAACTTTGTCAAGTAGACGTAGCCAACGTTTTTTTTAACCTGATGCACGAGAGGATACAAAAGATAAACAGCATAGCGTAATTGTCCACATCTGACAGTGATCAACTTGCCAGTGTTGTCAAATTGATCTTTGATTTATTTTGTCTGGTCTTTCTGACATAAAAAAAAAAAAGATTGTGACGATTATTACCTCAAAATCAACACTTTCAGTTTAGTCTGTGTAAGGAATTCACCGATGGATGCATGTTTTCTCCTGAAAGTAATAATATTATTTTCAATAATATTTATGGTTAATTACTCATGACAATGCTTGTCATTGCATAATAACAAAATCAGTTTTTCTTTACTTTTGAAACAATATTGAATACATCCAGTAATAGTTGTTTTTGAATAGGAATAGAGTTGTAATTCAGAAGTCGTTGTCTTTCATGTAGTTTGCAGTACTTTTTAAACTTGAATGTAACAATACATTTATTTCAGTGTTAGTTTGAATGAATTAATAAGTAAATAAATACCTTGGAAATGTGATGTTGTGACCTGTAAATATGACTGCTTGTGCTAAGAGATTAATGTCTTTCAATGGCTGTCCTTTGTCAGATGGACTCAGAGATTTTACCGTGAATGATGTGACAGAGCGCTGTCCAATTTGCCTGGGAGTCATGAGTCAAGACAACCTAGCTATGCCTGACAGCTGTTGCCACATCTTCTGTCTGGGCTGCATTCTCACATGGGCAGAGGTAGGAAAAAGGTTGAGTTAGTTCAGTGTTTCCTGTAACATTTTTTTTCTTTTCCTTCAACATTTTTGGGCATAAATCCCTGACACTATTTGAATCTTAATGTAGTGCTATCTTCCTTGTTGAAGGGGTCAGGTATCTTTTATCTCCAAGGATGAAACAATTTAGCTAACAAACTAATAATACAAAATATAATATTAAGAAAATATAATCAATAAGATTTTAAGACATAGCTTAAACAGAATTTATTTTCTGTATTGGACTTACATTCACAGAGTTCACTAGACTAGCTAGCTTGAGGACAGTCTAGTTCTAGCCCAGCTAAAGTTATTAAACTAGATGGAACATTATTTCACAGTTAATTCAATAATAATTAGGCTAGTAGGCCATCAACATCACAAACATGATATTGTCAATACGCAAATACACAACATTAGCTAGGTAGTTAAATGTATTGATCTGGAGGATCTATCCTCAGCCCTGTTTATCAGTGTCAGGCTGAGCAGAGAGGAGGAAATGCTCTGCTGCACTCTCGCTGTGTTTTTTGATTCACGTCCTGTGGCTGTTCAGTTGCCCATCCAGTAATCGAAGAGAGCAGTAGAAGACCATTTACAAAAGCCTGGAGACAAAATAGAGGTTTTAAACTGCATGTCAAAATGTCATGTTTTTGCACTGCTAACTCCTAACCCTAGCATAAGGTTACATAATGGGTATTAAGACTCATGATTATGATATTTGCTCGATGTCATCGTCTTACCTTGCACATAACAATACTCAATGTCGTTAATTGTTATCCCAGATAACTAAAACCCATTTGGTGGTAAATTCAAGGCTTTACATTCAATGAAAACCTATAAATGTGTTTACAAGTCACAGACAAGTCCATCTTGTCCAGTGGACAGACAGTCATTCAATGTCATCTACAAATGGGACACCTCTTTGGGACTTATATTGGTGAGTGAAAAGGTTAATTTTGGGCTTTTGTGCATTTCATTATTGAATCTCTGCATTTTATTTTCCAACTTGAATTGTTCTTACTTTAGTTAAATGATCCTGTATGTATGTAATGCCTTTGCTTTATCCATTGTTTCACTGTTCTTCTTTGTTTCTTATTGTAGGTCCATGTGATGAAGAAAACTGGCGCATTAGAGCCTGAGAGGTATTTGTTGAAGCAATTGCTAAAGAGACTCCATACTAATTATACGTATAATATGATATATCATAAGGAACAGTTGATACGGTTCATAATTGATATTGTAAAATCCTTTATTTCAGGAGTCAGCAAAAGGAGCTGCAGATGACACTAAGGACTCCTACCAAAGAAAGGATCCATATAAATAAATGTGAATACATATTCCCAAATTAAATTCCTAATTTCCATAGGTAAATCTAGAATTATAGGTCTTCAAGATGTTACAATATCACTGCATTGTTTCATACAGGCGAGGATAAAGACCCTTCTGCGATCATTAGGAAAAAGGTTTGTGAGTTTTTACATTATCTAGAGTGAATCTCAATCAGGTCAATAAGAACTATTCTTGTTTCAATAGACCTTGATGATCCTGTTTCTATATCAAAAGCATGTATTGAACCTTGAGTCTGTGTTACGTTTAAAGTTTAACGCACATGTTTTTTTATTATATATATGTATATGTGTATATATGTGTGTATATATATAATTTTTTTATACCAGGTTCAACAACCTTTACATTTTACCTGGTCCCTGTCTACATCTGGCACAGCACCGGGTATTTTGATCCAGGGCATGTAAGTAAGCTACCCAAAAACAACATTTTCATAAAACAGTAACTTCTATAAAATTATATCTATTGTTGCGTAAATAAGGAAACCAGTTTAATCAGTTGCTATAATACATTACAATGAGTGTTATAAATCCTCCACTGTTTGCGCCTAATGCATACATTGCCACAAACTACCAACACACCCACACCCCCGCTCCGGGATCCTCCTACTGCACTCTGCACAAGCCACTTTAGCACATGACATTACAACTTAAAACTATGTATATACCCCCCCTCCCCTCCCCCTGCACTATATATACCCCTCTTACTATAGTAATATTAACCCCATCTGTACAGCTGGTGGCCATTTTTTCTTTTTATCTCATTTGTATTTTATAATAGATTTTTATATTTTCATCTACCTTCATTATGTTTCACATATGTTCTATGTTTGCACTTCCCTGCCACAGTAAATTCTGTGCTTGTATATCTTGCATGGCGAATAAAACCTATTCTGATTCTGATTCTGATACGCTGTCCCTGCAAGTTCTTATTGAAATTAAATGCATTCCAACGGTTGCTATGAATGGATTTATCAGAACAGATATTTCCTTGTATCCACTTGTAATGAAGTCACCTTTTCCCTTTACTGAATCAAGGCCAAGCTACTTGGTTCAGTCTTACCTATGAAGAGTCTGTGTTAACGTTGGCTAGTCCAGTTTCACTACGTCCATGCCATGGCCAACCAACAGTATTTGTCTTAATGGCTGTCATGAATTTGTGTTTCATCCTTGTCTAATAAAAATCAAATAGATGATAAAACTGTCTAATCTGCAGCAGGTTTGAACCCTTCGTCTCCTGTAGCATGTGACATGGCGTTGAACAATTGTGATATTTTCAACCAGTGGATGACAAACACCTTCCCCAAAAAATTTCCAACACACATTTAGCATTTACATTGAATTCCGAAACATTTCGACGTATTCCATTCTATAAATTAAATACAAATTGCCTCTCCATCTATGAAGGATTTTAGTCATCCTAGACTAAACTAGGCTGTTTTAGAAATCCACAAGAATTTGTGAATAAGTATTCACATGAGAACAATGTTGGGATTTAACACCGTCTATGGATTATAACTTCCCATACAAACACTAGTGCACCTAACAATGCCATCTTCTATCTGTACTGGATCCAATCGCTAGTGAGTTTTGTTTTAGGCACATATGGCAATGAAAGCATGTGATGTGGTAATTAAGGTAAACCATTGTTACAGTCAATGTTCCCTCTAAGCTATGTTCATGCACGACCACACAGACCAGTTGAAGGACCCGCACACTAGGTTTTTGATACCACGCACAAAATAAAATCAACAATGTCTTTAAACTATTGTTTTACAGCTAGTAGTATTCAGTTGATCGGCCAATTGCAGCGAAGCCCACTTCATACGTTTCAATGTCACCCTAGGCTACTCAGCCATTTAGTCTACAATACAATTACAATAATAATATATTAATAACATTTTCAGATCAAGCTTTGACTAGTAACACAGCAATGGCTAAACTAAAATCAGGGTCTAGGTTGTCTGATGTAGCTTTCTGATATATTTAGCTATGAAGAAGCTAGCAGGGTTCCCTGCAAACTAAGACTGTAAACCTTTGACATGTAAGGTTCGAATGCTATCCATGCTTACGTTTGTCCACACAATGGTACAATGTATCTTAAAATTCTCTTCCTGCTTCTTATGGCCTTCACATTTAATCAGCCCATTGTCTCTGGCGCTCTATAGCATTGAAGTCTACAATTTCATATATGTTTTATATACATTTTCAGTAAATATGAATTTAAATTCGACCAGGATTATAATTTTACATACACACACAAACACACTCACACACACACAGGATTGTGTATTATATGCATTTTATACACAGGTATTCCTTTGTGTGACCTACATAGTAGGCCCTATGGCTTTCAAGAAAATTGGTATTTTATTGAACTTTACGTAGAACGTTGCCCATATAGTAGATGATTTACTGAATGATAAATATTGAGGAAAATATGTTGTAATTTAAAAATTATACATTACTACAGAGTATTAACATTTATTTAAATGTCTGGTGTCATCAATTTAATCTTTTATTCAATAAACAGAAAAATAACACTGCATGCATTTTGACTGCGTTGTCTATTTAACAGTTCAGAGCCTCTTTGGGTGGTGGAGGAGGAGCTGTCTGTACCTGGATGGAAACAATGTAGGCAACAGACAGAGAATTTACCATGGCTGTTGGCTGCTGTGCCTGTTTCTGCTTGGGGCAACTCCAGGTGAGAATGGCGCATAAGTGGCTTATCACTTTTTTGTGAATTCATGTGCAGTTTTTTGTGAGATGTTCTGCAAATTGTTGTTGTTCACAGACAGGTTTTTCTGTCTGCTTGTGTGCATTATGTTTGAGGTAATTGAGGGATAACGTTCGAGCTAGCAGAAAAGAGATTTGTTTGACCACCAAACAAAGCGTGTTAAATTGCACAACTTTTTTTGGAGATGTCTTTAGAACAGAATACCAGGTCCATATACCAAGGATGGGATCAATGCGGCAAAGAACTGCTGAAAAATGACCTTACTTTATCAACCACGTGATAACTTATGAGGCTTGGTTTGAAGATGAAATGTGCCAAATGTGTTGAAGATTGGTCAAACTTTGTCGGAGTAGCAAAAATATATTTTATTCATTAATTTAAAAAAATGGTGGTTGCATCAATTTGGCCGGAGTCACAAGTTAATGTTTCACCTATAGGATCTCCCAAGATGTCACCAGACAACTCAGTCAGTGATTGGCTGAAACTAATTTTTGATTATTGCAGTGCCCCATAGAGGTTAATTGACTTGACCTTTTATGGACTTCTGTAAAACATGGTTCTGAAACCCTGTGTCAGTGTAGCATTTGCTGGATATTGCTTCACTTTATTTTTGATGGCTTAGTTGTCAAATTTGAAAGGCTTTACCTGACAAACGATTAAAAAAAAAAATCAATTATTTTTACAATAACTTTTGCGAAGTTCAGTCTGGAGCCTGAAGAACATCTATCAAAAACTGTAGGAGTTTCACCACACCTACTCTTTACACTAAACTTCAAAATGGCAGAAAATCTAAATAACTGTCTATGACATCATAATGCGTTGAACTTGTCTTGATCCAAGGAATTATAATAAAACTAGAGATTTTGTCGATTTTGTTATTAAAAAATTGAAGAAAATCATCAGAGCTGAGAGCAGCTGGGATTGAGGGTTCAACTACACTGTGATTGTTTGTCAGTCTGGCTACAGTACTGAACAAAAACCTAGTGTTATTTTTGTTTACTTCAATTAAATTCGAATAATATCTGGTTTGGGCCTTACGCAGAGCTTGCTTATAGGACAGAAGGCAGGTTTTCCATTCCAGGAGTCTTCCGTGTGGAAGCGGCTGAACGGTCTCTCGAATTGTCTAACAATTTGTTTTTGAGCGCAGCTCTAAATTGTACCATGGAGAGGCGCGCTTTGGTCTAATGATCTTCTCTCTTAGGGTGCTGCAACATCAAGAGCAGACTTTAGAGAATACATCATTGTGTCAACATACTGATCACTTACACTGGAACTAGGGCTGCTCTCAGCAGGATCGCATGCGTCTGATCGGCGTCTGATCGCTGAGGGGAGAAAACCTATTGAATACGTGAAGCTCGTGGTGCACTACAGGCTGGCGTTTAGCGCGTGCACCCCTCCGAACTGTCACAAATCGTTCCTTGTCTTGATCCTGGTCTAGTCCCGGCTGCGCGGGCAGTGCTGGGGGCTTGCTAATACCGCTAACGCTAGGGCAACCCGAGAGGCGGTCCTCAAGTGAGCGGATCAGCGCCTCTAAGTCCGTAACCCTAGACTCCAAAGCTACCACTACACTACACTTCACGCATCTATCCCTGACATCAGAGAAAGACCCAGGGTTCTGACTCGTCATATTGCAGCTTGAGCAGACAAAAGCCGGGGGAAACTCGGCCATGACACTAGATAGCTGCTAGGCTAGGCTAGCTCAGGCTGGAGCTAGCGGGTGATTTAATCCACGAAATACTGAACAAAATTTGGCAAAACTGAGTTGTGATAAACTCCGGACTAATCGGGAAGCAATCAAACTGTCGGTGATGTGTAATGGTGTGAAATAGTTTGTGTATAGACCGTGAGTTAGCACTAAAGTGTCGAGCAAGTAACTCGCTGAAAACAGAACCAACTCACCGGATGTGACGACGATCCCAACAATCCCAACAAAAAGAATGTTTGTTCTCAATGTTTGGGTTCAGATCAGGGGGACCGTTCTTCCCAATCACGCCTCTCCAGGTGTCACTGTCGTTGCCCACGTGGGCGTTGAAGTCCCCCAGCAGAACAATGGAGTCCCCGGTCGGTGCACTATCCAGTACCCCTCCCAGGACCCCAAGAAGGCCCGTACCCTGCACTGCTGTTCGGCGCATAGGCCGATACAACAATGAGAGACCTGTCCCCGGCTAAGGCGCAGGACACGACCCTCTCGTCTAACGGGGTAAACCCCAACACGTAGCGGCTGAGCCACGGGGCTATGAGCAAGTCCACGCCAGCCCGCCGCCTCACCCCGCGAGCAACGCCAGAGAAATGTAGAGTCCAGCCTCTCTCGAGGTTAATGGATCCGGAACCCAAACTGTGTGGTAGGGTTAGGCCAACTATATCTAGCGGGTAACAATTGACCTCCCGCACAAGCTTGGTCTCCTTCCCCGCCAGCGAAGTGACATTTCATGTCTCCAGCGCTAGAGACTTTGTGCATGGCCTCGGTCGTCAAGGCACCTGCCTCTGACCGCCGCCCAAAACACTCTGCACCGGCCCCCTACGGTTCTTCCTGTGGTTGGTGGGCCTGCCGGAAGGTGTTCCCACGTCGCCTTTTCGGGCTATACCCGGCGGGTCCCATGGGCAAAGACCCGGCCACCAGGCGCTCGCCTGCGAGCACCCACCCCAGGCCTGGCTCCAGGGTGGGGCCCCTGTAACGCCACACCGGGCGACGTAGCGATTCTCTTTTTTTTGTCGTCATAGGGGTTTTTGGTGAACCGCACTTAGTCTGGCTAGTCACCTAGGACCAGTTTGCCATGGGAGACCCTACCAGGGGCTTATTGCCCCCAACAACATAGCTCCTGGGATCATTCAAGCACTCAAACCCCTCCACCACGTTAAGGTGGCGGTTCAAGGAGGGGCATTCATCTTTCCCTAAAGCCTTATTTGTCTCTCAGTTCCTGTTGCTTAAAACATCCTCACAACATGATGCTACCACCACCATGCTTCACTCTAGTGATGGTATTGGTCAGGTGATGAGTGGTACCTGGTTTACTCCAGACTCGATTTAGGCCAAACAGTACAATCTTTGTTTCGTCAGACAAGATCATTTTGTTTCTCATGGTCTGAGTCCGTAAGGTGCCATCTGGCAAACCCAAAGTGGGCTGCCATGTACCTTTTACTGAAGAGTAGTTTCCGTTTGGCCACTTTAATATACAGACTAGGTTGTTGGAGTGCTGCAGAGATGTTCCTTTTGGAAAGTTCTCTTCTCGTCACAGAGCAATGCTGGATCTCTATCAGAGTGACCCATCGGGTTCTTGGTCACCTCCCTGACTAAGGCCCTTCTCTGCGAATGGCTCGGTTTGTCTGGATGGCCTTCTCTATGGAGAGTTCTGGTGGTTCCAAACTTCCGTTCATGAACGAAGGCGGCCACATTGGAACATTCAATGCTGTCAATCTTTCTTTGCCCTTCCCCAGATCTTTGCTTTAAAACAATCCTGTCTCAGATGTCTACGTGCAATTGCTTGGACCTCGTGGCTTAGTTTGTGCTCTGACATCCACGGTCATACTGTCATCTTTGGGACGTTATATAGACAGGTGTGTGCCTTTCCAAATCATATCCAATCAACTGAATTTGCTGCAGGTGGACTCCATTCAAGTTGTTGAAACATCTCAAGAACGATCAGTTGAGAAAGGGAAGCTCCTGAGCTACATTTGTGTCATGGCCAATGCTGTGAATACTTATGTACACGTCTTAATTTAGTGCATTTCATGTAGCTTTGCAAAACAAAATGTTGACGTTATCGTTATGGTTGTAGAAATATGAGGATTTAAAAATCTATATGTACATTTTGTAAATGGCTGTAACAGAACAACATTTGGAAAAGTGAAGCGCCATCAATACCAGATGCATTATTAATATTTATTTGTTACCAACTGGGTACCCATGCAAATTCACATGGTCCACTGTTGGCCTTGGGTCCCCAATAAATCCCTGCGATATTTTAACTTTATACAATTCCTGGTTCTGTAGATAATTTAGGCTGACAAACAACTGACAATATGACTATACTGTTGATGGATGTGGTTTGTTCCAACATGTTAGTGTAATATAATGTTCTTTCCATAGACACTGGTTGAATGCCACTGGTTGGAGGAACACCCAGTTCCTACTTGGAAGCTTCTCACCCTTCAAAATTTCTACAACTCAATCTGGCTTTGGCCAATTTGGTAAGTTTTGTGTGTGTTCTAAATTACTAATTGGTTTTGTTAGCTCAAATAAATAGAATTATCATAGGGCTGAACATCCCAAGCAGCAACTTGAATTCAGTAGGAGGGCCATCTATGTTAGGCTGGCTCTGCTGTCCTACATACTTGCGCTCAATTATTCATTTAGCTTCTGTACCCTGTCTGAAACTGCTTTATCCAGTTAGGTTTTCTCTTATAACTCTTACATCTGCAGGCCCAATCAGCAAACAGATGGGAGTGGATGAAAACAATGATGATTTCATAGGCTAGTTTGAATTGTAGTTCAATCAGAAAGATGCAAGCTAAGCTTCGATCTGTTGTGGCAATGCCACCGATAATTCAGAAGTAAAACACGCTATGATGTTGTGGCCCTCTTCCCCATGGGGTTCAGAAAAAAGTTTTCCAGCTCTTCTATTATCTGCGAAGAATTTGATCGCTAGTGATTGGTTTTGGAAGATCCAGAGTGTCTCTAGGCAGATCCAATAGTTTTAAACTTCAACAGAGTACCCGCCTTCAAGTAACTTAATGTTTGTCAATGGGGAGAGCCCATACTCTCTGTACAAATGAAATGTACTAGAGACTGGTTGGACCAGGCTAAATCTATGTATAGAAGTATTGACATTTTTTAAAATTGTTTTTCAATTTGAAATCCAATGAATGAAGGTAAGGGTTAGTTTTCCTCAGTCCTGGTTAACTGTTAATATTGAATGTTAACTAGACAAGCAAAATTGAAAGGAAAATTAGTTTTAGACTGGTGCATTGCTTCAGCATCAGATCTATCCAGGTCAAAAAGGCATGATAAAATCGTGGCATTAGAGCGTTGTATGTTCGTCAGGCACCAATAAGTAGAAGAGAATGATGATTCATGCAAGGGTCTGATTTATTCAGATTTCACTTGCTTTCTGTGTAATTACTGCTTGCTTGTTACAAGGTGACATGATAAATCATTTACGTGTGCTTGTATTTTTTTCTTTTGGAAATCAGATCACACACAATATTGACTCCTCAATATTTATTTGGTATCTATTATGGTATTCTTGGCAAATAAAATAAATAAATAACCCAATTAAAGTTTGTGAGGACCATTACAATTGTTCAACAACCAGTAATTTGAGATTACATGTATTTGAGTGTTTAGTATAGAACAGAATGTTTTTTCTCTCTCTATAATGTTTGTGTTTAGTGTAGAATTGGCTTACTTAGCACCTGCACATTTGACTATTTTGATAGTTGAAGGAAGGAAAAGCTTTAGAATTGTATCTGCAGAAATTGTCAATATGACATGTTTGCAGATTCTACAGCAACTCATTTAATATAATTGTTCCACAGTATTTCAGGGGCGAGGTTATGCTGTCACGTGCCCAAAAGGAGGGGAGAAAAAAGGGGGTCAGACATCAAGTGCAAGATCTCCTTTCAGACAGACTGAGTCTATGACTTCTAGATGCTCTCACCATACCAGCAAAGCCCAGGAACAAGCTCCACTGCAAGATTCTGCATCCTTACAGTCACAGTCCTCCGACTCAGACTTGTCTGCAAACATGTCACCCCAACCTGGCCAAGACCCTGTAGCCTCTAGTCAGTCTGAAGGTAAAAAGACAGGCCATGGGAGAAGGAAAGCCACTCCGAGACTCCTTAACAGGCTCACAGCAGGTGAAGAGGATGATGGAGTTGACAAAGAGATTGAAAAGAACAAGCAAGGTAAAGAGGAAAGCCCAGATGCTGAATCTACTCCACTGCAGTGGAATCAGAATTCTAGCCTTGTCAATGAAGAACTATGTTCTAAATCATCCTTAAGCAATTTTATTCTGGAGCAAGGAGAAATTATGAGCCAGGTAGACGAAGACAGTTCTTCAGACGAGCAACTGTTAGTGAAGGAGACAGAGAGTGAAGAGACTAAAGGATCTCTGAATGACCAAGGTGTGTCATCTGAAGCATCTCTGAATGGCAAAGGCATGTCATCTGATTGGAATAAGGCTCAAGATCACAAAAAAACATTTTTTTCTGGACAAATTGACTTGTCACTTCATTCCAGCAATGTGGTGCCATTTGAAATTCCAAAGTTTCTACATTCTGGGAAACATTTGGAAGAAGTGCAAGATGATAACGCTTATCCTGTAGGTGCTGTTTCAGATTCAGTGGAGAAGAACTTAAAAAAGGACATCTCAAATGCGGTAAATGCTGAGATTGTTCTCAGCGCTATAAAAGAACAAGGACCTCATGATGAGTCTCAATTTTCTGACTCTTCGGTTGGTACCAAGCCCCTGAAAGCTCAAGCCACCTCAGAAAATAAAGCTTTTGAATATGCCAGTATTCACAGTTTACGACACTGGACAAATGAGATCCATAAAACCACAACTAAAATGGATATGGATCAATCCAAGGATGACACTAATATTGTACCAATGGACTGTGATTCACAAAGCAGTGAGCACAACAATCATCTGACCATTAATCCACAAATAGAAAGCAGTATAATGAATGCAGAGGTCCTGGCACCTACCAGTCTGAGTTTGCTAGACAATAATGGGCGTCAGCAGCAACAAGAAGGCTTAAGTGAAATGGAGAGCCAGGACAAAAGCAGTGGTAGACAGCGCCAATCTCGTTTCCACTCTGCCACCACTACCTGGTCTCCACAGAGAGACTCCAGACAAAACTCATCCCGAGCTTCAAGTTCTGGCTCTCGGGAACACACAAGAGAAAGGGATGGAAACCTGCCTTCAAGTTACTCCACCCATATCCGCAGCTGGGATAGGGGAGGGGACAATAAGAAGGAAACATCCAAAAAGGAATGTAATTATGAGGAAAAGAGCAGAAGGCGGTCTAGATCGAAAAGCATCTCCAGAACCAGATCCCGTTCCAACTCAAGATCGAGGTCTGCGACAAGACCGTATAAGCGAGGAACATCACCTGAACAGCCAACTTCAGGGGCTCAGTTGCCAAGTTGGAAAACAGACCGCTGGGTTGGGGAGCGTTGGAGGACAGATCACAGGAGTGATGGGGATGAGAGCCGCTTCAAAAATGACAGTTATGGTGACCTGTCGCCAGATCATGGCTGTTTAACCAATCCTGTTTGGGTTCAGGAAAAGACCACAGGAGATGCTGGCGCCAGGAGCCATAAGACCTTGTCAGTGGATGAAAACAATCGCTGGGATGATCAAGCAAACAGTGGGTTGGCTGACTCACGGAGCCGTTTTGGCATTCCATCCGGCTGTGGTGGATCTGAGCACCGATCCCCTGGGCAGGTAGGGTACCGAATGTGTAACCTGCCGGAGGAGCAAGTAGAAAACCAAGATAGCAGGCAGTCAAGAAACAATTTCTCAGGGACAGCCAAAAACTCAGGGAGTGATGCATACAGCCGGTTCAATGAGAACCGAGGTCGTAGGAAAGAAATCGATGTTGGTGAGTTGCCTCTTGACCGATCAGGTTGGTCATCAGCGTCCAGTTGGGCAGTGAGGAGAACACTTCCAGCGGATGTGCAGAGCTATTACTCAAGGAGGGAGCGAGGTTGTGGGGGAGGAGGCCGGATCAGACGAGAGGAAGACCAGCCCACAAAAGGTAAGATACCTTCTATAGTTTAAAGACATATTATTTAGTACCCAATTGTTCTGGAAGCAAAAAGTCAACGAAGGGAATATAAGTTCAAGCCAAAATCAATGTATTTACATCTATAAATTGCATGTGTCTGATACACTCAAGTTGAGTAGTACAGAAGACTGGACAATAAATACAGGAAATCAGGAGAGTGTATGGTATTACATGGTATGCCTTTGCAGGCACAGAAAAAGGGCACGATGCTGAATAGCTTTTGTTAAAGTCTTTAGATAGTGCTCCTAGGAATCACCTGGTCGCTTCGATTTTTCTCATTCAAAGTTGCATGGCATTACATACTTTAGCAATATTTGGATCTCTGACTTACATTAGTGACACAGGCCTTTCCTAGTCACACCTTACAAAGGACTAACTTGTAGCTCTGCAGGCATAAGAAAACAGCATAATGAAAGTTTATAAATGATACAAGAAACATAATTAATATATATGGGCATATCTCTGCTGACCATAAAAACAAGGGTTGTGTGCTTAATACTTAATATATCCAGATATAGATCAAAGTGTTTATGTTATTCACAACTTTTCAAACTGTATAAAAGTAATTATCTCTAATTATTATTAGCTGATCAGTGATTTAAGGATCGACCTCTTCAAGTTCGTTTTTTTAATGCTTAAATGTTTCCAACACTTAGAGCATACCGCCTGTATATTTCAGTCTTACTCAAATTCAACTGCATTTGAGTTGTTTAATTTCTAAACTTTTATATGGACTGGTAGAATGCTGCAATTTCCATTTGGGATTGATACATTTCTTGCCAACCTATCTAAAGACAATTGGTATTGGTGGACCAAGCTTTCTAGGAATGCCAATGTCGACGTTGAGTTCTCATGTAATTTGTGGTTTAAGGAGACTAAACATTTTCATTTGACAGTTTTGGCTTGATTGGCATTAGGCCTACTACAAGGTTTTGTCTGCCATAGCATGTAATAACAAGTGTACAGGTACTTTATTAATCCCAAAGGGAAATTGCAGCATAAAGTAGTCCAGACAAAAAAACTAAATTATGTTTTAAAACGCCCTATAGAATTGAACAGGTTACCGATACAATGTACCAACTGCGAGGGAGTCCACACCAAACAGGTGACACATTTGGTCATACAATGGGAATGCTCAATACAATTAACGTAGGTGATACATGTAACAACACTGTACCAGAAAGAATAACAAATTACGATAATACTAAACAACAATACCTGTGCCTAGGTATGTTAATAATAAATCATTAATTGTTAGTTAATTAGAATTGTTAATTCTTAGTTTAAATGGTGAAAATGTATTTACAAAATCTAAGTTTACAGTCTCATGTAGCATCCACTAGAATCTGAGTGAAAATAAAGATTCAACATTATTTGATAACCTAATTTAAAAATCTTTTTTCCAGTTAATTTCTCAAGACTGAGTAGGTTTGATTCACAAATCATGCACCGCAATGGCACAATAAAATGGTCTTAGTCCAGTCCTACAATATCATGTTTGGGTTGTCTGATTCGTAAGACGAAGCTACAAATTGCTTTTCTGTCTTTTTATTTCTGAGTAAAATGGATAGTCAGCGCAATGTTCAATATGCAACATTAGATGCCACTCTCAAAGCCGTTTCTTTGAATACAATGCTAAACAGTGGCTCTGTAGAGTTAGCTAGTGCCCTATTGTTATTTAGAAATGTCTTTGAGTTTGAGTTGAGATTTTGTTGCAGTTCCCTCACCCTCAACAGTTTGTTTTTTTCATGATTGGTTTGCAGAATTTATTTTGTCATGAATACCACAACATAACCCTGCCCAAATCAAAGATACTACACTACACAATGCTAAGGAATATTCAAAGGATATAGGCAGAGAGAGTAAATCATAATTTGAAGATCTCAGATTTTTAATGGAAAATATGAATAGAGTAGGTTTGACCAAAAGATCAGCGTTTGTAACTGTTTACTTGGTGGTACTAGTGACCCAAATTGACTCTCAAAAGGTTAAGAGCACCACCAAATGTTTTGGGGATCCCACCCATTAAGGAGCAGCACAACTTCAATTTTAAAGATAGATATTTACAGGGGCCAATCAAGGCTCTGGTTTGAGATTAACATATATGTCAACATTTGGGCACATAATTCTGGTAGAGGGGGTCCGGGCCTTGTGTGAGAGGGTGGGGAGTTGTTGAAATACCTGAGTGTAAAGGCAAATGTGTCGTGTCAACTGAGCACAGGTACAAGGAGTAACTGACAGCTAATATTTATCAATATAAAATGTGGTGCATAGCGAGTGTTTTGTATAGAAATAAAAACCGTTTGCACCATAACAATTATTTGCACTTGCACAAATGCTCTTAAATATATTTAGAGGTCTCAATGACAATTTTCTAGAGCATATGTGACCAAAATGGTAGAAATGTAAAGCTTTGTTATATACAGTAAATTATATTACACATATACTTACAGTAAACTGGAAGCTAATGGAAATAAATTAGGACATTTGCAACTGGTTCGTCCTCTTAATTCGTCTGTCAGCTCATTTGTTTCTGTAGATGAGAGAGGGAAGAAATGACAATGTGGTTTATCAAATAAATATTTTATACAAAAATTGCATTAAGGACACTTGTTTATTAGCACTCTCATTTTATATCACATCTTTTTGTAGATCTCCCAAAAGATGATCTGACTCTTCAAACACAGAGTGAAAGTCAAGCCTCCTTAGGTGTGATGCACACGCAGTTCAATGTTCTCCACTATCCCCTGGGTCAACATGGAGTACCGGTCAACCTGCAGTCAGCTGCGCCATATGGAATGCCACCTCAGGTCCCCATACACCTCCATCCCACAGTGCCTCTCCTACAGGTTCCTTGTATGACAGCCCAGAGCCTCCCCCCTCCTCCCCCACCACCACCTCCCATGCCGCATGGCAGTTTGACGGCTGCCCAGCCAGATAGCCGCACCACACAGGTAAGTCAAAAGTGGATCCTCCACCTTACTGCATATTGTTTTGGGTAGACAAGGGTTAACACAGTATATCACTAGGAAATGTGTGAGTGTGTGTTGTGGGGTTCTACTAAGCCTAGTCTACTGTGTATCTGTTACTGATAAGATTACTTCTGTCAGAAGGCGGGCCAGAAGGACGCTCGACAATTGAAAAGGGTTTACTTTATTAGTGCGAGCTCGGCTCGTGACCTATCTCAACGACGTGCTACACACAGAGTACAGATGAGTGAAGAGGCATACATGAGTGAATCACGTTGCTTCTAACGCATTCTTATATACTACATAGACTGAGTCAAATATAGTGAGCACAGAACGCTTCCTTTCAAGGTCATTATGGTCAGCAACTTGGACAGAGACAGCTGAGAGAGTCGTAACTTACAAACGACTTTGTATACTGGTTATTTACCATCTCTTGGACTACTGGACCTGGTATATTTATCTTTCCAAGGACCACATTAGGTTGACCTCTTGACCGTAGCTCGACAGCAGTCTCTCTCTTGTACAAGAACTCAGCATATCAGATACTAAAAGCTTGTTTTGTAAGTTAAGTTGTTGTTTACGTCTGTAAGGAGCAGTTCATTTTACACTACACATGAAGCAACTGGGGTGAGTCTGCCACGCAAGCGACAGTGTAGGGGTGGCATCAGCCGCAATAGGTGTGACCGAGCTAATGAAACAACACCCTAGATGCTGCTTTGTTGTTTTGGGGTAAAAATCAATGCCCGTTGAAACTATATTTTAGCCTAGTTTACCAGAGAAACATGATACAACTCTATTCACTATGAAATAATGAATTATAACTTAAACATATTAGTATAGGCTACTATGTTAGCAATATTGTTTTATGTTGTAAAAGCCTCAGTTTGAGAATTGAAAGGCAGTCATGCTGGATGGAGACAATTCAATTATTTAGTTGTTTAGGGGGGCTTAACCAAAGTCTGGTGTGGTAATGCTGTAAAGTAACTGAGTGACCAACAAGGTCAAATGCAAAATTATTTTATTTCATTTGGTCACTCAGTTCCCTAAATATATATCTAAAAATAAATACTCTCAATTTATAAATCGCTAAAACTGATGCACATACTGCATATCCTGAAAAAATGGATATGATCGCCACCTTTTTAATGAAGTGCTCAAGAAGGACACAACACTATAGTCTTGCATTTTTTGCTAACTGCCCATTACTGATTCCTAGCACATCCAGGCTGAAAGTATCTGCAAATGGCTCTGAGGCTGATGGGCTCCTTTATTTTAAATGGACTGGATTAACCGGACAACAGTTCAAATAATGTTCTTTGTGGAACAAGTACTTCAACTATGTTGCACCAAGAACATTTCAACTACACATTGAAAAATTGCATTTTCAAAAAATGCATCATAAAATGTTTTGTTGGTACGTTCATATACATGACAGTGTGACAGCAGACTCTCAAATACAAAATCTACAACGTATCCAGGGACAATAACAAGTAATTTAGAGCCAAGTTCATCTTTCTGTGCTCTTAGACCAAGTGAAAAATGAATCCCGTACAAAGAATAAGTGACACTGTGAGTATTGCCAGCGTAGCAGTGGTAAGAGAAGCCATGTGTTTGAGTGCAGTTTAGGCAATACTCATTGCAACCAGAGTGGAAAGCGGATGTTTCGCCATGTCACAGTTTGAAGAGAACAAGGACATTTCAGAGGTCAGGGGCTCTTAATGCTTAGGTAGCATGTTTGCCTTATATTGGTGAGGCTCAAGCAGGTTGCTCTCGGTAAGAACCTAAGAGATAACTGATTCAGAAAGCTCTTTCCAGAGTTTTGTAAAATAATTATAGATGTGACACCAGAGCATTTCCAACCTGGGCGGTTGAAAACAACAATTTGGTTTCATACAGGGTAATTGATGACTCCTGAAAAGGAGAATGAGAAGTAGACCTATGCACCTTTCCCTGGCCCTAGTTCCGTTCAGAGTATGTGGAAAGGATTAATGTACGAGCGCATACAGAGAATCCAGATTGGCGGTACTCACATTTGAGATTTTTTTACCGTACGAAACTGAAATGAATGCATCTCTAAAAGGTTCATGAAAACGTTTCTGGACAGTGTAATGACAGTCATTGAATACTGGGAATATGAGGCTAAAATGGGTTAGTGTGTGGAGTAATAACGCAAGAAATGTTTGTCTATGCAAGATTTATAGTGGGAGTTTAACTGGGACTTTAGTAGAACAAATGGCTACCAAACAGGGAATTGTAAAAGTAATTTTTAATGGGTCCTTCTCAAAGTCCAAGAACATGCTGTGCTGCAATTGAGTTTGTTGCCATGTTGAGCAAGCACTATGGCTCTCATGACAAAATATATCACTGCATTGAGCTCTGCAAGTCTCGTCTTAAAACCTTTATTTATGCTTTCTGCCTTCCAGTCAGTTTAGGGTCACTCGTTTGTTTGTTTCTTTGTCTTTTAATTCTATTGATTGTTGTTCTTTTTTGATAACTTAGCACAGTACTTTGGTCAACCTTGGCTGTTTTAAAATGAGCTTTATAAGTAAACTGCCTTGTCCACACTGTGTAGTTAAAATACTGTAAGTATATTAGTCTAATGAAGGGTTTGTAAAAATGTTATAGTCCTGCAAAGTACTTTTTATAGCAAACTCATTAAAGAATAGCAGACTATTAAAGATTGCGGAAACTACACGCCTCTACTTCCCCTGAATCAAATTAAGCAAATTAAATGAATCAAACATTCACATTTACTAAAAGCTTTAATTACAAAAATGTATATTTACTAAACTTTAATTAAGCTAATTAATTCTAATTAATTTCCTTTGAACTTACACAGAACAGAAAAATGAACAACAGGTTAGAAAAAAGATGGCTCTGTCTGACTGCAGTGAATAATCTGTTAATATACTTGTCTAAATTGTGAGTTCACCTGGGGAACATTGACATTTCTATGTGGGAATAGATATATAATGAGCCTTGGTGACTATTTCTCAAAAATGCCAAAGAAACAGAGCTTGCAGATTGACACCGAGAGCCAACCTGCCTTAACCAGAGAGTCTGCTCCTTCATCTGCCGCCAGATCACACTCTAACTCTGAGTCCAATCCAGCACTCGAGACCAACAAGACCAGTGGCTTTACGTCGTGTAAAGGAGTTGCCCATCCGCAAATCTGAACCTGACAGTCATTTAGTCACTCGTGACCCCTAAATGGGAACAAGCGGCACTGCAATCCCTCCCAGCGATTAGCAGTAGACGATGGATGGATGGATGAATATTATTCAGGCTATTTTTCTGAATTACAGAGAACTATAGAAGAATCCATGCTGAGAGAAATACAAATCATAGCCTTAAAAAGGAGGGGGGAAATGACAGAATGGGTGGCTGGTAGTAATTAGCCGAAATCCATCTTAAATTTTTATGTATATACTTTTTTTCTGCATTCAGAAGCTGCAAATTCAAGAAAGAGCTGTTAACGAAGTCAAGACTGCCATCAAACCCTACTACCAAAAGAAGGACATCACGAAAGAGGAGTATAAAGAGATTGTTCGTAAAGCTGTTGAGAAAGTAAGTGGATCAAATTAACGTTTCCATGTTGCGCCCTATTTTACTGCAGCAGTACTTTTCTAATAAAAGCGAATGGGCTGTATTCAATGCAAAGACGCATGCTCCTTAAAAGATCTCCATGTCGGCAATTTATTTGCGCTAGGATCAGGATTCAGTCACTCTATTTAATACAATTTTTAGGATAGGTGAACACTTTAAGAAGGCTTGTTTAAAGCTTGTTTTCTAGTCAGATTTTGGGGCATGATCAGGAGTTCAGATTGATTTGCATCTTTTGGTTTTGTCGGCTATTATTCCGGGGTTTTGGTTGATCCACCACCCATACTGTATATAACGATGTGGTGTTTGTTCACTCTAAGGCTGCCACTACAGTCAATGTTAAGTTCTTACTTCATGATAAACTAATAATTAATATTCACTGATATGAACAAAAGTTTTGCTGTTTTTTACTTTCCAAATCGAATGGATTTGTTTATTGCTATGTACATGCATAATATAAATGTATTTAGAATTAAAATAGTAAAATATTTGTTAATATTTTGAATAATTTGTTATAGATCACTGACTTAACATTTGTTGTGATCCCATAAAGATACTAGTTGAAGCTAAATATTAGCGCTTCCATGGCAAGCACTGCAATAACTGGACAAATTCAACTCATGTGACACACTTGTCGTAGTACCCCATCCAAATCCATTAGTGTGGTAGATTAGCTGCAGAGGTGTGGATTGAATTGTCATGGCATTTCAAGAACATTTCAATATATGCGTGTGTATCAACTCGCTCATCCATGTCTTTATGGCTCTTTGTCCACTGGTGCGCAGTCATGTTGAAACAGGAGGGGTCATCTCCAAACTGTTTTTTTTTCAGGAGCAGGCCTTAGCCTCTCAGTTCTACTGAAAGGAACTGTTTATGCTTGAGCATATCAAGGCATTTTGGACAATGTAATGCTCCCATCTTTGTGGGAATGGGAACTTACTGTTTCAACATGACTGCGCACCAGTTCACAAAGTAAGGGCCATAAAAATGTGGATGAGAGAGTTTGGTGTTGAACTTGACTGCCCTGACCTCAACCCAAGAGAACACCTTTGGGATAAATTAGAGCGGAGACTGCAAGCCAGGCCTCTTGTCAAACATCAGTGTCTGACCTGTCAAATGCACTTGCGGAAGAAGGGTCAAAAATTCCCATAAAAACACTCCTAAACCTTGTGGAAGAGGTGAAGCTGTTATAGCTACAAAAGGTGCGGGAGCATCATATTTCATCCTATGGTTTAAGAATCGGATGTCACTCACGTTTATATCCGTGTTAAGACAGATGAGTGGATACTTTTGCCAATATAGTGTACAGCGGATACTGAAAGTACTCAGACCCCTTTACATTTTTCACTCTTTGTTTCATTGCAGCTATTTGCTAAAATCAAAAAAGTTCATTTTATTTCTCATTATTGTACACTCAGAACTCCAACTTGACAGAAAAAAACTAAAAACTAGTATGTTTGGCAAATACATAAAAAACTGAAATATCACATGGTCATAAGTATTCAGACCCTCTGTTGTGACCCTCATATTTAACTTTAAGACATGCTGTCCATGTCTTCTAATCCTCCTTGAGATGGTTTTACTCCTTCATTGGAGTCCAGCTGTTTAATTAAACTAAACTGATTAAACTGATTGGACTTGATTAGGATAGGCACACACCTGTCTATATAAGACCTGTCAGCTCACAGAAATACAATGAGATTTTCTGTGTATATATATATATATATATATAATTGCCACGATGACCTATAGCAAAGCAAAATGTCACCACTTGTCATATATCTTAAGTGCCCCTCTGTGAAAGGCTGGTACTGATATTTTGAAACCATATTTGAATCTAAAAAGTAAACGTTACGTGGCATCTCCGAATGAAGCCATTATACATGTTTTTTATCTGTTTACATGCTTTTTAGGTCTGCCACAGCAAAAGTGGAGAGGTGAACTCTGGAAAGGTAGCCAACCTGGTGAAGGCCTATGTGGATAAATACAAACATGTCCGAAAGAAATGACAACAGCCAAGTGGGGACAGTTTAAGCACATCAGCTGCTTAAGTGCAATTTAAACCAGCTGTATCCAGGCATCCATGCCACAAAAGACTGGAGCACCAATTTTTTTTTTATATCTTTCCGCTTACTTTGAATGAAGATTTTCTATAGATTCAATATTTTGTGTAAAAAATCTGATCAGTCAAAAATGTTTTGAGCAAGAGCCCTTTATTTTGCATTACATAAGTTGTTTGGGAGCTACTGAACTCGAGTAGTTTGGTAGTTGAGGTTAATGTGTGTATTGAGATGAACCCAAAACATGTCCACTGTTATGATGCCTGGACCTACATGATTATCAAGGTAAATTTATATTGTTAATGTTTTTATTAAAAAGTGTATCATAAGAATTCAGAACAGTGTAAAGATTTTGGTTTTGATAGAATGAATTACGTGGCACAACAATGCATCCAGTGTGATTGTGTCACGGACTAAATTTGTTTGTTACTTGCAGTAGTCAGTATTAAATTGTACTGTTATGGTGAGAATATGAACAGGGAGCATACATGACTCTGGCCTGTGCAAGTATCCAACATGTTGTGTGATCCTTGTGCACAATACATAGAAATCAGTGGAATAAATTGGAGTGGTTATAAACTGTTTTCAAACTTGTGGTTCAATTCATATAGTAATTGTGTAATGTGAATGTAACAGTTCGGAAACATTAGAAACTAGTGTAAAAAGCGATTTACTTTTTAATAAATTGCCAGTTTGCTGTCTATTTGCAAGATGGCAGTTTCCATGAAGGATGTAAAGGTCCCATGGCATGAAAATATCATTTTGAGGTTGTTGTTTTTTTAACATTTGTATGAGTTCCCTTTGCCTGCCTATGGTCCCCAAAGAGGCTAGAAATGGCAGTAGGTGTAAACCAAGACCTGGGTATTCTGCTCAGCCTTTGAGTAATTGAACACTCAAATTGGCCAATCTGGTTACATCTCTTTTCTCTGTATTATCTGCCCTTGAGAAAATGAGCTATGACCTGCAATAGCATTTAAAGGTACAGACAACAGAAATGGCATGTCCTAAGGAAAGGCTGAATTCAGGAAACTCTTTAATTTATGCTGGTATCAGTACCAAATAATACAACACAAAATATTGCTATGTGGGAAATATACTATACAACATCACCTTACAAGAATTTTACTTTACATATTGACCAAAAACTAAAATCTAGAAGCTTCAGTCTGCTGACTGAGAATTCTACATTTATCTGATAATCCAGAGGCTTTTCATGAATACAGATTACTGATAAAAGATACAAATAAGATGCTCTCAAAACCATCTTGGGATCATTTTAGATGTTTTATTGGACAATAATTACAGGATATACATAATGTTTCATTGAAACAAGGGTGTAACACTGATGGGCACTGATGCCCTCTTTGCTCCTGAGGTCACGAGATGGCTGATGTACTCTCTAACCAAGATGTGCGTATAACATGTACATGAGTTACAGTCAGGGTTAAAACGTGTTTATGCAATGTTAAGTTTGGAGACTACTGTAATAGAGGTAGGAGACTACCTCTATTACAGTAGTCTCCATGCAATTGACTCTGTGTTTGTCAAAGGGACTAATTGTTTAGCGAGATATTCAAGCTTGTTGCGCATGGGGGTTGGTGGAGCTCACTGCTTCCTATCATAGTAAGGGGGGATATTCACAAACGCAAAATTCATTGGGTTTGTTCTCAGCTCAATTGTGCCCAATACATACATTGAAAATCATATATATATATATATATATATATATGTACACAATATATAAATATAGTAAAATAGATTAAATTACACTGATTTCACGTTCTTCCATAAATAATAGGACAAGTTTGAATTATGCGTGAGGTTAGCATTGGAAGCACAGTAACCTACTGGAGGTGGCCTATATCACAAGTGGACGTGACATACCCTTATTCAGCTCTTTTCTCACGAGTGTGAAACATACATATACGATCATCTGCAAACATTAAAAAACACAAAATACACTGTCCTGAAATCCACTCGCATGTACAATAGAAGCTTTTTCATAACACGTGATATTTGGTTGTGCGGCATTGCCATCAAACACTTTTGCATGTTAAATAGGTACATTACAACCACTTCATGTGGTTAAATTCAAGGTATTCTTCCATACAGAAAAAATGTTTTACTCCCGCCTTATTTTAGGGAGCTGGAACAGTGTCCAAGCTATTCTTACTTCTCCTACAAATAATGTCAATGTCCTAAAGCATAATACTCAAAGATTCTACTGCCATTCGAGATATTTTTCAGCATCCAGTGTATTGAGAATGCAGGTATTTTAAACCTATACAATTATACAATTAAAGCTGGCACTATTACCGAAGTCATGGAGCTTTGGTAAAAATGCTGAAGCAGTGTAGTTGTCAGTGAACTGCAAATTTTTCACAAATGTGCTAAGGATTAAGTGCTTTTCAATATATAAACATGTATTACAAATACAAATTTTCAAAGTGAAAAACGTAACAAATTAATTCACCTTGAGTTCGAGTGCTCTGTTGCCTCTATTGATTTCTGTCCAGGACGTTTGCGTGGCTCAGGTACGGAATAATAGCTATCTTAAAAAGAAAATTTTTAGGCAAGCATGCACAAGATCCGCAGGACCTGTGGTTGAGCTACATTTAAGTCATCCCTGTTTGAGGCACCATCAAAGATTTAAACTGTACCAGAACTACAAAAAGCATGTGAAAACAGATAAAAAATAAAATAAGATAAACACCATCATTGTGGCCTTACAGCATACTGTACAATTTCAGATACATTCTCTTGGAATGGTATGGTCTCTTGCTCTCAGGTTTTGTTCGAGCATTGTGTGAGAGTGTTTTTTCTGCTTGGGTTGCAGTCTTTGCAATTTGATGTTTTGCTCTTGAGCTGCATGCCATTGCCCTCTGCTGGTAGCCTCCTCTTAGTGCCCATCAGCATGGCTAGAAGGGGCTGAGGCATTGTGGATCCAGTCGAGTATGATGAGTGTCATGCTTCCAAACATGACAAAGAAACCACAGCACAAAAAGATGGTTGCCTGGAAATAAAGAATAATATCAGTTGAATTGTCTTTATTACAAAGAACTACCTAATTAACCATGAAGTCGCACTACAATTATCAATTCTATCCATTTTTTGCCAATGTATGTGATGTTAGTTTTGATAGTTATGTACTCGATACACTACTTGATAAACTGCATATTTGTACGTCTGTCAACCCAAAATAGTTGTTTTACCCCAATCTTCTGGACAGATTTCATTGACTCCTTCTTGACCAGTTTGATATAGAACGCAGAGGGCAGAATAAAAATCAACATAGCTGCAGCCGAGGCACCTGCAAAATAGAAACAGACGAATACATTTTTTAAATCTGAGTTTTTAATTTAAGCACTATAAAAATGTGCCTGCAAGTACAACATTAAAAGTTTAAATCCACACACTACACCCTGACACTGGTATGAGTAATCATTTGGGCCCCCTTCCTCCCTATTTTGGTAATGTCTCCTCCCTCCCATTGAACATTCTCTTTAAACTACTTAATATGACAGCTCCCTCATCCACCTCACAAAATCAAATTACAAACCATGATTGAAATGGCAGATTTGTAGGCTGAGGTCCTCTTTTATAGCCCTCTACTTCATCAATTGCAAAAAACCATAGGCCCACTAAACACATCTACATTTACGTTTTTGACATTGTTTCAAATAAATAGCCTACAATTAACCTATACAATTTTAACATGTTTTTTTGTATTGGGGAATTTTAGGATAGAGACATGAGTTTAAGTTTGTTTTTGTAATTGTACATGATTTATGTACTATGATCATTCTATTGGAGTAATGAAGATCGATATTTAATGTTGCATCAGCCTTAACATTTGATTTCATAAACTACCATAAGTGAAACGTTTTTCAGACTGTAATGTTATAGTAACTGAGTTCAAACTACATTTAACTGGCTTTATGGAATCAAATAAACTGGAATTTAGTATAATTGACATTAACCTGTCTTATTTGGTAAACTTGGTTTATGAAAGAGGCCTCTGGTATAGAAGGTGTAGAAGGAAGAGCCAGCCACTCACCAATAAAACCAAAAATGTCTCTTATGGTTGGAACAAAGATGACCAGTGCATTGGTGCTGGCCAGCAGCACGATGGTGATGATGGTGTGACGAATCCAGCTGAAATCCTTGGAGGGACACAGGAGCTGATTGACTGAGGTACGAATCTACAAGGACAAAAAAAGCAGAAACGCAAAGTTTTTAGACAGCCACGCTTGACCTTGCTAAGAGACAAGTGTATTTTAACTATAATCATAGATATTTTATTACAATATTACGATAGACACATTATCTCATAAAAGAGACAGACACACAGAGAGATTACTTACAGGGAAGAGCACTACAGGGACAGTGAGAGTGACAGCAGTCAATACTGCTAAGCGCACGATCAGTAGGATAACATCAGACTTGTAGACCTTGGAGTAGGTGTGAAGTAGTTCTGGCTCCACATTCACTAATATGTATGGGGGGGAAAATTACTCTCAACATTCTGTAGTGTAACATTTGTACAGACCCTCACAACAAACGTAACGATCAAATTAAAATAATCAATTACTGTTTGACACAGCGGGACTTATTCTGATCACCTTACCTTAATAATATATATAATATATTTCTTGATATTGGCCTCTCTAACTGCCTTTTTTGTAGTCCTTATGACAGTCATATGATGCAGTATAAAACTTTACTAATTTAATGTTTCTACTTGTCAACAAGTTAAAACCTTAACTCCCATACACGGCATTTGTAAATTATAAGTATATAAAATTATATTGCTATTCTTTTTTTAAATTCAATTGTAGTTATGGCTTACCATTGAAAGTTAGATATCCAAAGAGAGCAGCCAGCAGGTACATGATGAACATAGCCAAAAAAGAGACATTGGCAACTCCTTGCATTTTTCTACGAGAACGACTGTAGGAGAGGGGGAATAGAGACATGAGTTCTATCTGCGATGTATTTGTTAACACAGTTTGACATGCGAAAATGATAAGGATGACCTACTCTTTTAGCTCCTCGTACATAGGCAGGATGGCAGGGTGGCATACAAAGGCAAATGTCAGAATGGGAACAGCATAGACGGTCTAAGGAGAAGAATTTAGGATAATGGGTTAGGCCTGTCACTTTTCCAACACATACACTGAGGTAGATAACTAAAAACACAAATGCTTGCAGTGGCATACACAAGTGCATTCAATCACCATCTTAAACACAGGCTAACACCCAGTGTTGTATACTTTGCATGCCACAAGACTCAATTGTATTTGATAGTACAACTCACAATTTTGCAAGTAAATTACTGTTGATGTACTGTATGCTATGCATTTTTCATTGCAGGTTTGGAGATTTAGATACTTCATTATCTTAAACCGTAGGCTGATATTTACCTAATAACAATGTAATAAATGTTAATCATGGCCCTTTTAAGATGAACCCATGAACAACTCAAACATCAATATGTTGTCTTTTCGAGATTCTCAGATTTTACCTGAGAGTTAAACACAAAATATTTGGGAGTGCAGACATCTTCACCGTAGGCCACTGCTGTTCGGTTAAGGTGGGATGCAGTGGTGTTCAGGACCTTTAAAGTCTCATTCAAACCGTCAAAGTCCTCCGGCAGCAGAGGGCAAGGGATCTGAAATTTCTTGTATATCACCTTAAATACAACACAGATCGGTTCAGTAATTCATTTATCATCACACGTTCATCCCTAAACACCATGATACTTAGATCTTCCAATAACAACATGTTTGTACTTGAAACAGTGAACAGGAAATACAAATGAGAGATGAGGGCATGCTAGAAATGGCCCACGCTGGATTCCGAATAGTAACCTACAGTTAAAGTAACAAATATAAGCCCTTGGCTTGCATGGTTCGCCATACTAGCTCCGGATAAATGCCTAGATCTTTGTAAGGTCTATTTTAACCATAAATTGTTACAATGTTGTTCTTTTGGACAATGAGTTTAAAATGTAAATAACTGCATGATATAGGATTATTGTGTCATTACTGAACATATTGTGATAGTGGAGGGATCAACTCACCACAATCAGGAAGAAAACCATGCACAGAAGAGAGAAACCACTGGTATAACCAAGATAACCTAGGAAAGAAAATTGAAATAAAAGTATTTACTTTAGATCAAAAAGGTCAGTGAGAACCAGACATCACTGTATGGTCCTTGTAATTTTGTTTTGGTTTCCAGCTCCTTTGATTTCTTATAATACATTGACTGTGGAGATTATGTGCATAAGGCTTGTTCTTTTTTATATATATAGTACAGTAGTTCATTAGCTAGACATGTGTCAGCAGTACACGTATAAGAGTTGTCTATGTGTAAATTAAAGGATTTCTTTTTGGAGACAGTTTTTGAGATATGAACCAGAAGTGTCCAGGGAAGTTTCATTAATCATTACAAACTAAGAGCTTTCATTTACTTTGTTAAGCATCATCAATTATTTGGGAAAACTCAATTAGCTCATATTCTTATTGCTATTGAGCAGATACGGCCCGATACGGCCCGATAAGCAGAACTGACAACTCTTGCGCAATATTAAATCATCTTAATTCAGAATGTTTTAATTCTGGATGAGATGCTGCCAAGATAACTAACAGGAAGACAATATTAACTATCCACTTTATTTTCAGTATAGATTTTATGTTGACAATGATAGGATAACTGATGAAAAAACTCTGCCAGCATTATGTGACCATGCATAAACTCCATAACCTAACCAACATACGTGCATCGCGGATATGGACATCTATTGACAAATCCATGAAACTATGTGTGTGTTAATTAAATTTGAGAACTTCCATTAATCTCTTTGTCATTCTATTATACAGCTACAGCGCATACTTCCTGTACACCCTTACCCAGGTTTCGCAGCAGGGAGAGAGGCAGGATGATAAAAAGTGACACCAGCAGCACTAGGTAGTCTCCATTTGCGTACCATTCTCTAAAATACAGACACCGCAAGTCATTAAATACATAGTACGTACACAGACGCTCACGTGAGCGCATCCTCTTTCTCAATGCAGAACTATCTGAAAGGCTTCTTTGAACTGCTAATTGGAATATGTTCCCTCCTAACAGTCTCCCTCCCTTCTCTCTCTGACAAAAAAACAGTACTCACATCACCTTTTCCAACAAAAACAAACATTTTGAATACAGCCTAAGTGCCTACTTCACTTTGAATACAGGCAGCGCACTATCAAACCACAATGGGCCTTCTTTTAGATTTAGAACAAGATGAGTGATATAAAACACAATGGACAAGGAACACATGTATTAGCTTATTTACATACACACATGTAAACATAAGACATATAATGCCTTACCCATTGCTGGCCCCTAAGAAGGCTTGAATGACAATTGGTAGTTCGTACTTCACAATGTAGAGGTAGCTGGACATTGCTGAAAAACAAACAAAACAATAAATGTTGCCATTCCTTGCCCTGTCATCATAGACATTTTTTACAAGAAAGATTTGTGGAAATAATATTGTGGACAATAGTTGTGTAATTAAGTGTTTAGTTGTGCAATGTGCTATGGAACAGCTTAAAAAAGACAATTGTACCACAAACTGATTTGTTTACGCAGCCTGTATTGTAAATTTTAAAGGGTGCATCCATTGTTCTTACCACCAATGTTTTGCATTGTAATGGAGCAAGATGCAGCCAGTTTTCCTGTCATGCCAAACGCCTTATAGCCCAGTTGCTCATACACCAGGGACCCTAAGGGGGAAATTGAACAGAAAATGACGTTTATAGGATGCAAGTAATAGCACTTCTTTCACCCCCGCAGCTGTCGGATTTAAGAGCAACAATGTGAAATAAGGATTGACCAACATGTTACTTCCTCATATGTTTTCCCATGTTCCGATTCTTACTTACCATACTATTTTACAATATGTTTTTATAATAAATATATAATTCAACAGTATTATGGGTGTAAGTTATTAGAAACTTGTAAGAAGGTACAGTATGGGGGAGAGTTGTAGTGGATGGAGATGTAATCAAGATCAGCATCCACCAATGCCCAAAAAGCCCAACTTCCCCCAATTTTAATTTGTGTAATAGCGTGTATTGCTAAATCATATAGTGAACTACCTTCCTACATTAACTACAAAATTGTTCTTATACAGTGTATATTGGTATGTGGTTATTTAACCCTACAATAGTTTAGCCTTTTTTATTATTTACTGTATAATGTAATGTATGAACACAGGTTACCTCCTTCATTGGCAGTCTTCAGTAGCAAGTGCACTGAGTAGAGGGAGAAAATGGACACAGCAACCAGCAGAATTCTGGAAAGACAATAGTTCTTGTGAGAACAGACATTTTCTGACATGATCCAAAAATATTTTTGCAATTGTTACCACACAAAGTCAATTAAGTTTTTCTCTAATTATTCCCATAAAACAATGTATTTCCAACGGCAATTAGCTATAAACTCATGGCTGGATTTATAGTCAACTTAATCATCGACCTGTTTAGTCATTCACATATTTAACTCATCCATAGCTAGCTAACAAAAAAAACATACACAGTGAAAGCTATGTCTGTGTTCCTCTCAAATTCAAGTCCAAGTCAATCCAGAATTTACTAGCCTGTATTGTAACATAAAATAATATGAAAAACTATGTTGAAGTTGGTACAGTTTGATACAGCATCAGCGTTCCAAATAGACACTGAATAACAGCAAAAATGTGTACAGTACTTTTAAATCAATGAAAAGCAAATAGTTTTATATCTCGTTGAAGGAAAAACATTTTCAACCCTTTTTGGTCAATTATCTTTAAATAAATTACCTCAAACTATGCATAACTATACATAGTGTAGATTTTAACATTAGGGATATTCAAATCTGCTTTCCTGTTAAGTCTAGACTATAATATTTCCTTCATGTGCATACAACATCATGTGAGAGGCTGCAAAAGGTACCTTGAAGTTTATATAACTCTGGCCCAAATGCCAGCAAGATTACCATTGCTAAGCAGCTTCTATCAACTATCAGGTACTAGCTAGTAAAGCCCCAGTTGCAGGGTTGTGGGCTGCACTCACCCAACCTCAATACTTCACACTTGTTTGTAAATACAAACTGGGGTGTTCACAAGCTATGACATCCCAGTCTTAAGGTTGACACAGAGTGGGAGGAAGTCACATTTACAAGTGATAGTGGTTTTGTTCTAATGTAGTAGTAAATAAAACATAAAAGTGTTAAATCTTTAGTTAATACTAGATAATACCCAAAGGATCTTTTATATTTTTTACCTTTCAGCTTATCGTAATTAATGCTTCAATCTGTATGTAACAGCTTCATTAAGCCATATACTATCTATGGTCATCTATAAAATATTTTGAGGGTTATCCAGCTGAAAGGACACATCAGCTATTTAGACTGAAGGTGTAAAAACAGACTGTTGGCTTAGCTAGTTACCACATAATTATATCCAGTGGTCATTGGTTGTCCCTAATGAATTCATAAGTACTACATTGGTAGGATAAGTAGGCACATAGACGTATACATTTCAGCAAATGTAGCTACATATTTGGCTTTATAATTCTTGACAAAGGGTATAAATACTTACACAAAAAGAGCAATACCAGTATTGGCCATTGCATAGGCTAAGCCAAGGATTCCACTGCCCATAATTGCATTTCCCAGGTTGAAAACAGACATCCCAAAGGAAGCAGTGCCATGGTGCTGTTTGGAAGAGGTAAAACAGTGATAGAAAAGGCGTCTTAAACACTGTGCCCACAATTATCAATTGCAAACATGCTGTAGCTGGCAGTACTTACATATTCAGTTTCATATTTCTTCTTGCCCAGGTTGCGTTCTGGAAGGAAGTTTTGATTCTCTGCATCCATATCCGGGTATTGGCTTAAAAATATATGTACAAAAAAGATTGCATTTTTATTTTTGGTATATTTTGGTGATATTGCATATTTCTAAGCTTTGGATATGATGGATTGTCAAAATCATAATCTCACCTGCCAAGCGGGACTTTCTTGGCGTGGCAGTCTTGATAATTGTATTCATTACTATTTGAGCTGCAACTGCTATCTTCATCAGGGGAAATGTTAAAACGACTCATCTCTGTTTTGGCAGTGGCTTGTTTCATGCTGTATATAAAAACAAAACGATTATAATGAATTACTTTTGCAAAAGTAATAACCTTTCAGGTTGGGTTGAATTATATTGCAAATCAATATTTGATCGTTAAAATGGAACCCGTCGCAGCCAATTGTATAAATATATGGTCTGGTCACATGTCCAACATTTACAAAGGGAGGGGGGAAGCGGAGGGGGGGGGGGGGGGGGGGGGGGGGGGGGTGACTCATCCTGTGAAGCCAGTGGAAAAATACCAGTCGGCGTAAGACAATTCATCATCAATGCCAGAAGGCCTTGAAAGACAAATCTTGACAAAGATCCGCGTTATGGAGATGCTAAAGTCAATATGTCAGATATTCTGCAATATTTTTTCTGAAAATATATTTTGGTTATAAGAACTATTTTTTTTAATAATTACTCAATAACTGAGTTTAAATAACGTTTACACATTTAAACTATTCCCGTAATAGGCTACCCTTCTGTTTATCAATGTAATTATTCTTTTTAGCCCATTAGATACATGGTTGGTTTAGAAACAAAGACACGTGCTTCAATGTTATGGGCTTGGCTCAATTTTGCGCAGAGCTCAGTCCAACCTATTTTCTTGCGGTCATTTAAGAATCGAGTTGCATAATTTCATAAATGTTATTTGATATCAGGGTAAAGATAAAACACATAGGTAGTACCACAGCTAAATTACGCTTAACTAGGATACACTACTCCAGGATATTTTATTGAACTTATCAATGTGTTTTTTTATACAAAAAGAGTAGATGTGTGTGTGTGTGTATACGTATGTAAGTATGTATGTATATATATATTGATATATAATTGTTTATAATTCTCATTTCCTTATTGGGCCAAACATCTGAAAAACAAACAATTGATAACATTTCAATCTCTACCATAGAGAAGTATAACCCTATGTACAATAGTTCGAAGAAGACGAGGACGTCAGTTTAAGGTATTCATTATTTTAAGTATTAGTCTGTTTATATTAGGTTCACCCAAATTCGTAAATCGAATCTTACCTTAGATATTCTGAAAGACTCCTTGTAATACAACGTAGCTATCTTCGATGAAAAAACCGTAGTTGAGTCCTTCGCCGGCGAGAAACGAAAGGCTATTGAGAATAATAACAGCCTATCCGAAGATGATTAGGAATAGACGTTCGAAAATGTGTCTTTCTTGACAGAATATCTATTTAACTTGTCGTTATGAATTAAAAGCGTTTGTTGTAATTTGAAAATAACTGTTCTCAATGATACGCTAACAAACTGAGTCTACACGGTGTAAATGAGGAAAGGTTGGACCGTACCTTTATATATATCAGCATTGCATCAGCCTGAGAAGGGCGGGGTGTGGCATTTCATCCTTACCAGCAAACTAACACTAAGAGACGACTATGACGCGGTTTGTGTACAAACAACCCGGATTATTCCCGTCAAATCCGGTGCAGTGAGGTAAAATTGATTTTTGGTATAGATTTGAAAAACAAAACACAGGGTGGACACGTGTCGAAGACCTCATAAATAAATAAATTACCCTTCAAACATCAATCAAATATAGATAAAACGGACTTGCATAAACTATAATGAAATTGTTTAATCGAATTTTTTAATGGTTTAAACCTCCTCCGAAATGATGATTCTGAAAAACACATTCTAGCATTTCTTACACACCAATTCAATTATTGCCATCTATTATTCTCTGGCCTCTCAAGTACCTATTTAAAAGGATTTACAGCTGGTGCAAAATGCTGATGGTAGACTACTGACCAGACCTAGAAAGTATGATCACATAATATCTACTCTTATCTCTCTACATTGGCCCCCTGTTCAAGCTACAGCTGATTTGAAATTTTTACCACTAACAAGACATAGTGGTGCTAATCCATACAGAGATTTACAAATCTCTGTATGGATTAGCACCACTATACCTCTTTGGTCTTCTTGTACCCTATCACCCTTTAAGGACTCTTAGATCCCAAGATGCCGGGTATTTGGCGGTTCCCAAAATTGGTCAGATAACTGCTGGAGACATGGCGTTCTCATATAGAGTGCTTTTTCTCTGGGACAAATGATCTGCCTCAGTTAGGGTGGCTGATACCGTCACAACTTTTAAAGCGAGGTTAAAAACATTTTTGTTTAGTTAATTCTACGACTGTTAAAGTGGGGCTGAATCAAATTTTTATTCAGTTAAATTGCTGCACTAGTGTAAACTTGACCAGTGGGGACCTCCCTAGTACTATTTCTCTTAATATTGCTGTAACTGTTAGCTGCTCTTGGCACTCTCTAATATCTGCTCTCCTCTTTCTGTTGCTCATATCTCTCTTTTGTCTAGGGGTCTCAGCTTTCCGCACCTGTGTGGTTGTCTACCAATGCTGGACTATGTGTCAGTGGACATCAATCTGTGACTGTCTACCAATCCTGGATCCGGTCCCCAGATGGACGTCGGCTTCCCAGATGGACAATGAGTGAGTTACTGGTCCCTTTCCTCATCCCCCTGCCTGTCGTAATGTGCCAATCGCATACCCCCAGTCCTGCGGCTGACTTTGTGCTATCTCAGGCCCAAGTTGAACACCAGTTTTTGATGTCTTAATGACCAATTAACACTTTCTTGCTAAATGACTATGTTAAGGCTGTATTCTGCACCTCTCTTTCACCAACTGTCTTTGGAGGAGGGGATCCCTCACTGACTCCTCCCCAGGTTTCTTCCTTTTTTCTCCACTAGTTTTTCAGGGACTCTTTCCTTGTCTTCCTTGAGGGTAGAGGTTGGTTGAGGGGCAGTTCTATGGGCAAATGTGAAGCCCTCTCCGACATTACTTGTAAAAAGGGCTATACAGATAAACTTTGATTTAATTTGATTCATTTGTAACCTATTAGTGAAGCAGAAAAGATTGGTTTTCCTCAAAACTATGTTTTACATGAATTGCTGTTTTTAAAATGAATTGCATGAAAGCATTTGTAGAACTAGCTGTGTGTGATGAACACAGTTTATAAGGACCATGACTAGAGCACTACTTGTAACCAACAATTGTTCTTCATTCAGCTTGAGTGTGTTGGGTGTGTTCCCACTAACACACTTTGGCTCAGCGTTGTTATTAAAATTCATTAATTCAGACAATCTAATTACCTCATGACAGTGGAACACATCAGCTATTAAGCATGTATATACTGACAGCAGTCCTTCATGTCTGCTGACATTCGTCAAACATTCAGTTCTACATATTTATGTAGTTTCCATTGATCAGTTTTATCCAAAACACAGGGGTAAATTTCAACCTGTCACCACAAACAAGTCATGAGGCTATGTTAAATTGTTGTCTTGTTCATTCATTTAAATGTTATTGGTAGATTTGAGGACTTTGGCTGTACAAATCATTGGTACACCTACTTCAGAGTAAACCTTACTCCAAGAGTAATTGCACAACATTAAAATCAGTTGACTATGGTCCGCTGAAGTCTATATCCATGTCATCCCTATCTTCTTGCCATGGGAAGGACCCCATAAGACTTAACTGTCCCTCATGATGGCCAAGAGATGTCAACTCTCACAAATTATCTTTCCGTGCGCAAAGTATTGCTAAATGTGTCAAAAAAGTTTCCTTCCTTGTCACTGCAGTTTTTGAACCATCTATCTTTTCAGTAATCACTATTTGTGTGATAATGATTTAAGGAGCAAAAGAATGCCAAAGGTGATTTTAAAACAAAACTCATTATAACAAAATGCAATTACTTGTATGCCTTTCTATGACAATATTAAGTGTTTGACATAATTTGACGTTATTTATTTGAAATTAACAGTTCGATCATGCATCTCTGAAATGCATTCTCTCTCACTAGGTCTCTCTCACTCACTCAAACATACACACACTCTGGCTTATACAAATTCTTCCCTCTCGGTCACACATGAGTAAATTTGTGTATCGGTCTGTGAAAGCCATTGTGTAGGGCTTTAGCACAACGCTACACAACTAAGACGGATCAGGAAACTGGAGCGGGGGACTGGATTTAGGCAGCGTTTGGCCCGATTCCCAGCTTTTCCAAGGCCCCATGCTACTTTAACACATCATCCACACTGACGAGTCCAGACATAAGCACTGAGGTAACCAATGGTGGAAGCAGGGTTGAGGGGTGAACTAAAAGCTTTTGACTTGGTAGCTTCTGACTTGAGTTTAGAGAAAGCTGTTTACATTCGTATGAAACATACACATGGTTGCTTGAAGCACTTTTTCATTCTCTTTTGGGTAGACTTAGTAATTGTTAGTACAATCTTTGGAAAGATAACTGCAATAATTCAGTTCCCATAGCTGCATACACTCTCAACTGGCATTATGACTGTTATTTGAGCAAATTGCTCTGCCCTCTGACTGTTTATTTTTTCAGATCTCTTTACAAATGCTATTTAGATCCGGACCCTTGGACCCACAACACCCCAACCAAATGATTTGCTAACTGCAGCTGACTATTTTAACTTTATGGGAAAACATGTAAAGTGCATAAGTGAATACACACGTTTGCTGTTTGGGTACTTTTGTGATGCAATGTCATATTCAGGGTTGTCTTATTTATTCAAGATTACCAGCTTGATTAATGGATGTCTGCAAGGCTGGTAGTCCTTTTTGCTGGTTGTCATACCTCTGAAAATTCACTATTTTGTATAGATTACCTAACCCTTTATCATTCATTTATGGACCATTCATTTTTAGGTAGTGATATTATTTAATGACTTAATAATGTAAAGAATACAACATTTCTTTAAAAATACAAGAGCCTTCCCACTTTGCGTGCAGCCCAAAGATAACTTTCCCTGTTGAGGGGCTACTCTTATGTAACCTATTGATCCTCTGGGCTACTAGATAAATACTTCTCAAGCCATCAGATTCATTCTTACCACTTTCCCACCAGGCCCCATACAGTGCCTGAGCTAGATCACTAACGTTTAATTTTCATTGTGTTTACACAAAAGATTTTCTTACTTGCCAACCTCATTCACCTTACCCCCACATGAACCATTGTTTCCAAGGAGGATACACTTTGTAATATATTTTTTAAGTAAATTATAGAGTGGATGGTCAGCCTTGTTTATTTTGAAAGTGAAGGTGGTATTTCTGTTTCTGAGTGAAAGTTCATGAGAATTTGCAGCATATTTGTGGTACAAGGGAACTCTGCAGAACCACCTGCATGCCACATAATAAAAGAGAAAAGGTTATTTTTAAGTAGTTAATATATCATGGTGACATAAATTATGAGGTGACTATTTTGTAAGTTAGATCTTCATGTATGTATTCCAGAAAGCTTAGTTTGTTAAAGCTGAGACCAGGCAAACTCTGGGTTTATGTTTTAGAAAGAGAGGTAATGCAAACTTCAGGTCAGTGTTCATGGTAATCAACTCAGTGAACCTAACCTGCTGGCCAGCAGGTTATGCATAGCAAACTTTGCATTTCTACCTATCCCCTCCCATCCATCCATCCATCCATCCATCCATCACCAATTGTCTACCCGATTATCCGGGGCCGGGGTCAGTAGGGGGCAGCAGTCTGAGCAGGAGGCCCAGACTTCTCTACACACACCTTCTCCAGCTCCTCCAGGGGGAACCCGAGGCGTTCCCAGGCCAGCCGAGAGACATAGTCCGTCCAGCGTGTCCTGGGTCTTCCCCGGGACCGCCTCCCGGTAGGACATGCACGGAACACCTCCCAAGGGAGGCGTCCAGGAGGCACCCGAAACAGATGCCCTAGAGCCACCTCAAGTGGCTCCTCTCGACGTAGAGGAGCAGCGGCTCTACAATACGTCCGAGCTCCATCCCAGTGAGTGACCGAGCTCACTTCACCTTATACTCTAAGGGAGAAGCCAGCCCACCCTAGCGGAGAATAACTCATCATGTCGACCGAAAATATGTAATCCGCGACTCTCGCCGTTCGGTCATTATCCAAAGTTCATGACCATAGGAGAGAGTAGGAACGTAGATAGAAACCGGAAATAAGAGAGCTTTGCCCCATCGCGCTTACAGCTCCTTCTTCCCACAGACGGACCTGTACAAAAGAGCGCATCACAAGCGGACCTAACGCTGCATATAAATACGATCCCCGTCAATCTCAAAAAGTCCGTCATTCACCCTCACTCGTGAACAAGACGCCGAGATACTTGAACTCCTCAACTTGAAGCAAGGACTCCCCAACCACCCGGAGGGAGCAAGCCACCTTGCTCCGGTTGAGAACCATGGCCTCTGATTTTGAGGTGCTGATTCCCATTCCGGCAGCTTCACACTCGGCGGCAAACCGCTCTAGTGCATGCTAGTAGGTCCTGGTCCGATGGAAGCCATCAGGACAATATCATCCGCGAATAGCAGAGAAGAAATCCTGTGCCCCCCGAAACAGACACCCTCCGGCCCCTGACTGCACCTAGAATTCTGTCCATAAAAACAAAGAACAGAACCGGTGACAAAGAGCAGCCCTTGCGGAGTCCAACATGCACCGAGACCAGGTCCGACTTACTACCGGAAATGCGAACACAAAGCTTAACACCCCACTCTGCTCCCGGTCATATCAAGGGACCAAAAGGAAGCGCTCTGAGCAAGGGCCAGCATACCGACGGTCAAGCTCTTGAAGTTTGCAGACAACACCACCCTCATTGAGCTCATCTCTGGGAGGGATGAGTCTGACTACAGGTGGGAAGTTGCCAACCTGGTGACCTGGTGTAGCCAGAACAACCTCGAGCTTAATGTTCTGAAGACAGTGGAGATGGTTATGGATTTCAGAAAGGACCCAGCCCCCCTCTCCCCATCACCCTGTGCGACTACCAGGTCAACACTATTGAGTCCCTCCGTATTACCTGAGCACCAAACTCTCTCAGGACATCAAGTGGGAGCTGAACATCCCCTCACTGGTTAAGAAAGCCCAGCAGAGGATGTACTTTCTGCGGCAGCTGAAGAAATTAAACCCGCCCGATTATGGTGCAATTCTATACAGCCATTATCAAGTCCATCCTCACCTCCTCCATCACCGTCTGGTGCGCTGCTGCCACTGCCAAGGACAAGAGCAGACTGTAGCGCATCATCCTTGCCGCCGAGAAGGTGATGGGCTGCAACCTGCCATTCCTCGAGGACCTGCACACCTCGAGGTCTTTGAGGCGAGTGAGGAAAATTGTGGCCGACTCCTCCCACCATGGACACTCTTTGCTTCAGCTGCTCCCCTCTGGCAGGAGGCTGCGGTCCATCAGGACCAAAACCTCTCACCACAGGAACAGCTTCTACCCTACCCCTCTGCTATTGCCCTCTTCAACAGGGCCAAGGACTCAGTATACCATTGCTACAAACTACCAATACCCCCACACCCCCACTCCGGGATCCTCCTATTGCACTCTGCACAAGCCACTTCAGCACATGACATGACAACTTATAACTACCACTGTGATTTTGCACAACTGTGTATATACCCCCACTCCCCCTGCACTATATATACCCCCTTACTAGAGTTATATTAACCCCATCTGTACAGCTGGTGTCCACTTTTTATCGTATTTGTATTTTATAATAGATTTTTATTATATTTTCATCTACCTGCATTCATATATGTATATGCTTGCACTTCCCTGCAACAGTAAATTCTGTGCTTGTATATCTTGCATGGCGAACAAAACCAATTCTGATTCTGATTGTGCTGTCAGGTGACAAGAGGGCTGAGATGAAGTGTCCTGTGGGGACCCAGTTGGCTCTGAAACTGGGCGTGACTTCAAAATATCAGAAAGTCTTTCCATGTTTTGGTCTGTTGAAGAAATAGTTGTTTGAATTACACATTGGCCAGATTAAGATTCAAAACTGTAGAGGCGATATTTCCAAATCCTTCTAGAGTTTGGAGCTCTGGAGAGATTACTGGCTGGCATTCCTCTGCACTAGAAGGATTTACGGTCAAACAAGCCATGTAAGAATAAAACATGTTAGATGTCAGATATTTAGACTGAATTTAAATTTTTCAAAAGGTTACACCAAAATATCAGACTATTGCATTTCCTACGTGTGATAGAGGTAAATTTAGACTTGCACATGATTTATTTAAATAAATAAAGACAACCAACCAGTAGTTGAGCCTGGCCTTCGTTTGTCACATCTTCCCCTAGCATTACTTCGTCGGCCATCTATACAGTCCCCTAAAATGAAAAAAAGAATGGTCATATAATACTGTTGTGCTAACATTATGAATACATTAGAACAGAGGCCTGTTCCATAAAGCGAGTTTACCGAATAAGTCAGGCTTAGATATGTTATTTAGACACAATTCTAATTAATTTGGTTCCATAACAGCGCAACGCAGTTTGAACCCAGTTACTAAAGCAACGTAGGCTGCAAAACTAGCCTGGTGGGGGAGGGCAGGCTAACAGGCTAACTAACGTGAGTTGTTGCTTAACCAGATGTTCCTGCAACACTGGGAACTGGAAAGTCATTCTTGATTCCTGAGCCACCTCAGCTGGCTCCTCTCAACGTGGAGGAGCAGCAGCTTTACTCCGAGCTCACCCCGTGTGACCGAGCTCCTCACCCCATCTTTAAGGGACTGCCCTGTCACTCAGCAGGGGAAACTCATTCGAACACCTTGTATTCGTTATCTTGTCCTTTCAGTCATTACTCAAAGATCATAGGTGAGAGTATGAACGTAGATTGACCGTTAAATCGAGAGCTTAGCCTTGGGGCTCCGAGCCACAGGTTTGTTCACAATGTATAAGATCATCTTTTTCTTTGTCTATTCCTCAACTATGGCAGCCAAGGAATGCAAGAAGGCCTACGCCCCTGTGGTGGCAGAGGTGAGGGGGGAGGAGTGTAAAGGAAATTGCCAAGCATTTTGGCATGCCTCCATGCTCCATGCCCCAGGACTGGCTGACTGGAAAATAAAGTAATGTGCCCCACACCAACCTGGCTATGAGTCCAGAGGAGGAAGAGGAGTTGATCCTGTATGGGATGTGAATGGCAGAACCATGCATGGTCATTAAGCTGGGCCACCATCAAACTTTACGTCCTGATAATGGTCAGAGCCTGAGGTTGGGCACCTCTGAGAAATGTGAAGTGGGGCCCAAGTGACAATTGGTGGTCAAAGTTCCAAGGTTAC
This sequence comes from Plecoglossus altivelis, assembly GCA_036571765.1. Lineage (NCBI taxonomy): Eukaryota > Metazoa > Chordata > Actinopteri > Osmeriformes > Plecoglossidae > Plecoglossus > Plecoglossus altivelis. The sequence goes on from BROE01000027.1 coordinate 386,335, forward strand.
CACCCAGAGCTTGCCACAAGGATCCCCAGCCACTTGGACAGGGCCAGAATCTTCTCAAATCTTTGTGCACCGGCGCATGTATAATTCTTATTTTGCACTCGACGTACATCTGAGTTTTCTGTCCAGAGACACTTGGGTTAATTAGGGAATGAACTTGCACTCTAGGAGGCGGTTCAGCGAGGAAATTAGGCGTGTTTTGGCACAAATATTCCCTGGTGCTATTTGGCAGTTTCAGAAAACAATTCCGACACTGACCAGGAAATGGATGGTTAAAAGCCAGTGGCACGTTGCTTAAACGGTATTTTAAGGGTGAAGGCTTTGCAATAATGTAGCTTGTGCACAACACACACACATTTGCCTCTCTCGTCTACACAGACGCAGCAGTTCCCAATTTTGCAAACATAATTACACGGACAAATATAACCAAAGAAGGGAATTCATTGTGGTGTCCATGAAAATGTGAAAAAAGGCTAGTGTAAATCTAGCATAGACATTTACCCAACTTACAGTTTTCACCTATTGCTTACACACGTTCTGCAGAATTTGTCTCATTATGTCAAAACTACATACAAGCCAATCAGATTTAGCACATCGATTTTACTGTAACAACCAGAATAAGCCAGAATAAAATACGGCAATCAAAACTTAACTCTCCTTTCTAAAAATGAAATCCTTGCCACAAAACCATACACACAAGCACCATTTTAATTACAGAAATAAAGAAAGGTTGAATCACAAATCATCCAATTACGATTGTAAAATTGTTTAATGGATATAGTGGATACATCGATATTGAGGAAAAAACATCTACTTGTTTTGTGTCTGTGTACTGTGTAGAAACTAAGGTTAGGATGAACTCTTTGCCTCCCTCACAGACAAGCAATGATCAAGGTCACGGACAGGCCATGGCCCACCAGAGTAGCCCTGATGTCATCTGATATACGTTTCCACACTGGTCCTCATGCAAGTGCTTCTTGGTGTGTATGTAAGTGCCTACAACTGCCAGATGAGTTTTACATTTTGGACAGGCTGTTTTTCAAATTATATCAGGTGATTTCATTTTTGAGCAAAGTGTCTATTGTAAGAAAACATGTGTTTCACAATAAGTGTGCTACAGAATTGCAACCATGTGCAAGGTTGACAATGTGTCTAAGCAATCGTTGCTTGCGTGTTTCATGTATGCTACAAAAAGGTAAAAAAAGGCTTTGGTCCAAGAATTTGGTTTTAATGTTTAAGCAATTGGCAAAAACTGTCAGGCTAACTACATTTCTATTATCCCCGTACAATGTAACTTCTCTGTCTTTCACTACCCTGACAAGAACGTTGGTCTCCAACTGTGAACTACTCCTTGCGTGCATGCGCCTATCACATCTTTTATACCTTAAAATAGAGTATTTTAAGTATATATTTGTTCTCTTTTATTTAGGACATCTACAGATGTCCCAAATTCCAACACATTTACAACTAAATGCAACCAACGCACTAACTATGTTCCTGCACAAGTACTCAAAGGGGTCCAAAGTGTTTTGTTCATCACGAGAATCACATTTACTGTTATCGTTATCATCATCAAAGTAGCTATTGCAATAGAGCACTAACCCAAATCATATAGCATATGATTGACCTATATGATGACCTATATCCCCAAAAACATCACTAATGATGATAAGAATTTCCTTGGAGTGGTCCAATTTTAACACAGGAAGGTTAGCAATAATGTACAACTGTTTAAATAGTGCAAAAAGTGGGGAGACGATTACAACTATTAGCTTAGCGTTGCTAGAGTCTGCCTTAGCCTGTAAGTTTTAGATATTCAGTAGTGTTGCTATAACAGAACAAATGGCTTTGCTTAGATCTTTTTCTGCCGCCATTACAGAACTAACTACAGTTCAAACTAGCGCACAACATCAGCGTCATCAATCAATCAAAATTTATTTGTATAGCTCTTTCAATACCATAAAAATGGACCACAGTGTTTTACATGGTCAAAATGATTATATAAGTCATAAAAAGTATAATCATAAAACACATCAAACTAACTAAAAATAAAAGTACAAAAATACATACACAGTAACTCAAGAAAACATACCAATCATACAGCAAAAGCCTTAGAAAAAAGGAAAGTCTTAAATTGTCCTTTAAAACTACCCAGAGAGGGAGCCCATTTTAAAGACACCAGTAGCCCGTTCCATAACACAGGAGCTGGTACAGATAATGCACGATCTCCACTCCTCCTCAACCGTGTTCATGGAACAGACAACATATACTCATGATTGTTATCATCCTTATCTGCCACTTCCTCTGTTCGCTGATTGGGCCTTCAGATATCTGAGTGTAGAAAACCTAAACGGGTATATCAGTTCCAGACCTACTTCAGAAGTGAAATCGAAATTGAGTGAAAGTATGTAGGACGGCAATGCCAGGCTGAGCAGCATTGGCAAACCTATAACATTTAGAGGCTGTATATGTACAGTGGCTATGTGTGTTGAATGTGCAGTTTTAGAAACAAACTTGAATGCCCTTGAGTATGATAACTGTGACATAAGCATACATATTGTATTACCCGAAACAGTTCTGCCTGATTAAAAAGCTATTTCTTCTAATTAGAAATGAACGGGTAAGGAGGAATAGTCATGAACTTTGGGTAATGACCAAAAGGACGAGATTGCGGATAAAAGCGGTCAAAATGAGTTTTCTTCGCAGGGTGGCTGGGCGCTCCCTTAGAGATAAGGTGAGGAGCTCGGTCACACGGGAGGAGCTCAGAGTAGAGGCGCTGCTCCTCCACGTCGAGAGGAGCCAGCTGAGGTGGCTTGGGCATTTGTTTCGGATGCCTCCTGGACGCCTCCCTCGGGAGGTGTTCCGGGAATGTCCTACCGGGAGGCGGTCCCGGGGAAGACCCAGGACACGCTGGAGGGATGTCTCTGGGCTGGCTTGGGAACGCCTCGGGATCCCCCCGGAGGAGCTGGAGGAGGTGTGCGTGGAGAAGGAAGTCTGGGCCTACCTGCTCAGACTGCTGCCCCCGCGACCCGGCCCTGGATAAGCGGAAGACAATGGAATGGAATAGAACGGGTAAGGAGGAACGCTTCATGAATCAGTGATGAAAAAATCGCGAAAGAGGTACTCTTTGGTGAAGGGAACATCAATGTAAAAAACATAAAAAACAAGCCAGTCTAATTGGTTAACATGCCTTTATTAGTTTATGGCATGTCGAAATGGACCTACAGAGCCCCAACGCATTTCGACCTGCTGGCCTTCATCAGCGGGACAAACAGTATTCAAAAGAACCATGTGATGTTGCATACAAGGGTTCCATCAATAGGACCTGTCAATTTTTTTTCAAGTCTGTGTCCTCTCTGTATTGCGTCTGGTACATCATTAATTCCGTGTTGTTGAAGACTGGCTGGATTGATGTTTGGAAGTCCAAAGTATTTGTTTTGCTAGTCTGTTTAATAGGCGCCATTTGGTCATTCCAGTGTAAAAACCATTAGATGGCAGACTAGCCAGTAAATTACAAAAGTTGTTTTGCATGTGATAAAATGCTCAATTGTGTATTCCTTTTTTGCATGATAGTCCAGAAATGTTCTTGTCTGAAAAATATTACTGCAATAATTGCAGTTGTTGCATTTATAGGAGCCTGTTCTTCTGGATCCAAGCCATGTTCTTTTGGAACCAGGGGGTTGGTAAGATTTTGTTTTGTCTGAGTTCAATCAAGCACATACAATCTAAATGTCTCATTGTGGGTGTGCATATGTGTGCATATAACATAGTTTTGGGTCATTCTGACCCCTGAAGAGAGCACGAGGGTTAAAAAACTGGTGGAGACAGGGCGTTTTAGAGCACCTCTTCTCTGGAACAAATCGCCTGTCTCAAAGGAGCCTGAGACGTTTTTAAGATTTCAAGTTAGGTTAAAAAGTTTTTGTTTAGTCAGTTCTACGTCTGTTAAAGTTTGTTTTAGTTTTTAGTTTTAATGTACTTGTAATGTAAACCTGGACTGTGTATTTGTCTATTTATTATCATATATAGCATAAATGACAAATAAAGCCTCTATACATCCCTGGAGGCCCAACCTAAATTTACAAAAAATGTAAACCTGTTACTGTATTTTGTTATTTGTATTGTCTCTGTAGTTATCGGGAGACGATGAGGGACAGGGAATTCTTAAATTCTTAGAGTTTCTTTTTCCTGGAACAGATTCCATGTTCAAACTGAGGGGAACTGGTGTTGCCTTGGTGTCTAAGCTGCACTTGGCCCATGAGGACCTCATGGCACGATTGAATATCTGTTCTCCTCTCCCTGTCCCTCCCCTCTGGAAGGAATCACTCACTGAATTACTACTGAGTGTATTTTTTTATATTTTAATGTATTTCACAGTTGTTTTAAATAGTTTAGAACCATCACAGGGCATACAAAGGTTTAAACAAATATTATCAAACAGTTACAAATGGAATAATCATTAGTTTATTCTAAACTGATAATTAAATAAATTATAAAATGATATATTCTCTATTTCTACCTAACAACTTGAGTGTTCACAGGATAGTCTCTCATTTCTCATTACAAATTATTGCAACTTAGCCTTTTAGTGTCTACATCTGCCAGCGCATCTATGATATGAATCATTACCTTGGTAATCCTCTTTGTGGTGGGTTTTAGCAGAGCATTCCATATGACAGGAGCACAAATGGGGAGAATCGCATTGGCTTTGGGGCCTGGTACAGGAGGCCACTCCCTCTCCTAGTCTCTGAAAACTTTCCATTTAGACAGCCTTCAATATCCACCTTCATCTCCCATGCGCTCACTGACTCAAAATGCAAAGTGAGAAACACATGTAAATACATAGAGTTAGCATAGTAGAATACATGTTTACAGTACTCCTGTGAATGGGCATATGTGAGTGTGCGCATTGGGGGAAGGTCTTGAGAGGTAATTATGGGTCCATCACAGATGGGAAAGTAGGGGAAATTATGTTGCTGCCAGAATACAGGCTGGTTGAGCTGTGGAAGCTGAGAGGATTAAGGGGATCAAGAGAGGGACCAGTGACCAGACAGAAAGACAGACACACCCGCTTGCACGCATGCAGTGATATTCAGGGTGAGATGGATATAATTCTGGGATGCTACTTCCTCGGGTATAAGTAGCACAGACTGAATCGTTATGAGACTTTGCAACAGGTTGAAAGTAGAAGAGAGGATTAAGAGCAAGATATAAACATGACCAAATCAGCAATGGCTTTCAGCACTGTGAGACAGGAAATTGCATTAAATCAGAATAAGACCTTGTCTAGAACCAAAAAAGGCAGTCAGAAGAAAAGAAGTAAACCCTTTGACATTCCCCAAATAATACAAGTAAAACAGGTTAGTGGTTGAACTGAATGATTCTAGTTGTGTTAATTGTAGGCCATGTGGGTCAAGAGGAAGTTTGTAGAAGGTTTTTCACAAAACATTAGGAAAATAAGAGGTCTTGTTTACAATGCAACATTGTGCTAAAATGTACACTATTTGGACAAAAGAATGTTGACATCTGACTATCCTACCTATATTATCTTGATGGACGTCCCCCAGAACTGTGAGCATTGATAAGGGGTTTCCCCCCTATATGGCTATAAGAGCTAGCCTGGTCCTTACCAGAGTCTGGTACATTTCATTTGCACAGAGTCTGGGACCTATTCATTGACAAACGTTACCTTCGTTAAGGCCGGTACTCTGTTGAAGTTTTAAACTATTGGATTTGCCCAGAGCCACTCTGGATCTGCCATAACCAATCGCTAACATTTGGTCCTAACGAAGGTCATACGCTGGGATGTAGCCACTTATGCTGAAGAACAATTGTAAATTACACATCTATATTTGAGACTTAGCTAGTGATAATGTATACAGAATTCACAAAACGCTGCTTCGGTCGTTTAGGATCTGCCAGCCATACAGAGCAGTGACTACCACACTACTGCGCGATATGGATATTTTTCAGATGTGGAAGAAGAAGGAGACGATGGAGACAGGGGACCATTCCTCTAACAAGAGAAACAGATACCCCACACCTAAAAATCCACCGGTCCTGCAAAAATTCTCCAACTTTGACGGAAATATTCTGTCCAACCTAAATTATGGGGCCACCAATAGTAATACTGTCAATGACAAAACTGATATTTCTGTATACTTTATACAAAATACATTCTTATTATTGATAAAGATTACATTAATTTAAAAGCATGCATTTGTTGCTGCTGATTTACAACTCAAAATACAAAGAGCGAAGAGTAGAATGAAAGCTTTCATTTCCCCTACAAGAGGGAATGGTGATCCCCTATCACAGCCTCATAGTTGAAAAGTTGAATCAAAACTAATAAATTGGACAATCTGTACTGAGCTAGCACTACCTAACTAGTAGAGCTAGCAAACAACGCTAGTGCTAAATAACTATTTAGCTGCTCGGTTCCATGTAGCCAAGTAAGTAGGCTTATAAGAAATTGCTCACCAAAAGAACAGGGAACCCAGTTGTGGAGCAGATTAACCCTCGTGCTCTCTTCAGGAATCAGAATGGTCCGAAACCATGTTATAAAGCACACGCCCACACACACACACCCACAATGTGACATTGATTGTATGTGCTTGACTAAACTGACTAAATATTTTTGATTCATGTGCAGCATGGCTGCACATTTCAGTGCCCAAAAGGGTACATTGTAAAATGTAATTAACCTGCTTTATTTCAAGGTTGAAGGTGGGGCCCTTTTTTACCCTTAGGACAGAGTAAGTTGCAGAATACTAAGAGCACGAAGTTCCTTGTGTTTGACGTGTTCATTATACCTTGCCAAAACCAGCTTCCGTTTATAGGTATGTAGCGAGAAGTAGGCTTTTAGCTAAGGTAGTCAATCTGAATGCACTGACATCTTTTTGTGGCTTACAAGAACGTCCCATATGGATCGTTGCTAAGGTGTGCTGACTTTGTGACGTTACCCTAGCAGTGATTTCCCTTTATTGTGCAAACTTGACTTGGCAGAAAAACGTTATCAAGTCCTAAACCGTGCAATGGGACTAAATCCCAATATAAGCAATGCAACTGAGACTAAGATGAACTTTTTAGAAAAGGTAGAAATACTTACGTGGCATCACTGCTTGGCCACTAATTATAGTAATACCAACAATAACAATAGGTTTCCTCCTTGAGAAGAAATTCTAACGATTTCAATGGGGTTCCTCCTTTAGGAATCCTAATAAAACCAATAATAAAAAGATTCCTTCTTTGCAGCTTCCCTACATGGCCACTAATGATTCGTGTTATGACTACAAAATAGCCTTACTCCTCTCTCTCAATTTACATCTTTACCCCAATAAAAAAAACAGGACAAAAGTGTTTTATTTAACATTTAATTATTCATATTACATGGTATTGGATTTGCTTCACTTATATAAAAATCACCCTTGTTCAGGCAAATATACAGTTTGCATTATCATAGGAGGCTGGCACTCAATAGCAAGCCATCAATCCTGTGCTTCAGGTTTATTATTATAATTTAAAAAAAGCTATGTAGTATATCACATTTCCCCATGCTGTTAAATTCTGCATGACTGACTGACCACTTCTCAACCTTGCTTATTTCAAATACAAGGAAAGAAAATGGTGTAAACATTATAGACAGGGAGAAGATATGACCAGACCCATTTTCTACTCTGTTTTAAGCTTGATAAGTCAAATGAGTGTTTTGACGCAGTACCTGAGAGACAATAAGGGCTTTGTGATTCCTCCAACCCCCAGTGTATGACCCTTTACATGTCTAAAATCCTGTCTCTAGTCCTTCCTTTAAAAAGATGCACTTTTGAACATAAGAAAGTTTAGATTCTGACCTATATACTTGTTTTGATCACATATATGGCAAGAAGACTGCGCTTATTTTAGGATTGCTACTGCACAGTATACTATGCCTGAGGTTTAATATACGGATTGCGTCACATTATCCCAAGAATAGTAAGAGGAAAAACTGAAATTAAAGGTGGGCTGCATTTAAGTGGCTCTCTGTCATTCAATGTTCAGTTTCACTGATTGTTGAATGGTGTACTGATCCACATGGGAAGAAACAAGCATTTATCAAAGCTGTAAAAAAATAAAATAAAATAAAAATTCATGCTAGGCCCCATGGCAAGGACACTTCTAGCTAACATGCTCCACTGCAAAATGATTAATTTAAGATGCTTAATCATATTTCACATATTTCTATAAGTAAATGACTAGGAAAACATGTAAGGTGATAAACTATTTTCTACAAATGTACAAGCTTCCATAAAGAAAGAACGGAAAATAACTAATACTAAAACCATAACAACGCAGACCTAAATCTCCTACAAATCTCATATAAACAATTCAGTGAGTGTACCATATATTGATTATTTACAGGCATATACAGCTGACAAAAACACATATGCACACAAGTCATTTCATTTGAATTATGTTTTATATGAAAATCTGAAAAACATGTAGATGTTTACTTTGGCAAGATTTTATCTAAAGAATTTAATCTCAGAACTAAGGGAAAAAAAGGCTCAGATTTTCTAGTTTGTTACGAAACAAAGATATCATGTCATAGATATCTATTCTGTGAAACCCAGTGTCTGGAAAGTAAACATTGAATGAAGACATTTTTCACAAAGTATAATGAAGATTTCAATTAATTAATTAGAAGCTAATTACATTAAAAGTCAATGATATGAGATCTAGTTTATGGGGGGAAAAGATAGCCAATACAATTATATATATATATACAGTATATATATATACACAAAATATAAGTAATATATATACACAGTAGTTAGCAGTATATATTAGGAATATATTAGTAAGTATACACAGAGACACACATAGCTATATAGTATAGCCGTAGATATATATAATAAGCCAATAGCATACATAGAGTACATATATATTATATTATATAACATATATTATAATAGTATATATATATAATAGTATATATATATACCTTATATATATATACCTATATATATATATATTAGTATATATACACACAGCACACAATATAGGGAGAGAAGGAGATCATGACATATATACATAGATATATATGGAAATAATATTGAACACCCTCTATTTGCAAGTCTCCCACTTGAATCAAGGCAGAATGTTCATCTAAGTGCGGATTCCAGCTGGAAGGCAAAAGCGAAACCCCAAAAAATCCAAAGAATCAACAGATGATGTTTAAAAAAAAACGATTATTGATGATAACACTCCGAAATAAAATATTTGAAACCTGTCTATCAGCGTAAATTCTGACCCTCGAAGCCTGTTAGGTCGGCCGTTAAGAATGTCCACATCACCCTTTTTTCCCCAAATTTTTATGGGTATTGATTTCCTTAAAAAGAAATAATGCACGCATTTGACGTTAACTCATAAAAACCACCATTCACACCCCATACAAGTCAATAAAAGTCCAACCACAACGATCCAAACCAAAAGACCGATCCAAAGACACTAACAGACAAAATGTACACCTCCACAAGCTGAAAGAATAGCAGGGCAATTCCAAGCAGCTTGGTGGGGAAAAAAAGTCCGACTTTGAGAGCAATGCGATATACATATATATATATGAAAAATAAGTATTTGAACACCCTGCTATTTGCAAGTTCTCCCACTTGGAAATCATGGAGGGGTCTGAAATGGTCCTCGTAAGTGCATGTCCACTGTGAGAGGCAAAACAACCCCCAAAAATCCAGAAATCACAATGTATGGTTTTAAAAAACTATTTATTTGTATGATACAGCTGCAAATAAATATTTGAAAACCTGTCTATCAGCTAGAATTCTGACCCCCGAGGACCTGTTAGTCTGCCTTTAAAATGTCCACATCGACTCCATTTATTATCCTAAATTAGATGCACCTTTTTGAGGTCGTTAACTGCATAAAGACACCTGTCCACCCCATACAATCAGTAAGAATCCAACCACTAACATGGCCAAGACCAAAGAGCTGTCCAAAGACACTACAGACAAAATTGTACACCTCCACAAGGCTGGAAAGGAATACAGGGCAATTGCCAAGCAGCTTGGTGGAAAAAGGTCCACTGTTGGAGCAATCATTAGAAAATGAAAGAAGCTAAACATGACTCCCTCGGACTGGGGCTTCATGCAAAATCTCACCTCGTGGGGTCTCAACGATCCCAAGAAAGGTGAGAAATCAGCCCAGAACTACACGGGAGGAGCTGGTCAATGACCTGGGAAGAGCTGGGACCACCGTTTTCAAGGTTACGGTTGGTAATACAGGAAGACATCGTGGTTTGAAATTATGCATGGCACAGAAGGTTCCCCTGCGTAAACCAGCACATGTCCAGGCCCGTCTTAAGTTTGCCAACGACCATTTGGATGATCCAGAGGAGTCATGGGAGAAAGTCCTGTGGTCAGATGAGACCAATATAGACCTTTTTGGTCATATTTCCACTAAACGTGTTTGGAGGAAGAAGAACAATGAGTACCATCCCAAGAACACCATCCCTACTGTGCAGCATGGGGGTGGTAGCATCATGCTTTGGGGGTGTTGTTCTGCATATGCAACAGGGCGACTGCACTGTATTAAGGAGAGGATGACCGGGGCCATGTATTGCGAGATTTTGGGGAACAACATCCTTTCCTCAGTTAGAGCATTGAAGATGGGTCGAGGCTGGGTCTTCCAACATGACAATGACCCGAATCACACAGCCAGGATAACTAAGGAGTGGCTCTGTAACAAGCATATCAAGGTTCTGGCGTGGCCTAGCCAGTCTCCAGACCTAAACCTAATAGAGAATCTTTGGAGGGAGCTCAAACTCCGTGTTTCACAGCGACCGGCCAGAAATCTGACTGATCTAGAGAAGATCTATGTGGAGGAGTGGGCCAAAATCCCTCCTGCAGGGTGTGTAAACCTGGTGAAAAACTACAGGAAACGTTTTAACCTAATTGCAAACAAAGGCTACTGTACCAAATAGTAACATTGATTTTCTCAGGTGTTCAAATACTTATAGCTGTATCATATAAATAAATAGTTAACAAATCATACATTGTGATTTCTGGATTTTGTTTGTATATTATGTCTCTCAAAGTGGACCTGCAGCTACAATGACAATTTCAGACCCCTCCATGATTTCTAAGTGGGAGAACTTGCAAAATAGCAGGGTGTTCAAAAACTTATTTTCCTCACTGTGTGTGTGTGTGTATATATATATATATATATATATATATACCAATTTGATTAAGTAACACAATTCTATTTCTTTCTATTACTAGGTCTTCATTTCAAAGATCAGTCAACTATTATCCATGATTTTAACATAATAGACAATCTGGGGCATACGAGAATTAAAGGTATACATGAATGACAGGAAATACCATGGAAGTTGGGGTCTACTTTTCTTCAATCTGACTCCTAAATAATTGTACAGACCCAAATCTTGTTAGCAACAAACCATGGATAAAATCACATAATTAATAAATGAAATGAAACAACAAACCATATGCCCATGTACCCACACCATAATTCGTTTTTGATCCTTTTTCATTCAAGATTTAGAAACTTCCAGCTGCTTAGTTTAATTATATTCATGATAAACCTAAAATATAAGATGAAGCTATTAAAGATGACAATGGGCCTCATGTATTGCATTTGGACAAACACAATTATGGCCATAGGATGAAAACCCAGGTTCAGATATTGCTCCAATGTAATATGATGCACTGCTTAGATCAGTAGTCGCAGAATTATTATGTAAGTTAAAATCTCCTGCACATCTGTTTTAACAGTAATACTGAATGTTGTTCCTTGGTGAATGCTTTGAGTTGCTGTGATTAAAAAATGACCTTTTTCTGAAGTAACGATTATTTGGAATGCAGATTATTTGACAATGTCACTGTTCACCCTTCTGTGACCTAATGAGCATTCAAGTCATAGCGAGGGCCAGGATTGCCTCAACAAAACATGTTATAACATCTGCCGTAGGCTGTGTGAATGCAATCTTTGGGTTTATTTAGTGAAGAACTTCTACTTCACTAAATTAGTGAAGTAGAAGTTCACACACAAATTCGGCTTTGTGTGTGTGTGCACGCGTGTCTGAAGTTTAAATAGAAACACAATCAGATGAACGACCTTCTTGAAGTGCTCTGGAAGTGCTCCCAGGAATCCACCTCTCTTTTCGCTACCATCTTTTTGCGACCAATGGCCCATTATTAGCCCCCTGACTAAATCCTATTATTTAGCGGTACTTGAGTTCTTCAAAGTTTGAGGTCCTTGCTTAATTTAGCATTGTATCTTCTATTATTGCAGAAATCAATGAGCAATCTAGAACAGTTTTTCTCATAGTAGGGTCCCCAAACCATAGCTAAGGGGTCCGCAAAAAAAAAGTGAAAACATTTTAATCTGGGGAACATTTGCACCAATAAAACAATCATATTGTGTCCATTTAAGAGCACAAAGGGTATGATGAATTGGTATTAAGATTGGGGGGGGGTCCTTGGAAAATCTTCAAATCTTGTACGAGGTCCCTGGCCCCAAAATGTTTAAGAACCCCTGATCTAAAAGCCTAGACTGCCCATAGATTTTTGCTTGGAGCCAAGGCCTTCATTTTGTCTCAGTTTGACTTTTTGCATTAAGTCACTTTTGATCCTATATCGTAGAGTATATTTGTACACTATATCATAAAGTGTACAGTGATACAGTATACTATCTTAAAAGGCATTTTAAATGGAGGCATCAAGCCACTCACAGCATGTAGACTGTTCAGTCTATGGTATTTGTTGCGTATAATAAGAGGCTCTGGGGGCATTGCACCCACAGATGAGGTCCCTGTACCATAGGAGAAGGGCGAGCCAAAGGGTGATTAGGTGGTTGTAAGAGTAAAAGGGAACCTCCAGGGTGGACTGCATAACTCTGTAGGGGGGTTTGTGTCATTGGAGTACTTAGTGACCCCCAGAGCCAGGAGGGTTATGAATCCAGTCCAGCACGATGAGTGATAGGCTGACAATCATGAAGATGATACCCACCACTAGGAAAATGGCAGCCTTAGAGGGTTTAGAGACAGACACACAGAGAGAAAAACAGGTAATTCACAGCAGATAAAGACTTTATGAATTCAACTAAAATGTTTTCTCACATGCATTAACATTCCTCAGTCTGGGAGCCATCAGTATCACCCAACTTTCAGGATAATAGCAATACTGTAGCAAATTTCACGAATGAGATGGAATGCATTGGCTTATTGGCATTTCCTTTCTCTTTTTAACTTCATAGTCATTGCATGAAGTCAAATCCAAAGTACTGTACAAAGTGTTGTTCTTAAACTATTTACATGCTTGAGAGTTTCTCCACACTTACAGAGATCTTCTGCGGAGAGCGAAGCGGCACAGACTTGACCAGTCGTAAATAGAAAGCAGCAGGCAAGATAAAAATCAGCATGGTAGCTGCAGAGGAGCCTGTTGAATTAGATGTATTATATTGGGTTTACTGCATTCAAGAGTTGAGTTACAAATAGATACATCTCTCTATGGTTCAAACTAGTGTGTGCTTTCATGTGCTCAAATGAATCTTTTATTTCCCTTCCCCCCACCCTTATTTTCCAAGAAACATTACATTACTTTTAGGTCACAAATTATGGTTATTAAGAGCTGGCAGCTTGCAGATACCCAAACAAGAAAGCAATGAACATGATAATTGGGATGTAAATAAGCATATCCTTTGCGGCAAAAGTAACTCTTGGGGGGGGCACATGAGCCAGTTCTCATAACTTTTTCATTATATTTTGAAACTGTACATTAAGTAAGGACATACTGTTGTTTCTCTCTGCTTATGTGAGCTTTTGTAGCATACTATGGACTTGAATGTTACCAGATAATGCCCTGTATACCAAGCCTAACTTTTCCCAACACCATTAATTGGCTAAAAATTACAAAGAAGGACAGACTTCCTCTGGTTGACTGCATTATTCCAAGTTATTTTTAGTTGCCATGTATTCAGAATCAGCAGACATATTTAAAAAACCCTGAAATGACTGAGTTTGTCCCAACTTTTCACTGGTAATGTAATATATACATTGATTCAGTATTAAACAACGAAGTCCATTTCTGTTGGCACCAGGGATACATTTTGATATACTGACACCTAATTACTTCCAGGTGTGCACAACATTAGCATTTAAACAGGGTTGTTTAGATGTTGATGTAGTCTTTCATTGATGCTTAAATTAGCAAACTAATGTAATTGTTAGTCCATGTAAAATACACGCACCTTAATCTTTAGGAAAAAGAAAAAAGTACTCACCAATGAAACCAAAGATGTCTCGAATAGTGGGGACAAAGATGACTAGTAGATTGTTAAAAGCGAGGATGGCAGCAGCAATAAGCAAGTGGCGTGTCCAGCTAAATTCCCGTCCACTGAATAGCAGTGTGGTAATAGATGAACGGATCTGAAAAAGAAACCGACATGTCTGTTTGTACTGGACAGCTAGTTTCTAGAAATACTTGTCACACCATAATTCGTTTTTGATCCTTTTTCATTCAAGATTTAGAAACTTCCAGCTGCTTAGTTTAATTATATTCATGATAAACCTAAAATATAAGATGAAGCTATTAAAGAGGAGGACAGGAGGAGGGGGGTCACTCAGGGTGCTTTTAAAAAGCTAAATAACTTGATATTACTACAGAGCTATTGCATCAGCCAAAAGCAAACCTGCAGGACAGCAGCATGTAGTTGGTGCAGGGTCATGACATAACTAAGCAACTGTTGTCATTTGCAGTTCTATTTTCTTCCGTCTGTCCCAGAAGGAGCTGGACAAATATGGGAACTTGGTCTAAACTAGAAGTGTTGACTTAATATGCATCTTTGGACTACTCTCAACCATAGGGAAAGTACTTGCAACTATAGGAAGGTGAACAGAAATAATCAACTATTTTCAGCTGTAGATTACCGACTTGGAATTCCTTAACCCATTTCATATTAATCACAACCAAAGAACTTTAGCTGGAAAAAAATGTCCTTGTTTCTTGAGGTTGTTGCATAATTGTGGCATTGGAAACCTAGCATTCAGGTACAGTTCTTCCACCAGCATGTGAAGCCCCCCCAACTATTCTGCGCCCAACAAAGATTCTGTGTAGGTCCCTGGAGTGAACCTTGCAATATTTACCTAATTCTACCCTTGGCTTCCCCACACAGACACGATCTCTCCCACCTGGGTGAGATCACCGACAAAGCAACTAACAGCTAGACTTTATGGAGCTTTCAAGGTCTGTCTGAAAACAATCACAAAAGGTATTGAAATGACATATCCAGGGATAACTGAATGCTTCCAAAGTGACATAATTAAATCTCTAAGCTGTGCCAGGTTGGGGTAAGGCTTTGTAAACAAACTGCTTATATTTCATTATTACATTCTAGATGTCTCCAGAGCATAGCAAGTTGGATGCCGTTTACATGTGATCAATCACTCTCACTAAGTTAAGGTTCAGTGACTGCCTGCTCATCGTCCATATTGTATATACATATTCTAATTCTTTACTGTATTTGACACTTTGAGGACATCTTTATTGGGTAGTTGTTTGGCAAAAGAACTTGTACTTCTATTAATGGAAGATCGGATAGATAGGATGGGATCCACAGGGTTGTGGTCATTTCATGTGAACCGCTAGAAATTGAACAGTTAAAAGTCAAACATCAGACACTGGATGAAATGCAAACAGTTCTTTCTAGTCCTTACTGCAGAGTAATGGCAATGCATTCTTACCAAGTTTGGTTTTGAGACATTGTTGACTAAAGAAGCCATACATACCAACTAAAGTATGGAAAGCATATTGTTGTCAATTCAAGCGCACTAACAACCACCACTAGGCCACCGATACTGGATTACAATGAGCAGGAAAACCACAGTAAGCTTTCCCTGTACCCTTGAATTGTATAAATATATGTGAAGTAACCTTTGTGTTTTCAAGCAACATAATGTTTAATATTTTTGTTTGTTATCTGACACAGTCATGGAGTGCCACATACTCATTCTGCAACACCTACACACACACTGCTCTTTCTGAAGCAAAGGACTGAAAGCTTTTAAGACAACAGTAAAGTGAATCTTGTTCTGATGGTTTGTGGGATACCAAACTTAGGAATGACAATAACTGAGGGGAGATCTTGTATGCCAATAAGTGAGGAGAGATCTTGTATGCCAAGTACCCAGAAATTAAAAAAGGGATGTTGGGCAATGCCAGTGTGTGACCTACTTGGTTATTTTAGTAAACTTGATATGAAAGCCCAGATTGATGGGAACAAAGATCTGAAATTGAATGTATTAATCATTGAATTGGTAGTCTGTTAATATAAGATATTTTGCAGATATACTTCATTTAATCAAACCTCAAATGCAAAAGGAAACAAAATAGATCAACATAACCTTGGGTTTTGGCATTCCTAAACACCTCCAGCACAGACTGGGAAAAAAAAGAAATCTAACAAAAAACATTCTCAGACCCTTGCTTGTGTTTGAATGGCTACAAGAAATTCTTCCTGTTGTATTTTTTTTTACTGTGGTACTAATAACATTCTCTGTACAAATGTCCAACGGTGTTGACAAATGGGTGTACTGTATGCTAAATTCATACACATTGGTATGACATGGCATGTTGTTTAGGATAGCTGAGACACACTAACTCCCTGTCTATACTATTGCCCCACGGCTTTTCTGTCTACAACTAGCTATGAAGGGGATGTTGAGGTTAGGGTTTTTCCACTGTCTGCTCAGGGCTTATCTCCTGTAAAATTCCACTAGGGATTGTGGGATTCACTCATACATTTAATAGACAAAGTATACTCCCACATGGTGTGCAAGTATGTGTTTCTTTATATGTGTATATGCTGCCCTTTTGCAGCACTTTTATAGCAAGTGTGTGTGTGTGTGTTTGTGTGTGTGTGTGTATTTATGTGCATATACCACCCAGTAAATAGACAATAATACATTCCTTGTCCAATCCCAGGTGATCATGTGACTACACTGATGCTGAATAGCACGTTTATGGCCTCTGCTGGTGGATTGGTGTGATGGCGCTCAATACAAATGGTTTTATAGATATGACAGGTTTAAACAATATTTTACATTTTAACAACTATACGAATTTATTTGTGACGGAATAATTATGTGTTCAAGTAGACAAAAGGGAGTACTTTCTTTCAGACTTTAATGGTCCACATAAATCTGGCCAAGCCAAATTTAGCCCATGGTCATATTGGAGTGATCAGGTATGGCCACAGTGAGTATAGGTACGTAAATAGAAGATGTAAGTGATTCTCAAGAGACTTTACCAACTGAAACTTAGATGTGCTGCCTTTACTGCACAAAAAAATTGAATAACAATAAAGAAATTTTTTCATACAAAATTCACATTCTTTGTCATGTTAACAATTTATTTTATGAACGGTTGGCATCAAGAGTTTGAATTGTGGTGTGGCAACTATGAGTGGATTTCTCATTCGCAAGGTTGGGATTTGGATTTTCTATATTTATAAACCCTCCACTGATTGTTGGTTATGCCAGCTTGTCTATCTCACTCTTAAACACACTGTTTAGAAACAACTGACAAATATATTGGCTTGATAGTCAATGCAATCATCATCAGGATTTAAAAACTGTTCGTCACATTTTGAGATTTGATCAGAGTTTCAGGGGTCAAGATTTCAGGGGTCAGAGTTTCAGGGTAAATGCATGGTTGGCTATCTGTTACCAGCATAGTGAAGTGGGTGTGGGTATAGCCTACAACTAACGCAGTAAAATCTTAACTTGTTTGTTGATCCAAAAATATGACATGGTGTATTTTATCATCCTGCAACTGAATTTGCAGGCATCTCGGTATATTTTTTCCAGCTACTGAAACAATTGCTACAGCGCCTGAGCCGATCATGACGCAGCCTGTGTGACCAGTCCAATTTGATAATATGGGCGCCGAAAAGAAAAAGGCTACGCTTAAAAGTTGCTTTGCAGCTAATTGCTGCGCTTCGCAGCCAGTGTGTCCCCAGAGTAAGTGTTTACCCATTTTTATGAGCAAGTACACCATTTTTATGCAAGTTGCCAGTAATTCCATGCATAAATACTTACAGGGAACAGCACAATGGGTACTGTAAGAGTAACTGCCGTGAGGACAGCTAGACGAACCAACAGCAGCATAGTGTCAAATTTGTACACTTTGGTGAACGTATGAAGCAATTCTGCTTCAACATTATCTGTGTATTTTGGAAAGAGAAGAGGATGAAAAAAGTTTAAACAGTTTCATACCAGGTAAGTCAATAAAGCAATAGTCACTACTCAAGAGACGTCTGGCATTTTTATATAGTTTTTCACACTAAACAATACTCATATGTACTAATATCATGCTTGTGGTGTGTTTTACTTTTATTGCTCATTTGCCACCTTACTGAGGTAATTTCTATGTTCTATGACTCACTGGTACATCTTCTAACACTACAGCTAAGTATGTAAAAGCTAGCAGTTTGATGGCATAGGTGGCTGACAAATGGTGGCATAAATTCAATAAATCTTCCTGTTTTTTAAATCTGATACCAACCATCCTTAAATACAAGACCTGCCTTCAGTGTTGATGTGTGTCCTTATTGGGTGAACACAGGAATGCAGTGATCAGAATTTTCTCTTACCATAGAAGGTAAGGTAACCAAATAATGCAGAAAGCATGTACATGATGAGCATGGCCAGGATGGACAGGTTGGACACATTCTGCATCTTCCTCCGAGAACGACTAGGAAAAGTAAGTTTTGCATGTTTAGGCACAAGTAAAAAGTGTGAGTGAGAGAATGTTCTAAATGTAATTGATACTTACTCTTTTAGCTCACTGTAGATGGGAAGGACTTCAGGATGGCACACAAAAGCAAAGGCAAGAATTGGCACCGTGTAGGCGGTCTGAAATGAAGTAGGGATGAGGATATACCCACACCCAGTAACAAAAAAGGTACAGTGAGTACTATGAGACACACTGTCAGTCAGTCACGCTTAGACATGAACATAAGCCACAAACATAGACAAGTAGAAGCACATTCTATATTCAAATAGATGCTTGTAAGCACGGATACATTCACTTAAATTGTCATTTAAACATTTTTTACTTTACCCTCGTAGTTGTTGCCCCTGCTAACTACCCACCTGTGAGTTAAACACAAAGTACTTGGGTGTGCACATGTCCTCATCATCATGGTGGGCTTTATAGTGCACATCCGTGGTGTGGGGAGCATGCTGGCTGGCTGAGACTGCTTGGGACACATCAGCTCTAGAGAAGTCCATGCGAGTGCTGCTGTTATGAATAGCAAAGGGGGCCAGCGCTGCAGAACCGTTCATACTGAAATTGGAGTGATGGGAGAAGAAAGGTAGAGGGCAAGGCAACAGGGTCTTCTTATAAATCAGCTATGGGGAGAGATGTTGGAAAGAAAGGAGAGTGCAGGAGGGTTAGTGCATTGTCATGGTTTGACCATTTTTGTAACAATGAAAGGCCAAAGTGACTGAATGTGAAGGTAAATCAAGACGGCGTATAAAAACGTTACCATGTTACACACAATCTAACTTATGTTACCACACAAAACAGATTATTCATGATACATTTTCAGGAGGTAGAAACTTTAAATTGAATTTTCTGGAAATTAACTCTACTTAATTGAAATGTATGACAAATTCGGGACAGACCATATTTTCCATGTCATATCAGACCATGCTATTACTAATTAACTATACCAGTAATAAGTGTGTCCTTTGTGAACCTCCTCCTACCTGTCATGGAAGGTCAGTCACTGTGTTGCTAGCCAAACTTCACAGATGGGATTATTTAAATATGGCAGAATACTTTTTTGCTAGATAGAGTGAAAGGCAGTTTGTAATGCTCAGAATGTAGCACTAAAACAGTGGCACTCATCTGACATGAGCTCAACTATCTGGACAATGTTTTCGCAGCCCTATACATGATGTCTTTCCAAAGAGATGTACATACAGTTTAGGATTTGGCATTGAAGTTCTGGTTAGTAGTCAGATTAGTTTTTCAACTAGTAAAACAATCTGAGACTTTAGATGAAATGAGTGCTGAAAATATACGGTCACCTTTGGGTTTCCTAAACAGTGGTTGAATTAAAGAATTCTTTCCAGCGATAGGTACAGTGTGTCAGTGAGCTATACTGGTTTAAAAGGTTTACTGTAATCTACAGTAATGTCCTTATAAATTCTAGAAGGTTATTTATTTGTAAGGCATGTTTATTATTTTAGTGACTGAAAAAAGACAATTTGGTGTGTCGTCCAATAGAGGCTAATGTCATGATGCTACTGCACAACAGCAGCGTCCGAAAGTAGATGTACAAAATGATATGCTGATATTATTAGTACATTAAATTTCACAATTGTTTTATCACTGTGTTAAATTAGCTAATAGCTGTCACCCTAGCCTTTGCTTATGGCGTTTCTGCAGTTGTCTTGCCATTTTAGGTTGCTGGTAGTTTGCCAGAAGTTAATAAGATTGATACATTATGACTTTAGTTACTGTGGACAGCAAGGTAGCCACTTAACTTCACATCTCTCCACAACAAATGTCATTAAGCCTAAACCGTGCAATGTAACTTAAATTACAATACAAGTAACACAATCATGACCAAGATGAAACTTTTGACACTATCATTGGTTGAAAATAATTTTGGGACAAGTTAGGGTGGGAAAATAATTAATAATAAATATATAGGACAGAGACGATAAGTTGTGCCTTTCTAGAGGCACCTTTCTAGTTACAGTCACGGCACAAAAATGATACAGTAGCCATTAAACACAGCTCTACTGAATATGATCAAAGCATGACACATGGCTGTTAGAGAGCTTATCATTGTTTGACTGAGTTTTTTTTCATATCTTGTTGTGGATATGACGACAACATTTTTTGGGATACTAAACACCTTAAAGTTGAACTTGGGGTTTGAACTTACCACGCCAAGGAAAAAAACCATGCAAGACAAGGAGAATCCACTTGTGTAGCCCAAATAGCCTAGAGGAACAGAAAGGGTTTGCAGGGCATGAGCACACACCCACGCAAAACATATTTCAAGGGTACATCAGAACAAAGAGACAAATCAATATACAAACATTCAACTGCAGCAATACTTATATCTCACCGAGGTTTTTGAGGAGGGATAGGGGGAGAATTATCCCAATAGACACAAACACTACCAAGTAATTTCCATTGAGATACCACTCACTGCAAACAAAGAACACTAAGTTATGAATAATTCACCACTTACATGTTCAAAAACTAAAAACTTAGATGTTGATCTTGTCACTTAAGACTAAGCAATGGGAAAGTTGACAAAAGTTAATACACTTCACATTATTCATGATAGCAATTTCAATATGGGAGTTGCTCATATTTTCAAGCCATTTACAAAATACAGGAGTCAGCATTATTCTTTGTTTGTCTTTGAGTCATGGTCATAGAGAAATCATTAAGCAGTCAAAAGGTCAGTATATTCACATGCTCACACTCACCCAGAACTCTCCTCCAATTGCATGAAGGCCCGGATGACTTCCGGAAGCTCGTATTTTACAATGAAGAGGTAGCTGGACATGGCTGTTTACAAATCAAGATTATAAGAGATGTGCTACCAAGAAATTGTTTTATGGTTTGAAGGTGCTTTGAAGTTTGACCTATTGTCTTGCACCAGAAACAGAGCAACAATTCCAGAATAAATACCTCCGATATTTTGAAGAGTAATCGATCCAAATGCAGCTACTTTTCCTGGCCACCCAAAAGCTCGCTCTCCTAACTTTTCATAGATGAGGGAACCTGCCAAAACATTTAAAAGAATCAAATAAATTATTTATTCAATTTCAATAGAGGGAAATGCATGTCTGTCAAGCTATTTACATGTAAACAGTTAAGGTAGCTGTAGAAATTAGGAATCTAACATTAATTTGTCCTTAAAAAAAAGTTAGTAAACATAAACATTTTCACTTTCACAAAGAAAATAAAGTATGCATTGTTCTGTGCAGGTTATGCAGTTTTGCATAGTTAAATGACTACATCACAAATAAAAAGGGAATCTTTAATTTCATCAAGAAAATATGACTGAATACCATTTTTGTAGTATTTGTTCAAGAACTGATTCAAGGAATCGTTTTGAGGTTTTAGTTAACCCAGTATCTTGAATTGTATCAAGTAGTGAGCAGTGTGTTGCTACATCCCTAATAGCAATGTATCAGAGTAATACTACAACTATTTAAAAAACACAATTAGCACACAAAAAACTTTCTATGAGTCAACTAAGACATTTCCAAAATGCAGTGTCAACCTCAAAGCCATCCAACATTTGTTTTAGAAAGTCCCTTTAGTGGGTTTACCTTTCAAACACACTTTGAATTTTGTATTTATTTATTGAAAGGTAATACAAACCTCCTTCTTTTGCAGTCATCAGCAGCAGATGCACCGAGTATAGAGACAAAACAGCCACACCCAGAAGAAGAATCCTGCAGGGAACAATAATCTGCCTTAATAATTGCATGTGCAAGATATCAATGGGCTGTAAAACAATGGGTACAAATTCAAAACAACCTGACTAACTGCTTAAAATGCTTTTACATATGGGTTATCCACAATTATCAATGTTTTCCAACAATATTAGTAGATACAATAAATCATATATAATATAATAAATAGGATGGAATTTTTGAGCAATGTAAGAAAGCCAAAACATTGCACGTTTGTTGAGAAATAACTTTCCAGGACATTAATCACGTCAGAAATTACGACTCTTACCACCATACTCAGAATGATAATCATACCCATTACCAGAGATTGACTCCCATTGCAAGTGTGTTTCCATTTTAAAATGTTGTTCTGAAAAGAAGTAACTGAAATAATAGTGAATTATTTTTTACAGGAGTATAATCTGAGTTTTTCTAATTCAGTGAAGTAATAATAGTTGCTGGAGTTATTTCAGGAGGGATGTGTGTAATGCCTGCATCGACCAAACATGAGTGTGCTTGGGTCTGTTGCTTAGTGCTCTTTGGGACCCAAGGCAATCAGGTCAGTTAGAAGTGATTAACTTCATCAGTCTGACAAGCCCAATCTTTCAAAAAAGTACTAGTAGCTTCAATCAGCACTCCTGTGTCATTTTACGTGTGTTATTTACATTAAGTATATCAACAGGTGATTGCTGATGATATATGAACAAGGTAAAAAAAGATACAACCCTAAATGGACAGCACCACTGCGGTCACAAAAACTGTTACCCCACAAATAAACTGACTAATCAAAACTGACCATTTGTCTTCTAATAAATTACCAGCCAACAAAGTTATGTCCCTATTGAACTATAGCAAGTGAGTCCTGGGATGAGAAAGCTGCTTTTCTACAGCATGGCAGCACTTCAACTTGACTCACTATTAGTACCAGGTACATTGTTTTCCATTGTTTGTAGTATTCTTTCAAAGTTGCTGTTCATTGTAAAAACAAACAACAACAACAACAATGCATGAAACTGCTATGACATCGTCAACATAGTACACGCCTCTTGCTGGATCCTTTAGTAGGCAACCAAAACAGATGAACTTCTGAACCTCCTCAATTGACCATACTGTGGTTTCGTGGGTTGCATTTAGTCAAATAGTCCAGTGAATCAAATTGCAGCTGATATAATGGCTTGGCCAAATAAAGTTGTAGAATGTTACATTATGTCCTGTGTCGCAATTCCCTTTCACCTATCAATAGTCTTGTGTTTTCACAGTTAGGGTTAGGGTTTAGGGTTTCAACCGTTTAGTATTGTCTCAGCTCAAACCTTGACAGAGGTGCTAATTAAAAATTATTTTTTTTCAAGATACCAGGTTTGCCTGGTGGACAACCCAAAAAGGCAAGTAGAGTAGAGTCAGTCCCATGCAAAGGAAAAGTTCCATAACAAGTGCCCCCACCCCCTCTCTCAAACACTTCCACATCATATGGGTGTAACGTAACACCGCCTTCCTGAATGTCAGAGGATCCCAGAATAGCCGAGGTGGTATTAGGGAGGAAGTACGACATAGCAACACATAAGAGGAAACAAACGGAGGGGAACTTCTCTTCCTGAGGACAGCAGTAACAATGTTTAAACTTTGAATCTCATCCTGAACCCTTCCCTGTTCCTGTAAAATCACGTAAAAATACATTAGTTTAAAAAAAAAACACATAAAGTAAATTGTCGGCTGGAAAGAAGAAAAAACATGACAGTGGCCTCTACTTGTTTAAATGACATGTTATTCCCTAGAAACACTTACACAAAAAGCAGGATACCAGTGTTGGCCATGGCATAGGACAGACCCAGGATGCCGCTTCCCATAATGGCATTACTTAGGTTGAAGACAGACATCCCAAAAGAAGTATGTCCTGGATTCTGCACAGAGGAGATTGTGTGTGTGTGTGTGTGTGTGTGTGTGTGTGTGTGTGTGTGTGTGTGTGTGTGTGTGTGTGTGAGAAAGAGAGAGTGAGAGACAATTTCAGTAACAAAACCAAATGAGAAATTGTCAAAATATTGTCCAAAACTAAATGGTTCCAAACCAAACTATCTTGTTTGAAAAACAATGACAATTGTTTATAGATTAGGTTTTTCACTTTAGTCTACATTTACTTACATATTCTTCATGATATTCTTCATACTTCTTCTTCATCAAGCCATTGGTTAAGAACTTTTGACTTTCTGCATCGTCACCATCATCAAGGAATTGACTATAAGCAAGTAAAAGTAAGTAGATAAAATGGAACAAATCTCAAAAGATTATCTAAAAGAATATTGTTAATATTCTGACATTATCAAGTGCAGACATTTTACGAACACTAAACAATACTTTACTGGCAATTATTATGCACCACTTTTAAACAATTTTATGTTGTCATTTACATTAATTACATTTATAATACCAATGTAAATCTTGGTATCTGAGGTTATGAGGACCAATTTTCAAGTTAGTGCTACTACACAATCTGTCTTTGCATTGAGAAATAAATGGAAAATTATGATTTTTAGCAGCAAAAAAACTAACAGTAGTTAATTACGCACTCAATGTACACAATAGCTCATAAAAAAGGATGGATGAATGTATAAGACGCACTCAAGGCAAGTATTTTTCTCTGACCTATTGATGGTTGCCTTCTCTGAGTCAATGGGCTCTGTGCATCGCTCATCCAAGCTGTCAGTACTGTCATCATCTGCATCTGTGCAGACTTTCTTTAGCTCCATGCGGTCCATGGCTTTTCAGGCTTTCAATATGTCAAAATACGTGGCGTCAATTTGAAAAGTGTGGCAACAACCTGTAAGCATAGGGGAGAAGGAAAAGGAGCATTATACGCTATGACATGGAAAAGGCAGGTAAAGAACTTACAATTTCGAATTGTACCTGTATTATTAGTAGTGATACTGTGATGATTAAGGATTATCTTAAGGTGAAGGTTGAAATAGATTAAACTACACAGTATGTTTCCTCAGGAAAAAAGGTTTACCAAATTCCTCACAAGGTACTGTTCATGTGAAAGGTCACAATATACATCAGTGCTTTTCTAGCGGGGTAGACCCACTGCTACTGACATATAGATGTCTGTTATAAAAGATACATACATCACAAAGATGCAGTCACATTTCTGAGAAACTCAGGTTCAAAGGCCATGACAAGTTACCTTTAGACGGAAATGGTGGTGCACAGGCCCATTTAACAATGTGAAGTCACCAAAAGACATTACAAGTGTATGTCTTCACAAAACGTGTAGGAATGACTCAGTTTGTAACGTTACACTTGTTTTTTTATTGTTTTTTATATTAAAACATATAAATGTATGTTGAAATGTATGTTGAAACATATATGTTGTTGAAATGTTATGAAAAGTGTCATACAAAGTCAGCCCAAGGTCAAATAATTATGTAGTTGTGAGGTCTACCCCCACAGTTCAATTGGCATGACAAAGACAGGTCTGTTCTACTCTGTTTTGAAAACTTAACATGGCCACACCACTTGCAATCCCTCAAACAACCACAGGGGGGAACATTTGTGTATTTCCATCTCTAATTATGCAGATTACATAATAAGCAAAGACACACTGGGCAAAACAGAACTGGGCAGATAAATGACCTTCTAAATTATTTAACTGGAAAATGCAAAAAAATGCAGTTTTCCCCACAGAGTTTGGCAAGGTTGGGTAAAATAGTACAAAGACAATGTGCATACTTTAATACAACCAACCGAACATATGAAAAACAAAACCTGCTTTCCATGACATCTGGACTTTCAACTCTATTTCAAGAGAAGTTAGTCCAGAATTTAGGCCAATCTAATGTGACGATCACAGTATGCCATTTCTACAGTTAACCAGTCACAGTCAACGTCTTTAAATACCATTCATTTTCTAATTACAGAGGATGCTAAAAACACACTTTGTGACCCATGTCAAAAGGGACAGTTAACATAATCATTCATAGGGAAGCTGGCAAAAGTTGAAGCCTTTATCGTAATTCACGTTCCTGAGGTGTATTACCAGAAATATTAGATTTGTTCCGTCTACATTAACACCAGTTTAACTGAAGTAAATTCAAAATTGATCAAGCTTAATTGTATGAATATCCATTACTTTCACTTGCCACACTGTAGTTCATTAAAGCTTTTAAAAGACTGGCCCGTAAAGCTATAAGGTCTTATTTTAACAAAAACATTTTACCACTTGTGGGTGTAAGCATTTTACTATCAAAGAACTTGTTGAACCAGTCATCACACCTCTCCCTTTAACACTGTAACAAGACAGAGCATGTCGCACCTCTGATGTAGTGATGTAGTGTCTGATGTAGTGTCTATAGCATATACAATTTAGATCAGACTTATCCAAGTGGCTATTCCCATGCAAATTTAAGTGGCGAGTAAAGTGTTCCAAAACCAAATCCTACCTTTCCCAACCTGAAACTGAGGCTACAAGTTTATATAAAGAATATAGTTGAATTATTTCATATGTCAAAATCAAATTATTTCTGTCTTATTAATACATTATTTAGATAGTAATCCACTATTCATGTTACATGAGGTATACATTACCACAGTGGGCTTAACAAAATCTAGCTATAAATTGAATACACTTTACAAGAGCTCAAAGGCAAATTATGTAAACCAATGCCCCACAATCAACAAACATTTTTTTACATCAGCCAAAAACGTGCACTACGTTTTTACAACCAAAACCACAAAAAATACTTACTCGGTAGTATCACAAAAGTATATTTCAACGTAATTTCTTAGTTTCCCAAAGTATTTTGGGGAGGTTACGAGGACAGAGGAACCAGTGCAGCCTAAAAGGGCTGTTGCTTTTTTGTGACCAAGGTATGAGAGTCTTTTAAAGAACAGAGGGAGGACCTTGCCTGGCCAATCAGCAAGGGTGCCTCAATAACCCCAAACCCCCTCCCCCATAGTTGCATTAAGTAAGGAAAGAGAGATGTACATGAACTCTAGAAAATAAATAGTGTAGTTGTCAGATGGTCAACTAGAGACAATTTGAAAGTGTAGAAAGAGGGTAAAATGCTGGATGCAGAAGCGTAAACCTATTGTTGAGATTACAGCCAGTCAACTGCTGTGGTGTCCATGTGCTACACACTGGCCGGGGTACTTGTCCCCAGGGACGACACCCTCCTAGCTGCTAAGGTCCCTCCCACTTCAACATTTCTAGACTGTCAGCACAGAGTGACTCAGCGAAGCATTCAGCAACGTGCCAGGAACAACCAACAGTGCCAACAGGCTGTGACTAAAGCAAACCAATTAAAAGGGCCCTGAAATAAGCGCTGCATGCATGGTCACACTCACATGAAGGATGCTGTGTTCCCAGTCTATCTTCTACAAGAACTGGCGCTCTTAAAAAGCATACTTTTCTTGTACAGCTAATTAAATATTAATTTTCATATTTCCATGGTCATAAATATTCGCAGCACAAACACCACCATCAACATTCCGTCAACGTTCATTAACTAACTTAGAAGTCATTCCATACGCAAAACCATGCCATGAAGCCAAATATGTAAAAAACCTGGGGTTATACCTCCAAAATACTGGCAAGATTTTCAAACAAAGTCTCACATCTCTGGACCAATCACCTTTGACCATAAAACCTTCCATGAGCTGATTCTACAGCCTAAAAACAGGGTGGGGGTGGAGTAGGGGTAAAGGTTCTTCCACTTTAGAGAGGGGTTATGGGGGGGGTTTAAAGTGGAAGCGTTACTAGAACAAGCCTGCTCCAGTGACTTCTCAAACATAGCAAGAATGAACATTGAATATGCATTGACTATTCAGCCTACGTTGTGTTAATAACAAAAAGCTCACAACAAGAACAAATCTTAACATATTTTAAACAGCACTGCAATCAAAATGAAAGTGAAGAAATATTGGCACTCTGGGTTAGGTAGCTGGAAGCACACCTGTACCCCCGTCTGATATTTAGTCCAGGTGTACATGAGCATAATTCACATTCTGAGCAAAGCAATACATATTTTTTACACCAAGCACTCCAAGTCTCATTCTATACTGGAATTGAGAATAGAACCATTTAATACATTAAACGTTACATTTTTTAAATCCAATTACAGATTACTAATTTTGTTGACCAAAGCAACAAGTAATTGACATGTTCAATCGCCCTTCACATTTACTCTACAATTAATAATTTATTACAATTTGAAATAATTGAGTAAGGAATGTATGCAATTCCTCAGTGCCGAAATACCAGCAACCAGCTATCTAATGTATTTCTGAATGCATGAAATAAAAGAATATTTGTGAGAAACTTTGGACTGCAAATGTTTGGTAAAGTATTTAGCTTTGTCATTTATTTAAATGTACAGTTAAAATTCATATTATCAGCGGTTTTTAACCAAGTTGATCCTTCACACGATTATCATTATCACATTTACAACTCAATTTATAGATTCATAATTAGTCAATATTCAAACAATTTTAAGGACTGCACATAGAAATGTTTTTATTACCAATTTTGACAGTGTTTCTCCAAATGTATCTTTTGAACCTATATAGAAAAAAAAACATTTAAGAGAGATTTTTTGTCGGTAATGCACGCCTCTCAACTAATGAGACTAAGCCAGGCAAGCTTGCGTATTAACCACAATTGCAGCTCTAACAGTGAACTCTCAATTATTGGCTCCATTGGTAATGATAATTAAAAGAGTTCGAACAATGTTTAAATAATCAAACCCTTAAATGAAGAAACAATAATTGTTAATAATTGTTATTTATTAAAACAAATTATTTTGAATTAAACCATGTCTGAAACAATTGTTGACACCTGTATGTAATATTTTATACAATCTTCTTCTGTCAAATAAAAGAGCATAGACTCTTCTGTAACATATAATAAGGTTGAAGAATACAGAGTAAGTAATCTGCGAATTTCACAAGATTATCCAGGGCCTTAGGTTGACTCTTATAAGGCGGGGGGGGGGGGGGG
>BROE01000027.1:416152-445806 GCA_036571765.1 Plecoglossus altivelis
AACTTTTTGGGCTAAAATACGAACCCCACTAGCATTTGTAGGCCAAACTTAGTATAGACAGGTCAGTTAACTTCCAACCCCGCTCCTCGTTATGACGTTTTTTGATGAAAAATACATAATGGGTTAGTTATGTAGCATAGTGGTGCGCCATTTATATTTCTGAGCAAAGCAATACATATTTTTTTACACCAAGCACTCCAAGTCTCATTCTATACTGGAATTGAGAATAGAACCATTTAATACATTAAACGTTACATTTTTAAAATCCAATTACAGATTACTAATTTTGTTGACCAAAGCAACAAGTAATTGACATGTTCAATCGCCCTTCACATTTACTCTACAATTAATAATTTATTACAATTTGAAATAATTGAGTAAGGAATGTATGCAATTCCTCAGTGGCGAAATACCAGCAACCAGCTATCTAATGTATTTCTGAATGCATGAAATAAAAGAATATTTGTGAGAAACTTTGCACTGCAAATGTTTGGTAAAGTATTTAGCTTTGTCATTTATTTAAATGTACAGTTAAAATTCATATTATCAGCGGTTTTTAACTATGTTTATCCTTCACACAATTATCATTATCACATTTACAACTCAATTTATAGATTAATAATTAGTCAATATTCAAACAATTTTAAGGACTGCACATAGAAATGTTTTTATTACCAATTTTGACAGTGTTTCTTCAAATGTATCTTTTGAACCTATATAGAAAAAAAAACATTTAAGAGAGATTTTTTGTCTGTAATGCACGCCTCTCAACTAATGAGACTAAGCCAGGCAAGCTTGCGTATTAACCACAATTGCAGCTCTAACAGTGAATTAAACCATGTCTGAAACAATTGTTGACACCTGTATGTAATATTTTATACAATCTTCTTCTGTCAAATAAAAGAGCAAAAGAGCATAGACTCTTCTGTAACATATAATAAGGTTGAAGAATACAGAGTAAGTAATCGGACTAATTTCACAAGATTATCCAGGGCCTTAGGTTGACTCTTTGTAAGGCGGGGGGGGGGGGGGGGGAGGAGATAAGGGGACTGATACGCCCATGCAGGAGCTTGATTTTGTATTCAGCTCACCATTTTTGTACTGAGCTTTATGTGTGGTTAGGATCATTGTCCTGCTGAACGATCCAAAAACAAACCAGTTATCAGCTTCATGGTAGAGGCAGCCATATTTTGATTTTAAATGTCCTGATATTTCATGGAGTTCATGATGCTATATACCCTAAAGTTTCTAGGGCCCATAGACTAAAAACACCACATCACAAAACCTACACCACACTTAACAGTAAGGATTAGGCTCTTTTCAGCAGCCATCTTTTTCACAAAAATTCTCAGCAAACCCATCTTGAGTGCATGTTGCCAAAAATACCTAAATAATAATATAACCATAGAAGTTCATATGGTTCTAATCAAAGTAGTGTATAGAAAACTACAGGCACTTATATCGGGGGTGAAAGGACTAATGCTATTTTTGCGGCATGCCTATCAAATAATGTTTTTGATTGGATGCGATCTCATGATAGTTTGAGTCTTGGTGACCTCAAGATTATACTTTCCTCATTAATTCTTCATAAGTGATCTCCTAACAATCTTCCTCACTATTCATGCAAGTTTGTAACATCTCCAGGTCCTTTAAAATTGCGAAGGGTAGATGTGGGTATTTTCTGACAATTTCAGAATCTGATTTATTCTGATTATTATCTGATTTATTACTAACTTACTAAGTAAGTTTGCACAAAGTACTATTTTAAATATAAAATGCAGATCATATCAAGACAGTATATAAAGTTGTTCAATAAAGTTATTGCACAAGTTAATTAAGTAAATATATGGGAATGCACAAAATCCAGAAGTAGAAAATAGTGAATGTTTGAACAGTTATGGCTATCTTGCTTGAAAAGCATTGTATAATACAATTTACTTCAAGAAAAAAAAGCATTCCATTATTGTCAGGTTTACCAATTTTCATACATGCATGTCAAAAGTAGCCAAAACTATAATAGAAAACCAGGGCGCACTAAAAATAACCTTTCCTTATTTTAATGTGTCCAGAATTCTATCCATAGATATGCATTTGCCTCTTTTCCCACAATTTATTCTGCTAAACATGGATTAAAATGAAGCATTGTCAACCATTATATTCACCCATTCTTGAAATTCTGGTGCGTTCCTCAACTTCTAATATATATTTTGATACAATTGTAGCGGAAGTTATAAATGCCAACCATGATGACCTGAACTACCCTTTTGGATGCATTAGGTTATTGTTTGGGATTAACCCCTGCAACACATATTTTTGGTGTTTCAGATCCTTACCATTGGCTTGCAATATCGTAGAAATGTCTCCTAACAACAAACAATTTAAAATAAATATAAAATTTCTCCTATACATAAACTAAACAGGATACAGTTTGTATAGTTTGTATCCTGTTTAGTTTATGTATAGGAGAAATTTTATATTTATTTTAAATTGTTTGTTGTTAGACTGTACCGTTAAATGTCTGTACTTATGTAGCACCGTGGCTCTGTGAGGCACGACATTTCGTTCCACTGTATGCACCCGCATGTAGCGGAATGACAATAAAGCACAACTTGAACTTGAACTTGAAATGATACAATATCCATGATTTATCTATTGAGACCAAAATGGCTTGACAAAAACAGTCCCATTTGGAATGTAGGACAGTTTCCTACTCTGACACAGGTCATCAGCTTCCTTCTGTAAAGTTTTGAAGGAATGCTGTATTATTTAATATAAGGTTTCCCAAGACACCATTTCTGAAAGTATTAAATGATTCATAAAGTAGTGCTGCTTGACATATTTCCAGTGTATTCACAAATAGATCTTTAATAAACTTATACATTTTTGTCCTGACATTTGCACCAATCAGTCCATACTGAAGTTCTTTCCTCCCACAATACTATAATGTTGACTTGAGTCCTGATATGATCTAAAAAGTCAGTCATCAAAAAGATCCCCAATTGTTTCAAACCCCGCTTGACTTCCCCGGTGCTTTTGGTAAATAGTTTTTCCTAACCAGTGTGAATTTCAGTATTTGCCATAATGAACAATATGTCTGGAGATCAAACAAATGATTGAAATTGATGATTCTGTTTCTCGTTTTTAACATTTATAGAGTAATATGTGTCTTGTGATTACAATTGAGATTATCTGTCCGGGTAAAAAAAAAGTTCTTCCATCCAATCTACAGTATATGTTCCATTACAAAACCCAATTTAGCCATTGTGAAGGACATCTGATGTAATCTTCCGTTCCCATAAAAGCTGTTACATTACACTGTCAATGAAAACTAGGGCTGCAACAACAAATCGATAAAAATCGATAAAGTTCGATTAATGAAAGAGTTGGCAACGAATTTCATTATCGATTAGTTGTGTCGCACGATTATTACGCCTCTCAGAAAGACGCGGAGATGTTTGAGTATAAAAAATGCGGTTGAGCGCGAAGCAGAGCGAAGCAAAAATAAATAAATACATAAATAGCAGAGCGGATGTAGAGGAAAGACCATCGGAGAGACCCGTAACATTGTTCTGAAACACATGGTGGAGGCAGAGAAATCAGTACAACCCAAGTCATCCAAGGTGTGGGAGCATTTCATACTAGATCATTCAAAAAAGTGTGTTAATTGCAAAATATGCAAGAAACATTTTTTCACAAACGAAAACGAGACGATAACTAAAAAAACTGCTTTGAATGACAAAAAACAAGACTCGGGGCTCTCAATTTTGAAGACAGACAAGACTGACATCTCTAACCCCTTTCTTTTTTGATTGGTTCTTGCGTTAAATAGTACCCAGATACAATAGTGCTATTTTCTGATTGGCTATTGTGTAGCCACTTTCTTTTCTTTGATTGGCTGATAAGTGGCAGGTTTGACTCCAGGTGAGATGCGCTGGCTTTGCATTGCAATGCAAAGTGTCTGAACAAAGGGAGTGAGTGAGTGAGTGAGTGTCGTGTAGTGTAGAAATTCTACCGTTCAAACAAATCCTATTAAGTTTTCTGATTTGTATTTTTCTTTGTAAAAAAAAGAAAGATGTATTGTTCTGACAGCTCAGGTCCCGTTAAACAAAAATATACATATTTTTGTGCACTTTATCAAAATATATATATATTTCGTTTTTTATTACTTTAACAGCTCAGGGATGTTAAAAAAGCAACCTGTTTTTGCACGTTCTGAGGATTTTTTGCACTGTGAATTTGCACTGTCAGTTCTGTTTTTGAATAAAAGGTTGGAAATTAATGCCCCCCCGTTTCGATTAATCGATTAATCGGAAAAAATAATCGACAGATGAATCGATTATTGAAATAATCGTTAGTTGCAGCCCTAATGAAAACAAACAACTAATTAGGTATATTGATCAGAAACGTTATCGTACAATTTATCCTGGGAGCCATCACTATCCAACAAAGCAAATGCAATCTTCTCCAGAAAAAAAGTGGTCATAGAATGGAAAACCGAGTTTACCTTCTCATAGTTGAGCAATGACAGTTTGGTGAGTAAAATGCACATACAGTGAACCTTAAAGTCCATTGACACCTCTTTCCTATGCAAATTTCACAATTAGAAACTGCTGCTGTAAAATAGTCCATAGTTTCCAAAATGCCACCTGACACCACGAAAGCGTCCACCTTTTTTGGCTCTAGTCTGTACCTTTGCCATGCCCCAAAGTTTGCATATAAACCAGCATTAGACTTACTGACAGGCTTTAATAGAAATATTTTTGTTGACGCAAGTGGTACTCATTTAACTAAAATGTAGCCTACAAGCTGCTGTTATTTCAAGTAAATGATAAATGATAAAGCTTACCACTCCGAAGTAGCCACTTCAAATCTATGGATGACTGGTTGCTCTTCTACATTAGATTTTTCCTCTGTTTCAAGCTCAAACTTCGAGGGTCCAACGCCTAACGTCTCCATGGTTTCAGTGAGCGCTGTTAGCCACAAGTTGCATCTTAGCTCCGCAGCTTCGCTCATTGTGAACCAACTAATAATCACTCATCTCATCTAAATATTCATGAGCATAACATGTAAGGGAGAAAACCTCTCGTTTCATTGTATGGCTATTTCCAAGGTTGCAGTAGAGCCCATCGAACAGCGCAAAGGCCATTATCAGCCCAACCAAGATACCCTATTCGGAGACCTGAGGGAACAGTGTGAAATCATTCTATGACCGCTCTAATGTGTTTTCCTCCAAATGTGCCATGAATAGGAAAATAATCTGTTTTGATTGTGTGATTTGACTCCAAATCGTATAATGCATCCCAACAGCGGCATCTGGTTGTGGTTGAATGCCATTGCGCTCTCATCATTTGCCGTGAATTCTACTACA
Organism: Plecoglossus altivelis; assembly: GCA_036571765.1. NCBI lineage: Eukaryota > Metazoa > Chordata > Actinopteri > Osmeriformes > Plecoglossidae > Plecoglossus > Plecoglossus altivelis. Next base: position 421,521 of record BROE01000027.1, read on the forward strand.
TTATTTGTGTGGGGGGACAGGAACGTTTACCTGGAATTTCCATAGCTGACAATCAACCTGTCATGCCGAAGTAAGATTATTATTCTAAATTATTGCAATTCTATCATTACTAGAATAACCTGTCAACTGTTTGCTCGTAGCATCTTAAATTATTATGATAGGTGCAATGTTTTCTTAATTGAGATTAGTTGTGTTTACATGTGGCTTCTTCGCACGACGAAGCAGGCCTAACTCACCATCTGCAGCACCTCCCCCACCCCCATCACCTCCACCGCTGGATCCCACACAATCCTCTTCACATAAAGGGAGTGGATGGAACCCGAAGTGGGCTATGGACCCTAAATATGCAGCATAGCTGTACCACACACAACACTGTGCCATTGTCAATCTAACATTGAATATACTTGAATAGTCTTTTAAAATTGCACATTGCTACTGTTATTGTAAAAAGTTGGTTATTCATTATTTTTATATAACAGATTTTTTTTAATTTTTACTTACAATATCTAGTGTAAATAATAGTTTAATGTAATACAGGGTATAGACATATATATTTTAAAAAGAAAACTTTGTCCTTCTCCCTCCGCAGGTGGTCTCATTCTTCGAGCTTGGGTCCTCTACCAAAGGACTGGGAGCTTGAGGGTTCTACGCAGTATCTGTGCTGTTCCTAGTACTGCACATTTCTGGACCGAGATGTGCCCGATTGGCACTTGTGGCTGTTGGAACACTGAGCTACTAGTTGCTACGGCCTGATTGTGGGTTTTAAAGTAACAATTCATCCCACATCCTTAACCCCTCTGAATATGGTTTCTGGAGTAGTAGCATTCCAATACAGACGCATCTATCGCATCTCCGCCGTACTCCAGTAACATGCACGCAACACACACAGGTAAATAAGTATTTGAACACCCTGCTATTTCATCATAGCTGCATGTCCACTGTGAGAGACATAATATTTAAAAAATCCAGAAATCACAATGTATGATTTTTAAACTATTAGTATGATACAGATACAAATAAGTATTTGAAAACCTGTCTATCAGCTAGAATTCTGACCCTCAAAGACCTGTAAGTCTGCCTTTAAAATGTTCACCTCCACTCCATTTATTATCCCAAATTAGATGCACCTGTTTGAGGTCGTTAGCTGCATAAAGACACCTGTCCACCCCATACGAATGGTAAGAATCCAACTGCGAACATGGCCAAGACCAAAGAACGACACTAGGGACAAAATTGTACACCTCCACAAGGCTGGAAAGGGCTACAGGGAAATTGCCAAGCAGCTTGGTGAAAAAAGGTCCACTGTTGGAGCAATCATTAGAAAATGGAAGAAGCTAAACATGACTGTCAATCTCCCTTTAGACTGGGGCTTCATGCAAGATCTCACCTCGTGGGGTCTCTGACCCTAAGAAAGGTGAGAAATCAGCCCAGAACTACACGGGAGGAGCTGGTCAATGACCTGAATAGAGCTGGGACCACAGTTTTCAAGGTAACTGTTACACTAAGACACACTATATACATACACTAAGACGTCATGGTTAGGGTTATCTTCATATCCTCTCCTGAGACGGTGGTTACTGCAGGAGACTCCCTAATTGATAGTGTAGTTAATCAATGCCACGGTCAACCATCTTAACACTAAACGGTCAAGCGAGTTCCTAGCCACTAGCAGTAATCTATGCCATGAAAGGTTCAACACCACAGGATGGAATGAGAGGAGGATACCTGTTGAGCCACACAAAAACGCATACAGTCACACAACCTTAACATGATTTGGCAGTATTTGCTAGCAGTCTCAACAGCTCACTCACCAATCATAAATAACTGGAATTTGAGGGACCAAAATAAGTCTGTACTTTAGAACCCATGTGACTTGCCGGCCATCAGGCAGGTAGATGGTAAACCACTGACCAGAAGACATCATAGTATGCAGTGTTCAAAAATGTATTTTTTTTAATGCTACTTTAAAATACAAATGGTCATCAACATCTGCAACAATAACAATAATGAATGGTCATTTAATAGGTAATTTTATTCAAAAGGATGCACAGAAAGGAAATTTTAACCTGTTACAGCATGAACTGCAAAAAGCTCAACCACAGAGTAATACCATTCCTGTACAAATATGTCTTCCAAGCACATAATTCAAGAACAAGATATAATTACTATTCTAAACATTTAAAATTAATTCTTCACTTAAGAATAGGGTGTTGACATGCATCAAATCAACCTCCAATACAAATTAGTGTTGAGCTATATCCATGTGTTGTTTCTCCAATACAGATTAATGTGTAGGGGCACCAGTTGGAAAGTCATTTACAAAACTGTTTCCAATCATCAGTGTAGTGAATACCTGAATGGCCTTGAAAGTGATTCCACATTTTGTGGACGTTGACAGCACAGACAAATGTATTACCAGTAGTGTAGAAGAATTATCCCCCCCTTACTTTCCTCTCCCTTACACTGTGGTGCCACATTCTACGCTTCCTCTCTTTCAACCACAAATTCAGCTCTGCAACTGACACAGGTTATTTGGGCATGTGCAGACTTAAGGTTAGGTTTGGGTCAGTTTGTGTACTTCTGTCAAATCTTTTATTTCTCTTTCATCTGAAAAGGTGATACGTTTTTCACACAAATAATTTGACGATGCATTCAATATGGTCAAAACAATGTGTCAACATGGAGACATCTGTAAAGATGGGTGATAGCATTTCCTATGAATGCTTTTCTTGTTTACTTAATACATTATCAACTCACTGCACCTCAAAATCTAAGCATGTGTATGGTGACTTAACAAGACCCTACCAAATAAAATCTGACAAGTAGGTGCATGCTATAATGCCAATGTTCTCACAGATTCTACCATGTGAACTGGCATGAGGATGTAGAGGTTGGAGTTGCAAGGGTGAGATATTCAAACACTCTTAAGTGTCCACAAAGAGTTCCTCAGACTACTATGTGCGAAGAAATGCTAGAATCACATCTAATTGATAACTCAAACAGGAAGGACCTAAGACTACTTGGCTTGAGCAAATAGTAAAATTTCAAGACATTTCAAGGGGTTATGATCTGTCTGGTAGAGATGACCACGAGTATTCAAATATTTAAACTGGATTCCAATTTGTATGCCACAAATAGAACAATTGAATCATCTGAGAACAGCAAGAAAAAATGTGCTAGGCTGCATTTGAATCTTGTTCCGATCAAAACGGCATTTAAACTGAAAGAGTAATCTAATGCTTGTTATGTGTATGCACTGCACATTTACCTTCTCCAGAACACATGGACTGATGGTAACAGTTTCTATAATAAAAATGTACTTGATTTAACCCCTTGAAAGTGATTGATCAATTTGACTCCTTTCCACTTTGAGTTAGTCCTTAACTTCCCAGACACATGCACTAGTAGCTGCTAATTAATCAAGAAGGGTTAGCTGAGTTTTAAAATGATCTTTTTTAGGAGCATAATGGCCGCATTTCTAATAAGAGAAAATAAGTTGTCAAAAGTAAGCACACATAAAAACTTTGTCTTTCTACAAATATTTTAAATTTTGGTAATTGTTTCAAGAATGAGTTTGGAGCGATGTCCATTGTATTACTATATCCTATTTTCTCCCTTTATTTCAAACCATGTCCATTGCCAGTAACCCATTGAACAGTTCACTCAAGGTATGTAAATATCAAGGATAGTTGTGTCTTCACATGGTTGTCTTATAGCTACACTTTTGACGATTGCACATGTTTTTCTTCCCTCGCATTATACACAACCAAATGGACAGAAAAACACCTAACCTAAACTTGCAGCCTTCTTCGTACACTGCAAACACTCCATCCATATATATATAAAATCCCAGATATTGTGTTCCAGTAGTTTTATCACAGACACTAGTTTAATCAACCTCCCCCAAAAATCTGTAAAATCACATTTTAAATGAAGTGCAACATAGAAAACACTAAACAGAACACATGTTTACACTAATGTTAGAAGTGAGGCATAACGATCACATATCTATATATAGAAAACATAAGTTGTCAAAAGTAAGCACACATGAAAACTTGTCTTTCAACAAATATTTGAATGTATGTTCATCTATCTATCTATATCTATATATAGATCTCTAGGTCACACGTATATATCTATAGATGGATATATCTATAGATGGATATATTATCCAAACCCACACTGGGTTTTAGGTCTCTGAATAGGGTACATAATGGTTAGTAATAATTGGTTGGGCTGAAAATGGTCAGGGTGCTATTATATGCACCCTAATGCAACCTCAGAAATGGTCAAGCTTTAAAATAGCCTGTTTTCTCCATATATGGTATGCTCATTAATATATACATGAGCTGTGCGCGAGTCGTTTGTTTACAAAGAACAAAGCAGCAGAGCAAATACAGCCAAACGTGCATCGTGAATTGTAGATTTACACGACAACACAGGTTGCTTTCTCGGGAAAATGCTAAAAGAAACATGCTTTGATGCATGCAATGCACCACAACTCTCCGACCGGAGTCTGAGCAATTGGCTTACGTTAAGAGTGTAACTGGGACACTGTCGCACTCAGATGACCAGTTTTACACAAATCACAAAAATGATCAGACCACCTAGCTGAAAACAGAATTTGCATCTCTCTTGAAAGCTGCCCTGCTCAACTATTTTCGTGTAGAACTGACCGAACAAAATGCTAAATTAGCTATGAACTTTGTAACAAGACAGGCTGCTGCCTGAGACTATGCGGTCTTCCAGGTGACACATTCACTGATTATGTCCTAACTTTCATGACCCAAATCAAAATTCAGGTTCCGAAAGTCCATCTACAGGGAATCGCTTTCTCCCTTCAAAGCTGCCCTAGACCGTTTTGATGCAGAATTTAACAAGATAAAGAAATATCAACGTCGCCGAAACACGTAAGCATTGATAGTTCTTAACAAAAATCACACTTGCATCTTAACACTGATATGAGCACACGGTCAATCAGCACTTTTTTCCATATACAGGTTCATAGTAAATCCAATTTTAAATTGTCCCGGATTTTCTAAACCGTCGTTGATGAAATGATTCAAACAAATTCATAATTTAGTATTGGATGTCAGGGGGACCTTCTCATAGACAGACATCAGCCACGCCTGCCCGAGTGGTTGGTTCCTTGGGACGATTATGGAAAGTTTCGTCGTTCTCTGTACAGCCTTGAAAACTGCATTTACAACGGCAGTCTATTTTCAATATTATTGAAATACTTAAACATTCTTGTTTCTTTCCCGTGGAAGTAAACAGAGTAGCATGCAGCTAAACTAAATGTCCGAGATTTACGCAAAGTCAATTTACGTTCCTGGGCTAGAACGCCGTGGTTCTAGCTGATCTGAATGCAAATTTTGGGGCATGACAAAGGTACAGATCGCTGCCTGAAATGGTGGGGCATGTTATCTTCGTCACAAACAAATCTTTGCTGAAAGCAATGTTTTCACATCAGGAGTTTCGATGTTAAGTTTACATCGCACAGAGATGTCAATGGGCTGTGAGATTCACTATACCTCCACTTTACCCCCGAACTGCCTTTATTAAACTATGACAAGATAAAAATGGGTTTTGCAGTACATTACTTTAATATTTAGGGTATGTGTGTTGTTGGCTCCTGTATTATCTGCTGGCTCTATTCTAATTCTGACCCTAACCTTGGAGAACACTCTTTTGAGGGGTTGTTGTTGTTGTTGGGAATCTTATCAGTAACTATTGATCTGCTCATAGCTCATGTTTACTGATAGTTACACTGATTCACAAATGGGATTTGGATATAGATTCTGTACAAGCTCAAGGTTTTGTCCTTGGGGGTAGTGAGGACATTAACAGGGAATCTACATACGTTGGTCATATATACTATAGTTTATATATTGATGGGAATACATGTTTGTCATTGTTTATAGTAAGGTACCTCATCTGTCCAGTAATTCCAAGAGCACAAGTTCCCATTCATTTGAATTCTGTAAGTACTGCATTTAAAGAGTTAAAGTATATATTGGTAGGAAACACAAAATGATGCATGGATAACGCATGCACTGCGGTTTGTCTATCTCTCTCATATTCAAGAGACTTTCTGGAGGAATATAATTTAGTGTGACAGCTCATGACAAACTGCTAAATTCTAATAAATTTTGCATATTATGCTTGGTGAATGTTTTGCAGGGATTCCTTGAAACATCAGCAAATGTGTTTGCTTTCTACTTTAGACCATTTTAAGGACTTGCAAACCCAAACATTAAAATCATTAAAGAAATCTAGAAACATTCCATTCAGTGCCACTTGGAGGTTTGTAAGGAATTATTGGATTTAAAGTTGAACTCAGGTTAAAATGGAATAAATAGCTTTGTGCTCTGCCCACATGTAGCAGTGATGTAATTCTGTACTATGGCAACATTAATGTTTCTGCTTTCGTCTTTTGCCATAAGGCTGATTAAATTGAAGATGTTTGTAAAATACCTCCACTGAAACCTTTTTTAACCAAAAACGCTTATTCAATTTGAAGCTAGTAGCCTTAAACTGAGTCACAAATTTGGAATGCAGCCATGATGATGATAATGAAAATCAAGGCTTGAAATACAAAATATTCATACAACCTGCATGTCATTTAACGCTTCAAGAAGAGCCCAGCCAAGTTTTACTGGCATCAAACTAAACAAAATACAAAACAAAAAAATGCCTAAAGAAGCATGCAGTCGTGTATTTTGAAATATGTTGCTGAATGTAGCATGGAATGTTTGGCATAAGAGATTGTATGCCTCATACAATGCAAAACAAAGCTTTGTATGATACTATGACAGTTAGGAAGTATATGTTGTCTATGTTGGTTCCAATGTTGCCCAGTCTGAAATGGACAACAACATTGGAAAACAAATTCACCCTCTGTCCTACCATTTATTTTATATATTGGACACAGGTGCAACACACCACTGCAACTCCCACTGTACAGAGAGCCTGACAGATGTAAGGGCCACACCAATAATATATATATTTTTGAATACACAATCAATTAATAATAATAATTATTATAAAATGCTTCCCAATTGATACAGCATAAGATTATATTTGCAACCTTCCTCTTGATAAAATTACTCAATTGTAAGAGTTTTTCCCCACGCTGCCTCCACACCCCTGGTTGAGCCTCTTCTGTGTAGATGCTAGCCATAAGTTGCTTTGTTGATTTCATAGCTCAAACAAAGGTAAAAAGGTTGGTTTTAGCCTAATGCTTTTTCATTAAATGATTAACTGACAAAATTTAATGAAAATTGTGAATGGGGCAACAAACATAAAAACAAAAGTCAGATCAATAATTTGCGGCAATTTGCGAAATTGGCAGAATACAAGTGTCAACATCCACTACTTTACAAATCATAGTAGATTCAACAACGCTCTCCTTTTCTTTAAGGGGCTCAGAGGCTTGGCACCTAGAGACTAACCAGGGCTAGAATCCTTGTCCTTGTCACAAGAGTAATTTCCAAATTGCTGGAGCACACATCGGAAATAGGCTATAGTTGGGTTGTGGTTGTTTTTTTACAACAAACTGTAAGCAACAAACTCATCATACATACAGTTCAGAGACCTAAGTTTGGTATCAGCTTCAGTAAGTACATCAATGATTAATGCGAGCGGGTATAAATCTTTTTACAATCATTAGAGCACAAATAAAGATTGAACTTCATGTAATATAATACATTGGAATTAGGGCTAGAATATTGCAACAATATTGCAATAATTCAAGCATAGTTTCACAAAAAACGCACCAAAATCCAATATCACGTCCCCTTTTTGTTTTGTCATGTATTCCAACAACACAAGACGTTACGTGGGGGAGGATTTATTTAAATTTTTTGACACAATTGCAAAATGTGGATGTCTTGGCATCTAGGGCTGCATCAAATACCCTTTTTAGACTGAAAAAATTTTGCACTAGACCACACTAGTGGAGATCTTAATGTAATATCACTGTAACTGTTATTTGTTCCTGGCATTCTCGAATATCTTCTCTCCTCTCTTTGTCCTTCCTCCCTTGGGTGTGGGGGGTTTGAGTTGTCTGTATCTGCCTTGGTCACCAGTGGACATGTCTGCCAATGACTGCCAATGCTGGATCTAGTTGCCAAGTGGGCATCGGCCTTACCATCAAACAATAGCAAGTTCACAGCCTCTGATACTGTGCAGATCAATCCCCAGCCCTGTGGCTGGTGGCTGCTAAATCTGACATACCAACTCTGACAAATTGAACACTGGATTTTGGCGTTTCAACAACCATTGACATACCCTGGTCCGACAAGACTATCGTACGTTTTGTACATTCCATTGACAAATGTTAACTTCCTTGAAGGAAGGTACTTTGTTGTAGTTTAAGACTATTGGATATGCCCAGAGCCACCCTGGATCAGCCATGACCAATAGCTAGCATTACACTTAGCCAACTATTTCACAACTAACAGAGCGAGCTGGAAACCATTTCCTGAACCCCGTGGGAAGGAGGGCCACAACATCATGGCCACCAACAAAACTTACAAAATTTGTGCCTATCTTCAGGAAATTTGGCAGCATTGCCACCATGGACCGAAGCTTTGTTCACATCTTTCTCTGTCATCATTACTGAACTACAACTCAAATTAGCCTACAACATCAATATTTTTCAGCCACTCCCTCTGTTTGCTGATTGGACCTACAGAAATTTGAGTAGGCTACCACAACTCCAAACTTGGTTCAAAGAAAAAATGAAAACTGAGTAGAAGTGTGTAGGCAGAGCCAGGCTACCATTACACTTCTCTGCAGAATGACTATGTTTAGCCTGTGTTCCGCACCTCTCTTTAACCAAACACCCGTGGAGGAGTGGATTCTTCTCTGAATTGCTCATCCAAAGGTTTCTTGAATTTTTCTCCTTTGTTAAAATTTCATGGAGTTTCCCACTGTTTTAGGAAGGTTGGTTGAGGGGCAGTTCTATGGGCAAATGTGAAGCCCTTTGCAATATTGCTTGAAAACAGGGCAACACAAAAACATTTTTATTTGATTTGATGATGATAAACAACCACTTTGGTTACATTAACATGGGTTCAAATTGTTAAATGCAAATGCACATACTATATATGTTATTAATATATATATATATATATATATATATAATATATATTATATATATTATTTATATTATATAATATATATATATATATAGTATATTATATATTATATTATATATATAATATATATATATATATATATATACTTATATTGTATATATATAATATATATTATATTATATAATATATATATATATAGATATATATATGATTTATGAAATAAATTTATATATAAAAAATGTAACCCTAACCCTAGCTCAATTCTGACTTGTATGCCAGCACCCGATCTTGTGTGCGGCCGGCATATAGCAAGCATGGAAGAGCGAAGGGACACGAAATTAATTTTACAAGCTTCAATTATTGTACTGCGTTTCTTTTCGGGTTATCGATCTACATTTTTTTAACACTCAAAAAAAGTTTTTTATTAAATAGAATTAAAGAGACTTCTCCTGAAAAGCAGTCAACACATCGTTTCTCCTTTCCAGTCACCAAGCCTTTCACCTGCTATGAACTCCTCACTGCAGATCACAAGCCGATCACAACTCTTCACATTATGTGTGGTCGGTCCAATTTGATAACATGGGCGCCAAAAGGAAAACGTCTGCGTTTCCAGGTGCTCTGCAGCCAGTGTGTGCCAGGTGTTAGCGTTCATCTGGCAAACGATAGAACAATATGAACTGAGAAATTATATTCTGTATGTGTGTGTGTGCACAGGTTTGCAGGTACTTTTCTTGAAGACCCAGTAGCCTACAGCTTTTATTGATGAGCTTCAACTTTATGCATCTAGATTCATAAAAGAACCAGTTTTTCTTATTACAATTGGGGTACTGTTGCTAAAAAGCAGTACCTGTGCACCTGGCAAAACTAGCTACAGCTAACCCTGATATTAACACAAGATTCTCTAAAGATATGATAATCAAAGCCTATGTCGCTTTCAGTCTGTGTGCTTGCTACCGTAGCAGTATGGCAAACTACTGTTCTCTCACACATGGGGGTCTCACTCTAATGCTGCGTGGGTGTAATACACAATTACTTACTGTGCACCCCTGATTAGACATGTACCACTGCCAAATGGGAATTGGATTTCAATTAAACTTATTTGATTAGAAAAGACACAATCAGAATAAATCGCAGATCTAATACATTTATTGTGATAGCTGCATATTAAAGACCCGGTTTAAATGCCCAGTTTCCTAGACACGGATAAGGTCTTTTCCTTGACAACTTTCTCATCTGATATTTTCATTGAATGTGTCTTTTCCTTTGGGACTGGGCTTTAATCAAACTGTAGGAGTTTTGACCTTAAGGCACTACACATCATTATTGTAGCATTGTTGCTTTCTTGCTAAGCAAGATTCATTTTGAAGACCACAGGCAATAATACAGCAAACACCTTCAACTCCTGAGGTTTAGCTGACGAGTTTTCCACATAAAATGTTACACTTAAAATAGGATGCCGCTTTCAGTAGCATCCCCTGGGTAGCAACAACAATCCTGTCATCGTTTACAGTAAACTTCAAGAGAGAAAGCCGACTTGCTTAACACAGTGACTCATCACCTAAATTATTGCCATTCTTAATTCTTCATTGAAGAGAAGTTCAAACACCTCAGTGGCGAAAGGAGTAATCATACGATAAATTAAATTCAGTCTATGGCAAGTGTATTACTAAAGCGAAAAATGCAAAGAATACAAAACAGCATAAATTGTACATAGAAGGAAGGCAAAGTACGCATGTTGAAGTCGACTACATTTGGTTATATGAGATTAAAGTACACGCAAAAAAAATTGGGAATTAATTCATTTAACAGGCAGTAGGGTTGATGTTAACTTAAAGCAGACTACATTTTAATAGATAACCCCAATTTTTCAATCAATACAAATCTATCTTTACTGGGGGGTTTTAGCGCGGGACAACAGTGGTCACAACTAAAGCCACAAGTGCACGTCAAATCAGTCTGCATTACCAACAGCCTGCAAAACTCACTCCAGGCAACAGAACTCCCAACACGTTTCAAAACAGGCTCAGTGTAGCCAAACACTATGAACAATCCTCATTGAGAAAACACTAGCGTGAAGCACCAATACCGGAAATAAACTAATTCTTCAGTTTCAATCATTTGAGAGACTTCATGCATAGCATTTTATTATCAAATATAATTTTTCTTCAACGAAGAAAGGGATATTCTTTCCCATTCTATTTTAGAACATAAGTCTTTGGCCTAAATGCAAATACAGAAGGCATTTCCTTCAATAGAAATGTGTGTGTGTGTGTATGTGTATGTGTATATATCTATAGATATATCTATAGATAGATATAGATATATACTGTACTATGTATATTATATATATATATGTATGTATGTGGGTTTTACACACACACAAACAGATATATATATTTGTTTTGACAAGTAATTTACAGAATTACAGGAATGAGGAAAAAAAGCTAGAAATTGAAAGTACATACTGTAATTCTAACAAATAATTGTGGGGCTAATCCTGTCTTTCTCTAGCATCGCTATCTCTATCATCAATCACTAGCTCCTCCATCTGCCAACCTGTCATGCGCCATTTCCAAAATATGCAAGACTTTCTGAGCTCTACCTATATATTACATGCTAGAACCCTGCTTAGGCTTTCAGCTGTAAGTTCAATCAGCAATGTTTAAAATGCACCAGGCTGAAATCCATTCTGTTTTGAATGTGTGGTTAACAGTTTTGATAGCAGTGTGTTAGCATTTGAACAAAGGTCTGTGAATCCACAGTGTTGTGAATATTGTGATTCCATGGGATGAATGTGTAGAGTTTTGAAAACTTTTCAAGCAATGAAAAACAAACCAGAGTTTGGTCCACAAACCAATTCTGTGCAAATTGTATTTTGAGTTTTGCACGTGGCCTCAGTTGTGCCCCTGTCGTCTCGCAATTCAAAAAAAAAACTTAAAATGTACAAAATAAGATAACTCAACCAAACTAAGTATTTTGATTTAGCCTACAGTACTTTAATATTGCTTAACAATTCAGATTTACTATTCAGAATAGTGTATTCTACTTTCATGTCAAGCAATCCACTGTACAAAGTGTAAATAACAAATTTATAATATGAAGGAAATTATCCATAGAAAATATATTATAATCTGGCTTTCAAGGCTACTTTCAAGGTTTACATTTCCTCGAATAAAGATAGGAAGGAGTTTGGCTTCAAGGGTTGCACTAATTAAACATTCAAAAGGACTGTATCCATAGTTTACAATGTAGTACAACCAACAAGTCAGTCAACTCATCTTTACATTAAATAGGTATTTTTACCCACTAGCACTGGGAATATAAATGGCCGTTAGATGGCAGTCCTTGTTGTTTTATGATGAGCACTGTAAATATAAAGCTAATATTTATAAATAGACCCAAGTGCTCTGATCATTTTCCAGGCTCATAATTGAGCCATGGCATATCTCGAGCCTGACTTGCATTTGATTTACATCTGCAAAGATTTCAGGGAAAAGACACCATCCAGTTACATTGATTTGCTGCTCAAAAAGCTGACACAGCTCAAACATGAACAAATCTTTTACTTCTTCAGTAGATCAGACATATAGGTGCATTCAATTGTGCTGTTTCTACTGATCCCTGCTGACAAGTGTGAAGGCAAATAAGGGATGGGCCCTGCATTCCAGCACACCTGCACATTGTTGACATGACAGGCACTGCAGTAGAGAAAAGTTCTCTCCTGTTAAGCTACATCTTGGCATTTAAATAAAATAAGAAATTGCCACAACATAAAATGCCCTATTTTGCAGTGCTAGTGAATTAGTAGGATCCAGAAGCAGCATTAAAGGTTTTCCACATTGTTCCTCATAAGTCTACTCATTTGGTAGAAAGATATGATGACAGTTCTAGGCTGTTGATCAGGTTATTTCAATTTTCTTGACTGTACAACATTTTAGGCTGTTCAGAGCCTTCAGGCAACTGCATGATGGATCTAAAATCATGAACCAAGTTCGAAGATATTTCACATAACTTGAAATTATACGAAGCTATGGAATACTACAGCACCAGTCATTAGACTGAATGTGCCTTTTTAGCCAATGGATATACCCCAAGTCAAGTTGATTTAGTAACATGCAGGTCTTTTGACCTGCATAGACGATTCTCAGTAGAAGACAATAGCCTGAGACCTAGTAAAATACATCAGTCTTGCAAAAGCACTGTCCTGTTTTAGTATTATATATTAATATGTTGTTTTATTACACACACACACACACACACGCACACGCACACGCACACACACACACACACATACATATACATACATATATATATATATATATATATATGTATATATATATATGCAAAAACACACAGAGAGGTAATGGCAGGTTGCATAATGTTTTACCATTTCAGAAGTATGAATGTGCATTTATTTGAGTTGATAAAGGCGAGAGCGAACTTTTAACATGGATGTTGAAACTTGCAGCTCTCTCCTTTGTGTGTTTGGACATGCGGTACGTTGACGAATATTGGGAGAGGCAGAGACAACAATCCATAGAAAATTCAGAGAAAGTTGTATAGTTAATTCAATTCGTATAGCAGACACACCTAACGTAACGGATATGTACGATATAATTTATATTTCTTAAGTAAGGCTTCTACTTAACGTAATAAACAAACCTTGAGTGTGGGCGGTCATCAAGCCTACCAGGTTACACCCTGTAGAAAATGTCCAATAGGGCTGCTTTAACTTTGTCTTCTTGTTGTTAACGGTTACAGAAAACGGTATAACATACTTGTTATCTGTTTATGAAGATTTGCTAAGATGTCAAGTTTTCGTATTCAATAGCTTCGCTTAGTCAATAATTCCGGATTGCCTGCTTATGTACACTAGACGACCCACCCATACGAAAACAAGCACGGCACAAGTAAGGCTTTATTTAAATAATTACTCAGAGATTGAGAGGGGACTCACCGAAACAAATTCTTCTGTAGTACCATAAAAGGTTGGTGGGTCTAAATGCAAGTGAAGTTCAGTGGAGATCCCTCCAATTTAACAGCCAAGAGACTAGTGGAAATTTCCACCATGTGATTGCTCCTCTTTAAGGCATCATGTTTCACTACGAGGGCACTCGTGTCAACCCAGTGAAGAGTCGATTGGCTACGTTGCGATGGAGTTGACAGAAAATTAAATGAGCGTAAGAAAAACGTGGCTACTTAGAGTTTAATAGATTGACCTTATTTATATGGCAACACGGGGGCTAAGTTTGTTTTCAAGCATGGGTATGATAGTTGTTTTTTTTTGTTTTTTTTTACAACTGAGTTGATGGTTAAATAAAATTCTTATTAAAAAGTGAGTGGACAGATTTGCCGTGTAAAAAGGTAGGGTGAAATATGGCCCACCTATGTATAATGACACATATGCCTCTGGAGTCAGGCTTGCCCATACAATTGCCCCTGAAAAGGGCCCCTACAAAAGTCCAGTAAATGGGTCCATCCCAAATAGAGTTTTACTTACGTTAACCCAAGTGCATGTGTGCTCTTTTTCCTACATAAAACATATGTAAACTGAGAAACACTTACTTGGTGATGGCGATCAAGACCAAACCAAATCATCAGATTTTTTCACATTTTCTATGGGTATTCAGACAGAAAATCTGCGAAATTCTGCTAGACTTCCTGTTCTTATGTCGGAGCGACCGAAGATGTTCCATAACAGTTCGAAGCTGATTATGGTCGATTTAATGTTAACAGACTGAAAAAGGTTTTTGATCCTCATAAAGATCACTTGAAAACTCTATGTTCCATGTCAATTATCTTCAGGGCTTAATCTTGGGATTTTTGGTTGGGATTTGTTTTACGTTTAAATATTGGCTACAGTCTGTATCAGTTTATAAATTTAGAGACTTCCGTCTATTGCTATCATCTAGACAAATGGCAATGGGCTCTGTTTACATGTAAAGTTTTGGGGTTAGATGTTATACAAGCTGACAAGCTCATTTAAATTTGACCTCAGACCAGTGCATTCTATTTGAAATTCTGCAGGTTTTCGTCAGATATCTGTGCTCATGAAATACTTTTGATGAACATTACAGATAGCACACAACGTTATATTCTATCGATAACGTCTGACCGGCATCGGCCCACGAACGGGTTTCCTATCATCTCTGTGCTCTATTTCAAATGTCTCAGGTAAATCGGCTCATCGTCGGCTCATCGCTGATTGTTTTAGCAAGAACGTTCTCATTCTGTGTAAGTGTCTCGAGCTGAAGACTTGCGAGTTAGAGGCGCTCAGTTTTGAAACCATAATTTATCTTCACATCAGAAGAAGCAGTATTATTTGGTGTCAGGTAAGTAACTGAGAGGGGAAAATCGAAAAGTTTTGCACTATGTATTAATAGAGAATGATATGTTGTTAGTAGCCTAAGCCTACAACATGTAAAGTTACTGCCAGGTTTGAGTGAACTTTAGGCTGAGTGCAAATTTGCACTCATTACTGTACCATGACTGTATTAATACAATCCATGTCAACCATGACTGTATTTACACAGTCATGGTCAGAAAGGTTACAAAAATGTAGCTAGCCTATACCTGAGCAGAATAAACATACATGTAAGTCAAAGTGTCATACTGTAATAAGTAACATGGGCCTAGATACACATAGCCTAATATATTATGGTTTAACATATAGTCTATGATACATATATGATGTGCTGTGTCTGGAAAATGTAACCAAGGGAGTGAAGACCAAGTCGACAGAGGGCGGCAGAAGGTGGAGACCAATGGACGACGAGGAATTGGAGAGTTGTCGAGATATCGATTAACCTCAACCTTTAATTGAAACCAGTGCCAAATGCAGCACACTTCAGGAGCCAATTGAAGCATGTCTCTGTGTGTTATTGTGAGTAATTGTGAGTTGGCATCACCCAGCCTGATAATAAATCACTAACTAGACTGTGTCTCTTCATTGTAATACCCAGACACATTTTTGTTGGTAAAGCATATTGTTTTTCATTGTCTCCATACATTCCTATCAAAGTTGATGTTCGGACTTTAGTTGTTCATTTGCTAAGTGAAATTTCATATTGGTTATGCATAGTGGAATATTTTCTGTATGAGAGATCCTAGATAAATAAATACATGTAGTAGCTAACAGGACATATCTGTAGAGCAGCCAGGTGGTGCAATTTTGATTCATCGTCCACACATCATCTAGAGGTCTGTTTAGACCAAATGCTGACAGCTGGCCAATTAGCAAACACAACCTGACATCTCCCTAATGTAACTTCTAAACTTAGGGTTGACATTTGTAAGAGGGATGTGTGGTGTCTGGGATGATTACTGCAAGGACTGTGATTGGGCCCCAGTTAGAGGCTGGGAGCCAGAAAGCTGTCACCTGCTGCGTTCACACCAAAATGTGAATTGCATGTCATTCACGTTTAGTTGGACGCTTGAACATTTTGAAGTTTTGACATGCATCAAATTGGCTCTGTTCGCACGTCTAAACAAAGTGTGTGCCGATGTGAATTCATCATGGGAGGAGCTTCTCCTTGGTGTGCTACCCAGTGTATTTGTTTGCCTCTTTGATAAAAAATGGCGGATATGGATCTTGTTGGGTTGGCTTTAGCTATTTCAGAAAGCCCATCAGCTGTGTCGGCAGGCTCGCCGTGTTTGGGTTCACCAGGTTATTCAGAGAAGCTCCCAGTTTGATGAGTTTCACTATTTACTCTAGGAGCTGCGTCTGGCTGACCCTAACCCTAACCTTTTCAGAGGTCTGTCTTGGTCACAGTTAGACGATCTGTTGGCCCGCATTGTTGAGCGGATTTCGTACCAGGGCACCAACTACATGCGCCCAATTCCAGCTACAGGGTGCCTGTCCA
Source organism: Plecoglossus altivelis (assembly GCA_036571765.1). Classification (NCBI taxonomy): domain Eukaryota; kingdom Metazoa; phylum Chordata; class Actinopteri; order Osmeriformes; family Plecoglossidae; genus Plecoglossus; species Plecoglossus altivelis. Next base: position 438,487 of record BROE01000027.1, read on the forward strand.
CCTGTCTTCTGTCATTTAATACTAATATATTATTTTCTGGTTGGTTAAGTTTACATTTGTGTACAACATGAGGTGAACTGCAGTTCACTGTGATACTGTATATACAGTACAGACCAAAAGTTTGGACACACCTTCTCATTCAAAGAGTTTTCTTGTCGTTTTACTGTCGCCAGTGGCAACATTGTTTCTCAGTGTACTGGATAACACCATATTGACTGATTTTTGTTTTTTGTTTTCAAGGAGTACTGGAAATGGATGCTAGTGCAATCCCACATGAGTTCATCTTTATATGTAAGGCTGGGTTCAACCTAGCTAAGACCAGAAGAAGTGGAAGAAACATCATAGGCCACAGAGCCATTATAGATATTCCTGGTCAACGTGGTGGGAACATCAAAATGTGGGCTTTCATCTCCAATATGTACGGTGGACCATACAACACTGGCCATATTCTTACATTTCTGGACGGACTCCATAACATTCTCAAACCTCCGAGCGTATGAATGATGCAGACCATAAAAAAGGAACGTTGTAGTATGGGACAACGTGAGCTTTCATCGTGCAGCCCCAGTCCAAAACTGGTTTGCTAACCACCCACCATTTCTCGAGCAATACCTCCCAACATACTCACCATTTCTGGACCCCATAGAGGAGTTCTTTTCGACATGGCAGTGGACAGTATACGATTGGCAGCCCTTTCTGCGCATGCCTCTTTTGCAGGCTATGGACGAGGCATGTGATGAGATGGATGTGGGTGCGATTCAGGGATTTATAAGGGACTCAAGGTGCATCTTACCTCGATGTCTTGAAAGGGAAGATATTGCCTGTGATGTGGATGAGGCATAGTTGCCAAACCCAGCTGTGCTGCAAGATGCTCCCTAATGATTTTTCTTGCCTCTTTTTTAATATACATATTTTCAGCCATTTTCTTTTCAGTTTGCAGTATTTTTGTGAGCATAGATTTGTTCAGTCCAAAGTAAATATATCTGCCGTGCATATGTTGCACTGACTTGTTTGGTGAAATGTAAAATCTGAAATGTTTCAACAGCATGTGTGTGTGTATCTGCAAATATTTTTGTGCATGTGAACAATCTGAAGAATTCTGACATATTTTAGGATTATGGAAAAGCATACTAAAGATGTGAGTGCTTTTCATTATGCCCAACAGTGTAGTTGGTTAGACCAAAGTCTGATAATATGAATGACGTATGTGGCATTTCGTGCAAAGGTTTGATTTTGATAATGTTATATGTCGTTTGAATTGCAGTGCTTCATTTTGCAAGATGTATGAGGTATTTTGCGGTTTGGGTGTGGGTTTTGTGAATTGTTTTAAGTATTTTGATAAAACCAGGATAGTTTGCAAAATTGTGTGTTAGCAATTGGAAAAACTGTAATACACACAGTAAATTAGACACTGCAATTAATCACGACACAGCAACATGATATAAATGTGCACACACAAAACCGCAGTGAGGTTCAATTAATCACTCTGATCTAAATCTACCCGGACCCAAGTGCAAACTATTTGATCAGGGCCTTAGTCACACACCTGCAATTCCAACCAACAAATAAATACACAAGTTACCAAAAGATACAATAAAAACACAGAGATTGTGGTGACACTAAAAGACTATACGACTGGAAAAGTGGTGCATCAGTTAGTGAAGTCCCTAATATACCAGGGAAAAGGGAGATCACAATATCATCAGTTTGACATTACCCAATAGTTCACAAAGCGAAACCTCATTCCTTTACACTGCCATCATGTCCTTTAAAAAGGTTTGTCCTTAACTGGCATTGACTGCCTATTGGAGGAGCAGCTGAGGCACTCGGTGCCTTGTTGTCCAGGTCTGAATGGACAATGAAGTTTTCACATAATTTCCCAATTGTTCCACTCCTCTGGATCCATTATTTGATGACTTGGCCTGTTATGTAAAGTATTATATAATCTGTTTTTCAGATGGCTATTGTGTCAGTCCCCTGTGCACTAATGGGTTTGGGTTTTAGGATGGCTGTTGATGTTACATTCTTTCTGAAAGAGGCCATACTCCCCCCCATTGTCGGGGTCATTTTAGTAAAACCTTGAAGATGCAAACAAACTATGGTGAGAATGAAGGACCACCAGAGAAACATGCACATGTTCAAACAGTGTATCAACAAGAACACAGGTGGCGTTTAGCATTTGAGCTTATATGAAAACCACAAGACGAAATTATCATGCATGTGTAACTTTGCTGGTATAAACACAGTGGGTGATGGAGCCACTTGTGATTCTGGGACATACAAGCAAGGACTTTATGTGATAGAGCATGACGTGCAGGTGGCATATCACTAACATCTGGGCAATGGATCCTATATGATGACAGTAATTCTTTTCTTTACACTATTCAATGTATCTAAAAAAACTAGAATCCCCTTAAAAGTTTCCGTGAACTGCCCTTTATGTTTTATTTGTGTATGTTTGTGTGTGTGTGTGAAAGAGAGCGTGGTGGTGAAGAAGGGTTATGTCATTTGATGCCAAGATGTTTTTGTTTTATATTTGTACAGCTTCATCTGAATGATTTAGTTGGGTCTGAGGATATACTACACATTGATCACAGTTTGAACTGCTACAAACTCTGTTTGAAGCTGCCAGTTGACATTATTTATTTGGATTAGACCCCCGTGACCTACAACCTGAAGCATTCTTCAGAACTATCTCCAAGGCAACTATATTTTGGTCCTTAAAGTGAACCACTGTACTCTTAATTTGAGTGTAAACTCACAAGTAACTACTCAATAAACATGTAATTACCTATGTCTTTAAAAGATTCTATTGCAATTACAGTCTTACAGGATTTACTTAAAGACTGCAAGATTTGCAACCACAAAGTTTTATCATCCCTTTGTCAACTATTTCTGGCAAGTTTTGATATTGATTGGGTCACAAATTATATTTGTTAGGATAAACATTTATGCCACATTTTTTTACACAATTTAAACATGTGTCCAGAATCCAAAAAAGGCCACACACTTTCTGGACCTCAAAAGATCCACACAAGCAGACGTTTATGCATACACACTTTAGTCACACATTGGAATACTATATGTTTGTATTTAATACAAGAGAGACTTACACCTTTTCCAAAGTCAAATTCAAGCATTTTTCAATCGTTCTCAAGGTGTGTTTTAAAAACCTTTCTCAGTCCTGTACAAATGTGGAAGATTACATGTTTTTAGACCAGTGGTTCTTAACCTTGTTGGAGGTACTGAACCCCACCAGTTTCATATGCGCATTCACCGAACCCTTCTTAATTGAAAAACGGAAATATGATTTTTTCAAAGTGATATAATCATATGAGTCAGGTGTGTGTCTTGACCTCCACCGAACCCCTGAGACTGACTCACCGAACCCCTGGGGTTCGATCGAACCCACGTTGAGAACCACTGTTTTAGACATATGTGTACTTCATCACATTAAATCAGATCTTAGTGACCTATTAAAAACATGATTGTATTCGTCAGAAGGGTGACAAATTACAAAGATTACTGTTGATCATTGCTCCTAATATTGATTACAGTTTTGTCGGTTGCTTAAACACTATCAACAGGCTTTTGAACTACAATTTTGAAACCATAACTCCATCTATCAAAAACAACACGTATTTCCCTAAACTATAAACACTATTCCCCTGTTTTGACACATGAATCAGATTTGTTGAACTGTCACTGCAAAACTGTACACACAAGTCCCTTAATTTCTCATTGCCTACATCATGTTATAATTTAGAAAGCACTGGCATTCAATATTGTTCACTCAAGTTAGCACAGCTTAAGCTCAATTAGCACACAGAGAGGAGATGTGGAGGAGGTAGAAGGAGAGGGAGAGAAGGAGGTGGAGGGAGAGGAGGAGGAGGTGGAGGATGAGGACGATTAGATTATGGAAGGGAAAGGGCAAAGGCAAGGAGACAAGTGGTATCTGATGAAAATCAAGCCAATTTAGTTGACCATGTTCTTGTCCATGGTATGACCATAAGGGAGGCTTGGCAATGCGTACAACCAAATTTGAGTCGCTTCCCCCCTCGCCTCCATTATCAGAACTTTCAGAGAGGTATGTTGGGTTTGAGTTAGGGTTTACAAGGGGACTGTGGGGCCTTTAAAAGGCAGGGCCTATTGTCACTGTGTTTTTAGGGGGGAAATGGTTTTTGGGGGAAAAATTAGAAAAGGGGGGGGGGGAGAGGAGAAGAAAAGGGATGGCCAGGGCAGTTTTATGTATGTTAAATGTGTGTGTATATATGGGTGTCCATGTATGTGTGTGTATAAATGTATGAGTGTATGGATGCGTGAAAGTCTAGGTGGTCAGTCCAACAGAATGAGAAGTTGTGTTTTTTCGTTGGGTGTTCTTGTGATGGTTCATTTTCTATCAGTATGTTGCTGTCCACTGGTCCACCCGGACCCTGACTCCACTCCAGACACAATGAGGTGGGTTACAGAGTGCTCCTAAAAGTGAGAGACGAGTGTAATGTCCAGATGTGCCCGTGAGATGTTATCCAGGTGTTGTTCAAGAGGTCAAAGAGGGGGAAAAGGGGGGTTGGGTTGAATCATAGCGCAGGAAGGGTTGGGTTTAGATGCGGAGAGGGAGCAGTTGAGGTTAGGGTTAGAGGTTGGGTGATGGTACGGTCAGAGAGGAAAGAAAAGAGGTTGGGTTGAGCCATAGAGCAGGAAGGGTTGGTTAGGTTTAGGGTTAGGTATATGGGTTATAACCACAATGATCATCCTGATCATCCTCTGTAGCTCCCGTTCTGAGTGTCCTCAAGGTTAGGGTTTGTTTTGGGAAAGGAAGAGCAAGGGGTTAGGGTTAGCCCCTAAGCCACATTTTCTGAAAGCAAGCCTCATATTCTCAGACCTCTACCCACAAAAAAAAAAAAAAACACACACACAATGGGCAAAAGGATATTGAGGGTTCTAGAGTGATGAAACTTTGATCTACCCTCCATATTTCAGCCATGGCCTTTCTTCTGGTGCTGGTTTGATGAGAATGCGACCTTCGGTTCTCGAGTTACGCCCTTTTTCATGGGTGAACTCTGTATCTCCGGAACCGCAGGTTGTAGAGACTCTAGACCAAGACTGGCGTGTTGCCTTTGGCCATACTAGGGGAGGCAACTCAGGGTTCGAAGCCAGGATGTTTTTTCTGGAGTTATGGGCCGTCAAAGGTTCCTTTTTTAAGTGAACGGGGGGGAGGGGGGATTCAGAAATATAGTCTTAGGTTTAAGTTCAAGTTCACGTTTATTTAAAAAGCACATTTACAGTTTTTTCCAATTGCCAACACACAAATTTTCAAACTAGTCTGGTTTTATCAAAACACTTAACACAATTCACAAAACCACACACCCAAACGGCTAAATACCTCATTTATCCTGCAAAATGAAGCACTGCTACCGAAACTACACATAGTATTATCAAAATCAAACTTTTGCATGAAATGGCACACACTTCATTCATATAATCAGATTTGTGCCTAACCACCTACACACTGTTGGGCATAATGAAAAGCACCACCCTCTTCTGTATGCTTTGCCATACAGTAATACTAAAATATGTATCAGATTGTTCACATGCACAGAAGTATTCGCAGATACATTTTTCCCTTCACTACAGTAAACAAGTCAGTGCAGCATATGCACATCAGATATATATTCTTACAAAAAACAGTAAACTGAAAAATAAAATTAAAGTTTTTATCTTCTTTGGCTATGAGCTCCTCTACCTGCTCTACCCCTACCTCTCACTCTTCCTCCCCCTCTTACAGTATTCTCATCTTCCTCTTCCTGTTTCTGCAATGTCTTCCATTGTTGTTGTAAAAAAGGTTCTCACCTGTGGTCTTTTCATAGTGCTTACATCCTGATTGAAGTGTTAACAATTAACCATTGAGGTGTTTGGCCAGGTGGCAAATACATTTGGCCAATTAGCTCATGTAGTGTCATTTTGAATGGCAGTGTTTTGAAATGGCAAACATGTGACTTTATGTCAGATTGTTGTGTCCCCTCCTTGAACCTCCACCTTAACGTGGTGGAGGGGTTTGAGTGCTTGAATGATCCCAGGAGCTATGTTGTCGGGGGCAATAAGCCCCTGGTAGGGTCTCCCATGGCAAACTGGTCCTAGGTGACTAGCCAGACTAAGTGTGGTTCACCAAAAACCCCTATGATGACCAAACTAAAGTGAATCGCTACGTCGCTCGGAGTGGCGTTACCGGGGCCCCACCCTGGAGCCAGGCCTGGGGTGGGTGCTCGCAGGCGAGCGCCTGGTGGCCGGGTCTTTGCCCATGGGACCCGGCCGGGTATAGCCCGAAAAGGCGACGTGGGATCACCTTCCTGCAGGCCCACCACCCACAGGAAGGACCGTAGGGGGCCGGTGCAATGTGTTTTGGGCGGCGGTCAGGGGCAGGTGCCTAGACGACCGAGGCCATGCACACGGTCTCTAGCGCTGGGGACATGGAATGTCACCTCGCTGGCAGGAAAGGAGCCCGAGCTTGTGCGGGAGGTAGAGCGTTACCAGCTAGATATAGTCGGCCTCACCTCCATGCACAGCCTGGGTTCTGGGTCCATTATCCTCGAGAGAGGCTGGACTCTACATTTCTCTGGCGTTGCTCGCGGGGAGAGGCGGCGGGCTGGCGTGGGCTTGCTCATAGCCCCGTGGCTCAGCCGCCACGTGTTGGGGTTTACCCCGGTAGACGAGAGGGTCGTGTCCCTGCGCCTTCAAGCCGGGGACAGGTCTCTCACTGTTGTATCGGCCTATGGGCCGAACAGCAGTGCAGAGTACCCGGCCTTCTTGGGGTCCCTGGGAGGGGTACTGGATAGTGCACCGACCGGGGACTCCATTGTTCTGCTGGGGGACTTCAACGCCCATGTGGGTAACGACAGTGACACCTGGAGAGGTGTGATTGGGAGGAACGGTCCCCCCGATCTGAACCCGAGCGGTGTTTTGTTGTTGGACTTCTGTGCTAGTTACAGTTTGTCCATAACGAACACCATGTTCGAGCACAAGGGTGTCCATCAGTGCACGTGGCACCAGGGCACCCTAGGCCGAAGGTCGATGATCGACTTTGTTGTCGTGTCCTCTGACCTCCGGCCACGTGTCTCGGACACTCGGGTAAAGAGAGGGGCGGAGCTGTCAACCGATCACCACCTGGTCGTGAGCTGGATCCGCTGGTGGAGGAGGAAGTCGGACAGACCTGGCAGGCCCAAGCGTATCGTGAGGGTCTGTTGGGAACGTCTGGCGGAGCCTTCTGTCAGCGAGGTCTTCAACTCGCACCTCCGGGAGAGTTTCTCACAGATTCCGGGGGGG